>JAYKQN010000009.1:8215000-8715000 GCA_036785175.1 Eupleurogrammus muticus | reverse complement strand
TTTTTCTTGTTTCTTACTGTGTTGCTTTGTTTGTTTCTGTTGCAGTCAGCAGAAATCCATGGAGTCAGGAGTTTTCGACACAGAGACTGAGCAGGACATAACTGAATCCTGCAGGGAGGTGTATGAGGTCTTCCTGAGGAGCATCATTCACAAGCTGGAGCAGGCCCTCGACCGCCGTGCTCCTCTCAACAAAACCTGTTTTGAGGTTTGTGAGTGGAGCCAGGCGATCAGGCCCTCAGAGCTCCTTAGGAAGACCTTTGACCTCACAGATGAGGACATCCTCGCCAGCGTTCAAAGCACCCTCGGTGGTGCTGTTAGAGGACTGCTCTGTGGTGCCATGAACATTGAGATCCTGGACACGGTCTATGATAGACTTGCCAGATATCTCACCGGAGCAGTCCTCTGTGCCTTACTGAACGCTGCAGAACAAGTAGACGGTGACAGCTCCACCATCTGCTGCCAGTTCGGAAGCTGCAGGAATTGCAGCAAAATGCTTGAGAGGTTCATTGTGTCCCTAAAGACTCAACTCCTAGCTGGAAACAGCACGGAGAACATCATGAGTCAAAGGGAAATCTTTCACATGAGCCTCAATGATAGCATTGAAGCTGCAACCCGCTGCAAGACTCCAAAAGGCAGCCTGCTCTGGTGAAGCTGTTATAACCGCTGGTGGCTGAGGAGACGGGTAAGAACAGATGAATCATTTGAAATAATAGATAATAATGTTGGAATAAATCTGAAGCTCTGACTAAATTTACCTCTCACCACCTGTTTCCTCTTCATCAACATCTAGTGATGGACACTGACTCCTCACCACCTCCTGCCTCTGTAACACCTCCTGCCTCTGTAACATCTCCTGCCTCTGTAACACCTCCTGGCATCTTAATATCACCTCCTGCCTCTGTAACACCTCCTGGCATCTTAATATCACCTCCTGCCTCTGTAACACCACCTGCCTCTATAACACCTCCTGCCTCTGTAACACCTCCTGGCATCTTATTACCACCTCCTGCCTCTGTAACACCTCCTGCCTCTGTAACACCTCCTGCCTCTGGAACACCTCCTGGCATCTTAATATCACCTCCTGCCTCTGTAACACCACCTGCCTCTATAACACCTCCTGCCTCTGTAACACCATCTGCCTCTATAACACCTCCTGCCTCTGTAACACCTCCTGGCATCTCAATATCACCTTCTGCCTCTGTAACACCACCTGCCTCTGTAACACCTCCTGGCATCTTATTACCACCTCCTGCCTCTGTAACACCTCCTGCCTCTGTAACACCTCCTGGCATCTCAATATCACCTCCTGCCTCTGTAACACCACCTGCCTCTGTAACACCTCCTGGCATCTTATTACCACCTCCTGCCTCTGTAACACCTCCTGCCTCTGTAACACCTCCTGCCTCGGGAACACCTCCTGGCATCTTGATATCACCTCCTGCCTCTGTAACACCTCCTGCCTCTGTAACACCTCCTGCCTCTGTAACATCTCCTGGCATCTTGATATCACCTCCTGCCTCTGTAACACCTCCTGCCTCTGTAACACCTCCTGCCTCTGTAACATGTGTGTGTTAATAAACACTTTTCTATTTTCTATTCTATTTTCCATTTGAAGATTCAAAAGTCCATATTTGTGTTCAGCAGTGCTGAGATAAGTGGGAAAATGCCTCCAAACTTGGTTCAATGTGTGCAACAGAATTGTGATTACAGGATTATTCATTACCTAATTAAATTTTTTTTGTCATGAAAAAGGGCCTTGCTTTACACATGTTAAAGATGTCAAATATTAATTTAAGAAGACATAAAATCTATATAATATTCGAATGAATACAGAAATATTGTTCTATTGAGAAATACTTTTACAACATTAACACAAAAAAAATGTGAAATCAATCACAGATTTTGGAAAAGAAAAGGGTTATATATAAAATTAAGTAAATAAATAAATACAATAAATGCATGATGAGGCAAGAGAAGAAAGGGTACAAGGAAGAGCAAGAGATTATTAAAGTGGCAGATACAATAGAAATAGAGACAAAGATGCCTAAAAAAGTATCGTATGATAAACAAGGCAAGAAATGAAGAAAAGAGTGTAAGTATAGGAAAGAAATACTGGAATGAAACTAGGAGGAAGATACATTCGTATCTAAGGTCCATTATCAAAGAAAGTGGGATTTTAATTGCTTTGTGATAATAAGAAGGTTGAGGTGTTCTATAACTATTATTTCAAAATACTCAATATAATGTAATATACAATACTTCCATGAAATTGTGATGTTGCTATACAGTGACCCCCGATTCACAGCCATTCAGGGAGAGAGGACATGTAACAATAGTGATCATGTTTTGTGCTTAAAATATATCCTCACCTCAAAATCTAAAAAAGTAGAATATGCTAAGTTTAATGAGCACAATATGCATGTAGCACATTCGAGACACTGGGTGTTTCAGTGAGTGAATTTGGTTTATTGACTCAGGGGTTTTCCACAGTAGACCAGACAATAAAAGGAACTCTGGCGTCAAGTCAGACATACACAGACAACTACTAAACCACCATAATCTGGGAAAGAATAAGAAAGAGTGAGAGATACACACACACACACACACACACACACCTTTGAATTGGTTCTTTCTATTACTTTTATTTTACTCAACTTCTACAAAATAAGAGCATGTGGAAATAAGTCAATGTGAGAGTGCAGATGCTGCGTGAAGACATTTATTACAAGCACTATTAATAACTTTTCAGTTCATCTTTTATTTTGAACAGAATAAATACAATTCAAAAAATACATAAACACTACAAGCTCCAACTAATCTTGTAAATGAAGTAACTGAGCACTGAGGTACAGGTTTACGATATGTTATGAAATGTTTGTATTAGTGTTTATAAGGCAAACAGTAGGAGAACTTTCAGAGCCTGTAACATCCTGTGATCCAGATATGTTTATATCTCATTAAAGATGCCACTGCTGCTACTGAGCAGAAACTGGTCCTCCATGTTTCTGTCTTTTCATTCAAGTATTAGCAATAGACAAATGCAAAGTCAAATTACTTTTCAACTCTTCTCTTCCTGTCTGGTGCTTTCCCTTTTACCATATTATGCAAATAATGGTGACGTGCTGTAATTTTTGGTCAAGCTGAGGTGATTCATTTGGACATTTTGCAGCGGTTATTATTCTTCTTATCTCTGTCTCTTTTATATTTGTCAGCCAGTCAGGTCAGCCTTTTTGGACAGCATGTTTCTCACCTGGCTGGAAACGTCTCTGATTCCACTTGTTACAGAAGCAACCGCCAACACTGTTCCTCGTTCTACCTGAAAGGTTGTTCTCTTATTGCTGTTTAAGAAAAAGAGCCGCTCCAGTCTGGATCCACTGGCTGGAGTTGGTGCCGCAGGGCAGACAGATGTGCGTGACCACCTTTACTCTCTCTGAGCTGGTGTACAGCGGCAGCCAGATGTTCTCCTCTGAAGCTGCAGAGTCAGCAGCCGAGTTCTAGGATGAAACGTGACACACAGACAAGTGAGTAAACACTTAGTTTGTATTGTTTAAATGCATAAGAATGGTTAAATAAGACGACAACAACACACATTCTGCAGAATGACTATTGTTCTCCAGCTGATTGTGTCGTTCATACGTCTTTCTGCTGGGAAGGAACAGGGAACAACTGAAAAAAGCCTTTCAAGAAAATCTCAAATTATAAAGAAAGTCTGTCAGAAGATTCATGGACTTTCATGACACCCATAAAGGTGTCAAGTGGACCCCCCCCCAGAGTCACTGACACCCCTCTTCCCACTGAGAAACCAAGACCTGAGACCTCGAGGAAACAACTTCAAGGATAGAGGACAGATATAAGCTATAAAGCCGTCCGATTGTTCCTCGGCAAATACACAAAACTCTTACTTTGAACCAAAAGACTAAAAACAAACAAACGCCAAAGATGAAATTGAGTTGTATATGTATAAGATGGATCAACGACTAAAGCATAACTGTAGCATATTGGATGTTTAGTTTAGGCTAAACTCCTGTGTAATGACGTTAGCCACCATTTTGGTTTGATCTGCTTATAATGTGAAAGGAATTCCTGTTGGATTTAATTGTTTGATTTTATATAAATCAATGACCAAGTTATGCTGTAGAACAACTGTTCACACAATGAGCTACAGTGAAACATATAGCTGCAGTTAAAGTAAACTATCAAATTTGACTGACCATGTCAAACCATATGATACTGAAAAATAAAACTCCATAGAATCGTCTTATCAGCATGATTGGGGTGTAATGTCTTTAATTTCTTTGTCTTCATGCTGTCCGCTGCCAACATTTTAGACACAGTAACACACCGGTCTTTTCACAGTGAACCAAGCGCTACAGACGCTTCGTCATATTTCCTCGTCTTAGCTTTGGGAGACTTTCGTTTGTCTTTTCATCTCCGTCTCTCCGCCTGTCTTCTCATCCCTGTTAAATATTTTTTCATGGCTTCACTTGAGGGTCTGCTACACTTTGTGTCTAAACTTCTTACTCTACGCCTACATCGCACACTCTGCCAATGAGAGTGCTACTGCCCCCTAATGTAGAGGAGGTGCAATTGCACTTCATTCTAGGACATAAAACAAAAAATAAAATAAAAAAACAAAAAAGCATGTTCCCCGAGGTCAAACACGCCCCCCTTGACGGAGCCTCAGCCCCCCTCCCCGGGAGCACGCCCCGACTATTTGAGAACCACTGGATTATGGGAAGCTACTTAGACGCTATCCTCTTTTATCCTGATCTTACCCACTGCCGCTCAAGACATTTGAACTAAATACTTTCTCACAGGTTTTGTCATTTGACGCGTTACTATTTGCTATCATACTTTTGATATAACTTTTCCTTTAACTCTTTCTTTTTGAAGTTTCTTTTCTGTTTTCATGGTCTGTGATTAATTTGTTAAATGAATTCAGGACTGGCCGATATGGTGGAGCAGTGCTGCTACCTCACAGCAAGAAGGTCACAGGTTCACGTTGTTGAGCTGGGACCTTTCTGTGAGAAGTTTGCATGTTTTCTCTCCGTGTCTGCATGGGTTCTCCAGTTCAAAACATCATGCTGAGGAGACGGGTCAGCTGAACAGCTAATTTACTGATCATGATCACAAAGAGGAAGCCTGCCTGGGTCAGAACACCAAACCTTGCCTGATGAGGGTGTGTTGGACTGTAACAAAGCAATAAACTAGCAACAAACTGCGTGCTGAGTAAGACATGGACATACAATGAGATACGGAGAAACGTGCAGAGGCCCAAAAAAAAAAAAGGCTACACTTTACTTTACATCAGTTTTTAAATTGTGTTGAGTAAAACCAGACTTATGATAAATCTTGAAATTTTTTACGTTTTACTGTATAGTGTAATGACCCAGGCATGTTACTGTTATGTGTGTTTATACATGACTGAGTTTAGGCCCAGGTTATTTTCTGCCAGGTGATGGGTTTTCCTGAGGATCTGTAAACATGTCTTCAATTAAGAAGCTACGCCCCACAGTAACCTCTGTCAGCGTGAGGAATAATGCAGCAGCTAAACCGGCTAGTGTCATTGCTTGTGGGTTTTGAGAGACTGTAACAGTGCTGTGCTGGAAAGCAAAATAAGGAGGAGCCATGATATGGAGCTTTACACTGTACCTAAAGTGCTGGTGCAGGATAGCGATGAGATATTTAAATCTATAGGATTCTGACCTTTAATGATGAAAACGTGTTAAATATCGATTAAAAAAAACATCACAAAAAAGCCATGTGTACAAAGCTATGTTTGATATGACAAACAGACAGAGATATGCGAGGCACAGACCCACAGACGTCTTTGCTTTTATAGATAAATGCGATTGAACCTTATTAACTTGCTGAATAAATGTCATGCAAAGTAGTAACTTGATCTGACTAGATCAGAGTGCAGTAGTTCCTCCCCAGCAAGAGTGGTGCCCCTAAATTAATGAACAATTAACTAAATGATTATTATGTTTAAACGGAATACACCATAGAGAATATACAAAATACGCTTAATAAATAGAACGTCCTTCATATCACAACCACTTTGTTGATGTGTGGCACAACAAGATAGTAAAGTTCAGTAAATGGAACCTTATTCCATATGCACAGTGGTGTCTGCTGTACAAGGAGCTTATCTCCTAAGACTGAAAATGTTATCGCCATTATTAGTCTTTGGAGCTGTTTCTAAACAAACTATGGCAGCTGTTGCCTTCAGGTAAGAAAACTTGTCATCCATTGGCTCACTGATGTGTTTTTAATACTGTTTGGACAACAACAGATGTCTATAGCACAGAAAAAGGAGATAAAACAGGCTTTGGATACACACACACACACACACACACACACACACACACACACACACACACACAATACTTGTATAGAAGATCAATTCATTGGTTTGACTGTGCATGAGGTTTGTTGGCAAAAAGAAATATATATATAGAAAACTGAGAGACCTATTCCTTAAAAAGTGTAATTATTGACAAGCTTCTATAGAATTTGGATCACTTCATTTAGTCGAGGCCTACGACTGTTTATGCACCAATCAGACACATTTTGAGATATCCTGGGAGAAAAGAAACTTGGTGAAGGCAACAGTACGTTGTTTTGTGACATACCTGTGGAACCCAGGCCATGTAGCAGGGTGGGACGGCTGACACACTCGGGGAGTCGTGTTGGTTTTCACAAAGATGAGCACCATCAAAACTGCAACCTTCCAACTGGAGACCTCCAACCTGCAAAAAAAAAAATTTGAAAGCCCGGATGAAGAAGTGTTTTACGTCCCACCCATCAAATTTGGAGCAAAGCACATATAAAATACTAAAACATGTAGTTTCTTAGTATATTTACTTGTGCTGAGACCAATTTTTAAAAAAACTAAGAGAAAATATTGCTTGAAAGAAGTTTTAACAATACCAAAAAGGTCTGAAGTACTAAAAGACCAGTTTGCCAGTTCATTTAAAACAATTTTATATTTTTGGTCACATGTTTGATAGGGGCTCACTGACATTGAGAGTGTACAGGGCCCAGAATTTCATTTGTAGCCATAGACACCTGAAAAAAAGCCATCAGAAGTGATATACAAACATGAAGACAAACAGGGTTAATTCTGGACTGGTACCACCTGGAATGAGAACTATATGGGATCAAGGCTGATAAGATGTGAAGAAAAACTTCCACAGATCAAGTGGACTTTATTTTCAGGATTACAGACCTAGTAACAGACTCCCTGATATCTGCTTTCCCCACAAACCACAGCAATAAATATATTATAGATATTTCACTGTCACCATTGCTGCTGCACATTTCAATAAGTGATTTAGTGTGTAGTTTGGTGCATTTAACACAGCACTGTTCCACGATTGTTCTGAAACATTACTAAGTAAAATACAACACTTTACTCAGTCAGTAAACTGTGTGTTAGCATGTTAGCATACATGCTAACACATAGTGAACTGTGTGTTAGCATGTATGCTAAATTCTGAGTCCATTTGAATGTAAACATGTTTTTTATGATGGTACTCAAGCTGTGTATAAAATGTGTATGTTTGAAGTAAGTCATTCTATCTTCACACAACACCTGAGCGACATCTCATTGCTTTAGCTGAGAGTTCATTTATCGACGGTTCTATAGCTTTCATTAGCGTTTCGTAGCTTTTTAAAAATGTCTGGAGACGAAGTTCCAATCCAACCTCCATCTTTTGAGCACCATGACGTGAGTTAATTAATCGACCTTTTAATAAGCAGTGGGCAGTATTTTACTTGGGTATTTATATTTTAGACTATGTTATATCTACTTAGAGGCCTTTAAAGACAAATATTGATTTGTATGCAGTAGTGGATAAAGTACTCTGATCATTTATTCAAGTAAAAAAAGAAATAATGAAAATGTGAGCCAACTTAAGTAAAAGTACACTGATGCAGACTCTGTTATTGCTTAACTATTTTATATTATACTGCCTGTTTTTATTCTCTAAATATTTAAAGCATTTTAAGGTTTTGGTTTATATATATGGAGACAATTTTAAATACTTGCTAATTAATAGTAAAACTTTCACACAAAGTGGAAATTGAAAAAAAATGCTAAAACAAGGACAAACTAAAACTTTCAGATAAATGTAGTGGAAATTAAAGTACAATATTTCATCTGAAACGTGGAGTGGAAGTGGCATCGGAATTTGTTCTAGTCTATACATAATAACTTTAAATTATCATGTAATATTACATTCCTTATTCAATGTTTTATTGAAATATGTATGCATTATATATAAAACAAGAAGAATTTGCTCTTGATTAACATTTTGAAAAATGCAATAAAATGCACTGAATCATAGAATAACAAAGTGTGTATCCTAGTGATGAACTGTAGTACTTCTGAATGGAGGTTTTTATGATTGTACTTATCAATATACTTTATTTATATATTACAGTAAATTGTTGCTTTTGTTTGAAAATTATTTTTGTCAAATATTATGATGCAGTACATTTACTACTATCAATCTAAACAGTCTCTAAACGTAGCTCCACATTAATGAACTAGAAGATCATAAATACTTGTAGCATTATGATCAAAACATAAGTAGTTTATTATACAGGACAGAGAGTTGTTTTATATGGATAATTTTAGTATATTTTGCTGATAATATTTCTGGACTTTTACTTAAATCTTTTTAATTCAGGTCTTTGACTTGTTATTGAGAATTTTTTGTTGACTCAATGTATCAGAATACTTTGTCCAGTGAATGATGAAGAATTCTTGAAAAATGATCTGCCATTAAAATTAGATCATTTGAGATAATTCTACTTAACATTGGACTAATTTACCAAAATCGAGACATTTTCACTTTTGAAGATCTAATTTTTGCAGCGTAGTGTATAGTGTCCTAATGTTGTATTTTTTTCTCCGAGAGAACATTGGTGTCTTCAAAAAAATAAAGAAGTTCTTCACCAGGAAGAAGAAGAGCAAGGTTCACCCGGTACTGCAGGAGGCTGGAGACAACGCAGCCGCGTCAGGACCCAGCTTCCCAGTAGACAGGTGACGTGACTGTGACGCCCCCTGAGGTTTATCTGTGATTTATGATTATGAGTTATATGAATAAAACTGACTTGATTTCACTTGTCTGTTCTCATCAGGATCCCAGCGATCTTTGAGAACACCACACCTGTCCTGGATGACGACCTGTTCTTCCTGCTTGAAGATTTCTTCTACGAATTCTCTGAAAAGTGAGTTGTTACTCTCCACCAAAACGCCTGTTTCCACTTCAGTCGGCTGCGTATGTACAATTAACTTTTTCTTGTTTCTTACTGTGTTTCTTTGTTTGTTGCTGTTGCAGTCAGCTGAAATCCATGCAAGCAGGAGTTTTCGACACAGAGACTGAGCAGGACATAACTGAAGCCTGCAGGGAGGTGTATGAGGTCTTCCTGAGGAGCATCGTTCACAAGCTAGAGCAGGCCCTCGACCGCCGTGCTCCTCTCAACAAAACCTGTTTTGACGTTTGTGAGTGGAGCCAGGCGATAAGGGCCTGCCCTCAGAGCTCCTTAGGAAGACCTTTGACCTCACAGATGAGGACATCCTCGCCAGCGTTCAAAGCACCCTCGGCGGTGCTGTTAGAGGACTGCTCTGTGGTGCCATGAACATTGAGATCCTGGACATGGTCTATGAGAGACTTGCCAGATATCTCACCGGAGCAGTCCTCTGTGCCTTACTGAACGCTGCAGAAGAAGTAGACGGTGACAGCTCCACCATCTGCTGCCAGTTCGGAAGCTGCAGGAATTGCAGCAAAATGCTTGAGAGGTTCATTGTGTCCCTAAAGACTCAACTCCTAGCTGGAAACAGCATGGAGAACATCAGGAGTCAAAGGGAAATCTTTCACATGAGCCTCAATGATAGCATTGAAGCTGCAACCCGCTGCAAGACTCCAAAAGGCAGCCTGCTCTGGTGGAGCTGTTATAACCGCTGGTGGCTGAGGAGACAGGTAAGAACAGATGAATCATTTGAAATAATAGATGATGATGTTGGAATAAATCTGAAGCTCTGACTGAATTTACCTTTCACCACCTGTTTCCTCCTCATCAACATCTAGTGATGGACACTGACTGCTCACCACCTCCTGCCTCTGTAACACCTCCTGCCTCTGTAACACCTCCTGCCTCTGTAACACCTCCTGCCTCTGTAACAACTCCTGCCTCTGCAACACCTCCTGGCATCTTATTACCACCTCCTGCCTCTGTAACACCTCCTGCCTCTGTAACACCTCCTGCTTCTGTAACACGTGCTAATAAACACTTTTCTATTTTCTATTCTATTTTCTATTTGAAGATTTAAAAGTCCATATTTGTGTTCAGCAGTGCTGAGATAAGTGGGAAACTGCCTCCAAACTTGGTTCAATGTGTGCAACAGATTTGTGATTACAGGATTATTCATTACCTAATTTAAATTTTTTTTGTCATGAAAAGGGCCTTGCTTTACACATGTTAAAGATGTCAAATATTTATTTAAGAAGACATAAAATCTATATAATATTCGAATGAATACAGAAATATTGTTCTATTGAGAAATACTTTTACAACATTAACACAAAAAAATGTGAAATCAATCACAGATTTTGGAAAAGAAAAAGGTTATATATAAAATAAAGTAAATAAATGATGAGGCAAGAGCAGAAAGGGCACAAGGAAGAGCACGAGATTATTAAAGTGGCAGATACAAAAGAAAACAGAGACAAAGATGCCTAAAAAGAATCGTATGATAAATGAGCACAATATGCATGTAGCACATTCGAGACACTGGGTGTTTCAGTGAGTGAATTTGGTTTATTGACTCAGGGGTTTTCCACAGTAGACCAGACAATAAAAGGAACTCTGGCGTCAAGTCAGACATACACAGACAACTATTAAACCACCATAATCTGGGAAAGAATAAGAAAGAGTGAGAGAGATGAATCTAGAAAAAGCTACATTGTGTGTGTGTGTGTGTGTGTGTGTTAAAATTGCTTCACAACAATTATCCCTTTGCTTTCTTTCCTTGTCAGATGTCAAAGTGTTTCCCTTCCCTCCCTGCAGCAGCTGCAGCCTCTTTTAGGCACCCACACCCTTCCCTTCTCGTTTTGTATAGTTTAACTAAGTGCATGTGAAGCTGTGCCAATTTCTATTGGCGAGACAAAAATGAAACAAATGACAATAGATGTATATCATCCTTGAATCAGAGCATAATTGAGAGAAATAAAGATAGCATTATATAATAAAGTGGCCTTGTTCAGTAAGGGCATCAAAAAGTGTGTAAGGAGCAGAAATGTCTCTAGTGGATACACAGCAAACTTGTTTCCTTTCTTCCTGACTGTGTTTTCTTTACTTATCTGCATCTGTATTCTATTCCTGCCACCTTTTCTCCATTATTTTCCAATCACCACTCAACCCCAGTCTGCCGTGTTTGACGCGCCAGTATTCTGTGGCTAGACAGGAGCAGTGTTTGTGTGTCTGCAAGCACAATGCATAGGTTAATGTGGGTTTGCTGTGATTCTACCTTGACTTGTAGCTTGGCCTGTACAATGGGATTCCTCCATGATGACACAAACACCAAACTATCCATAGAACAACCCAGGGACCTAAAATCACAAGATGTTGTTAGCCTTACCACCAATTTCCTTTGCACACACAGACACAAACACACACAAACACACATTTTACCTTGCAGTCTCCTGTCTCAGAGCATTGAGGAAGGTATCGGGATGGAAGAGCTCAGAGAGATCTAGAGTGTCTGACAGAAGAGCTTGTCTGTCGGCACGTTCAACCCAACGCTGTTGGCACAAAGATGCAGATTAATGGACCAA
Source organism: Eupleurogrammus muticus (assembly GCA_036785175.1). Classification (NCBI taxonomy): domain Eukaryota; kingdom Metazoa; phylum Chordata; class Actinopteri; order Scombriformes; family Trichiuridae; genus Eupleurogrammus; species Eupleurogrammus muticus. Next base: position 8,703,154 of record JAYKQN010000009.1, on the reverse strand, counting down.
AAACAACAAATTAGAAATGAACATAATTCAGGCATACAATCTGTCTAATACAGGAGCCAGACAATTCATTTGGTGGATCAATGCAAGATAATATAAAAAATATTTCAAGTGGTGAATATTACAAGGATAGAGGTGCCTCTGAACTCTTAACATACAGTATGTGCACTAAAAGGTTCACACCATAAAGTCTGGTTACAGAAAATGCACAGTCAATGTTTCATCTCACTCACAGAGATAAATTCTCCAAATAAAAGACAAATAAAAAGGAGAGACAGAGAGGGGAAAATATCAAATGGCCAATAGAATATTTAATGTATCCTTTTATCACCACAAGCTGATAACCTCGTAACCCCAACTACTTATTAGAGTACACAGACACATACACAGTGGAGTCTAGAAATCTGAAACAACTTTCTCAGTCACTAGTATACAGACAAGGATGGACTGGGGGGGGATTTGAACTGCTTCTCTAGCCTAGACTGGACTTATCAGACTGGAGACTTCATATTTATAAAGAGTGCATAACGCTATCGTAGCAGAGGCAACGTGACATTATTTATTCTCATCCTCTTTTGCATGGCTTTTTTTTGCCTTTCGTTTTTTTTTTCTTTCTTTTTTTTTTTTAACAGGTAGGCAGTTTCATCTAAATCACCATAGAAACTAGTGGACAAATAGAGGCTGAATGAGATTCTGATTCAATCTTTATTATAAATGGATTCATTTTCATTGCTGCATCAGTCTGTGCTGGCTTTAAAACTAAATTGGCATGAGCATTATGCCAAGGAAAAAATGTGCACAAACGCAGGATCACATTAACACAAGCACAACCCTGCGGGCAGATGCACACACAAACAGAGGTGGAGAGGTGCACCAAGACAGAATTTGGGGTAATACAGTACAGTGAGTGCTATTGTGTGCCAGTATGCAAAGGATCTGTGTGTAAATGTGTGCTTTCAAGGTCATTGTGTGCGTCAGTGCACTGCTGGGCTGTTAGCTCTGTTCTCTCTCTCTCACTCACTCACTCTCTTTCACTATGCCCTGCCCCACCTTTATTAGACTTTACTAAGACTGATTAGCTAACAGGACACAGGCACACCTCTAACAAAGATATCACTCAGCACTGATGGGTAGAAATAGACAGTTAAGGACAGAGCTGCCTCCAGATAGACACACAAACATGAAGACAGATGCAGCGCAGGTAGACGGGGGAGGCGAGCAGACAGAGAGAAGCCAGTGATGGACGGACAGGAAGGCACACACACAAACAGATGGGTAGGTACCAGGCAGCCAGTGTTGGCAGACAGACAGTCACAGGCAGGGAGGCTCGCCCACAAGAATAATGAAATGCATCAAATACACATAGAAATAAATCATTTCTGAATGCGTGTGTGTGTGTATTCTGGCTTGCCAGAACACATTGAGATAGGCTTGCAGTCAGACACACTCGAGAGGAGACAGAGAGGAGTTCCAGCCAGAACTTTTATTTCCTGGCATCAATGTACAGGCTGACACTTCCCAGAACCTCATGCTTTTATATATTAATCCCTTTTTTATTTATGAATGTTTTTGAAAACAACCTTAGAATTGTTCTGGCATGGTTTTTGTCAACACATTGCCTAGATCGGTCATAAATAGTTTTTGCCTGAATTATAATTTTAAACTACTTAGTCTGGTCCTTGGGTCCAGCTCAGCTATAGGATTCCTCTTATATGTGGGATTCCAATTCACGGTTTAAGCTATCTGGGGTGCAAAGTACATTTTATGTTATTCAAAACTACAAAAGTCATGTAATATTCATACCGACTGCTTCTTGTGTGTGTGTGTGTGTGTGTGTGTGTGTGTGTATGAGATCAGATGCAAAGGTTCAATTAGCCCATGGAGATCAATAAAACTCTTCTTCACTTTTCTCTTCTACAAATAGATTCTGCTCCTGTTAGGAAATAAATGCATGACATATTTATATGGACGTCTCAATCATTAAACTAATGCTGATTAGAAAACAGAGTGTGCAGGATTTGTCAGTTGCTGCTTGCCACCAAGTTCCAATCCTGGCTCCACACTGGAGAATGAAACATTAAAAGTGAAACTTAAAAAAAGAGGGACCTGGTTAAAAACAGTATTGTGAAACAGGGAAATAAAACGTAGTTATGTTCAGAGGGGTTACATTCTACAGCAAAGATAATCCAGCCAAACCTCAGCATAACTCCCCATAATGCTGCAGGAAGGTACCGCTCCCTGTGCTGCTTTTTGCTCTGCGGATAACTGCACACACAAAGACGTGTACACACACACACACACACACACACATTCAAAAGATTGATGCCCAAAAATAGCCTGGACCCACCAAAACAATGAGAAAAATAGAAACTATAGGCAGAGGCAGGATCTCTACACATAAACACTCCACCACACTTCTAGTGGGTCATAAGAGATGATTGGGAGGGGATACATTTTTATGAGCTTTATATATTGCTTCAAAGGAAATCCTGCATACTCTGCCGTTAAGTCTTCTTTAGCCCCGTTCCTGTGGGAGTAGTACCACTACTCAGGGGAACCTGAGCTCTCTATCAACCAGAGAGGTCATCTGCAAATGCTTCCACTAATTTTACCACCATATTTTTTTGTTAAAGACAAAAGTCCTGTGTGACTTTCAGTCTCTGGAGGAATAATTAATATTAAACGACAATAACTATCACAGAGTGGAACTAAATGTCCTTGGAAATTTGAAAAGATTTTTTTTTCAGTTAACTCAAGGGTGAGCTCTATAATAAAAATCTTCCAACTCTTCAAATCTGTGTGCATATATCTATTTGTATTTGGTCTCCGTAAGAGAAAGAAAAAGACTGTCAGAGAAGACTGCAGTGTGTTAATGTGTGTGCATGCGTTACCTGTATGGCAAGAGCCTGCGCTACAACAGCTCTGAGGTACTGCATTGGCTCTTCTGGACCCTCCCATTTATTTTGCCACGTCAGAGGACACTGAAAAAGAGAGGAAAATAGATATAGAGTGGGGAAGAGTTTTCAGAGCAAAGCAAACAACTGGCAACAGGAAGACAACGGTAAACCATGTTCTTTTCACATATGCACTGGACATTCTGCAATCAGGAAACTAGGTGCTTCAATCAGGCTGTTGTGTGGACATCTTTAAGGTCCCTCTCACTGGTGCAGTAGCTGTTAACCTGGACAGTCACAGGCACATGCAGGAGGCACATTTACTGTCCTTTAAGGGAAAGTAGCTAAAATAAAGCAATTGATTTTTCCCCAGAAAATTTCAAAAAAAAGAATAAAAGCATGAATAGGCTGATATAGTAGAATATAAAGCAGGAATAGCCTGATATAATATAGAAAAAGGTAAGAGTATCAAGGGCCCATCTCCTACCAAACAGAGTTGTTTCCTTAAATCATGACTACTCTCTCTAACGGGCAGGTGAAAACACTCAAAATAGTACATCTGAAATGGTAAAATGACTCATTTTGGCAGCCACTGACAGATCTGGTGTGCGTATAGGTGTGTGTGTGTGTATGTGTGTGTGTGTGTGGCAAAAGAAAGCTTTCCTCAGGAGACAACTGTTAAATCTGGAACATGTTCGACAATCCGTGTTGCTTAAACTGTCAAACAGAGATCAAAGAACAGTCTTTAACACACACATCCTCTAATATGCGCAGTGGGAGATTGAGGATTGGGAATTTGAAGTTGGTAACGCTTAGAAGCCATGTTGGAACTAAAAGGGACCTTTGTATCACTCAGCAGCAAGTCAGTGAGTCAGTCACTCTCCTGTTGAGCGTCTGTGAGGAGATAAATGTGAAAATTGAACGTCACTGGAGTTTATATAGTGCTAATTTATTACAATAATTTGTTTTCTAATCAGTTAATAGGCCATCTGTGTTTATTGGAATTTAAAAGTATGAAGGCTTAATTGATTTCAGGCCACTAAAACCACATATTTGTTTATTCATCCATTTATCCATGAATGACTGAGCAGGGGTGAGCTCTCTTTAATTTCTATAATGAGCATGAAGTTCCAGACAGCAATTTCCTCCAGGATCCCAGTGATCTGAGGGTAGAAGCTGCTGCTGAGGCCCTTTAGTACTGGCGTTGGTCTTTCAAACACAGCATAGAGAAAAGGCCGCCATCAGGGTGGATGGGATGTCCAGTGTGTGAAGAGTCTTCTGCATGTGTGGGTTACCTAACCAACAAGGATTCTTCATTTTCCTCCTTGTCTTCAGTTTTATTGTCTCTTTTGTTCTTGCTAGCAAGTGCTTTCATCTCTTCTTTAGAGTCCTTTCTGGATGATTTGTTAAGGTTATCCAGCAAAATGTCACACTTTCCGGGACCAAGGCCAAGATGATATTCAGGAGATCACTCCCGGTGCAGCCACTCCTCGTGTCACCATGGTAACATGTTTAACCTTTAACCACAAAGCTTCCCTGCTTCAGCCCCGTCATTATAATACTGATTTCTCCACAGAATAAAGTCTGTAGTGATATTTATGTCTGTTTTGCACTCTCTTCTGATACTTGGGTTGTTTCCAATTATCTAAATCTAAATATACAATTTCTCACTGCAAGCTGAAGGGATGGGCAATGGAGCTGATCCGTCTACAGCTGTGCCTGCTATAGTTTTACAATATTATAACCCCAAATGGTTCATTTTTCAAATAAATAAATCGCATCCCCTCCTCTATTTAGCTCTATCTCTTCCTCATCTCTGGTTGAATGTGGGCTAATCAGATTGCTTAAAAAATGTAGAACCTAATATTCTTTCCCAGCAAAACAAACTATGTAACAGTTATTTTAGCATTTTCAACAAGCAGCTGTTAACAAATGTGTGCAATTAAATATATGCAGTTGTGTGACTACTTGTATGTATTTCAGCTAACAAACTAATGAAAAGTTCTGTAAGGGATTAATCCAAAAATATAAGTTTATATATAACTTTAATATAAAACTTAATATAACTTTTTTCAGAAACGTTAGGATTTTTAGTCTAGCAGGAATACACACACACACCATGGCCTTTGACCTCTCATGTCAGAAAAAGACATTGAACAGAACTAAAAATATGAACCCTGCCCACCAGACACGAGGACAATGGATAGTTGGAATTAACAACTTTGTCTTTCTTTATGACACATACTGCCCCGACCTTCGTGAATCATCTCCCACTTCTCTAGCGTAAAACATGAAGGGGATAAATATAAATCACACTCCTTTCTGATTGTATCCCTTTCTTTCTGTTACTTGTTTTCCCATAGTTGGAATCGCTACCATGCTTTGGTTATTCTGTTAATTTACATGATACCACCAAGCCACCTTTCTGGTGTTGCAAATGAAGTATTTAATATTAACCAGTGTTAGGCGTAGTATGTGGCTTTGGTTCGATTGCACAAATGTAGAAAATCATCTTCTTACCACCATCCTTCACAGTGAGTGTGAAGGATGGTGGCCCCAAACAAATCCAACTCCTTTGTAGGACTGATCTAATCTTCTGATTGGAAGACAAATCTATTTCTACTCTTCAGTCTGTCAGACAAATGCAGCTGAATGATAAAAATAAATAAATAACATATCTCCTGTTCACGTTCCATCTAGCATCAATTCTAGATCTAGTCGTGTTGATATCAAAGACATTTTTTGCAAAAAATCTTGGTTTTCCATTAGTTTTGTGTGTAAAGAAAGAAGCAAGAGAGAAAGATTTTCTGTGACTTCCTGAGCAGTTTTGCAACAGTACACAAAATAACCTTGTGCAGCATAGCTAATGTTCTTGTTTATTAATTAAGGTCATTTAGAACTTTTTTTTACCTACACAGCAATTAAACATTTAGATGTCTTTATGGATATTGATATAAGATATGATACCTAAACCCTCAACGCAAGTACCAGTTTATGCGTATCATCTCACACCATATGTCATATGAATCTATTATTTTTCTAATCTCCTACTTTTTATTTATTTATTTATTTTAAGATTTCTCAAGACTTTTAGTTAGTCTGAGTTCCAGCTTCAACTCTCAAGCCTCCCACTGAACAAACCAGGGCTGGAGCCCACTCCCCTGCTGTGTGTTTGCTGCATAGCCAGTTTATTTGTCCAGTGTTGGATTCACTCTCTGCTGCAAAAAACTGCCCCGCTGAACCTGCAGCATTGCTAGGACAGTGTATTTGTGTATTCCTTTACGCGAGAGAAAAAGGTACCTGTATTCGGAGGTTGCAGCTTTATAAAATGAGAGGTGATTAATATAATTTAATTATTTCTTTTGAGTGGTGTCCCTTATTTAATGCATGCATAACATTCATTTCTAAGTGTAGTTATCCTACACTATCTTTTAATGTTAAGCGAGTTAATGGATGAGTATGAGGAATATATAATTTTTCCAAACAGATGGTGGTTTATTTGACTAATAAATAGATGGCACTAATTGATATACTATAGTATGCATTGATTGAGTTGGCACTTTCAACAGTATTTTTTCACTCAACGTATCCAATAAAGTCCAACTGAATGCTGAGACTAAGAATATTGCTGTACATTTTACATAGAGTTGAGCCTGCATAAAGAAGATGTATGCATAATATATTCATTTTAGCATTCGACTTTCTGTCTATGCTGTAATAATGTCGAAGCAAACAGCTTGTCATCTTTCAGATAGCAGAGGGATTGTTGAGAACAGAGAGGGCAGCTGCTGCAGCTTTTTTCAAGGTTCCAAATACACAAGGGATTATTTGTTCACAACAGTGTGATCGGGGTCTGTAAAAACACGAAGGCGTTGCCTAACAGATGTGCTGATATTATTAAAAAGAAGCAAAAACTAACTGATCATTTGTCTATCAATTAATTCATATAAATGTTGCATTTTGATTATGCACAACACAATCTGAAAAAAACATATTAAATTGGTTCTAAAAATGTGTTGGGTATTCTTACTAATTGGGGCCATGTAAGCAGTTTAATCAGTGGAATTCAAAGAGAGAACAATTGTTGTCAATGAGAATAACAGGGACTACAGCTTCATATACTGAGTAGTTACAAAGGTCAGATATAAATGTCAAGGAGTCATCAAAAAGTGCATCATTGTTAATTATAAGTAAAAGAATACAATAAAAAGATGAGGAAAGAACGAAAGAAAAAAAATGATGAAAACTGAAGAAAGTCGGTTGGTCTAAAGACCTCCTGATGAATGTAAAAATAGAGAGCAGGAAAGCAGCAAGGAGTTATGCCCACGGCTGCTCTCAGGAGATTACATCCACAGAGGGAATGAAAGGTTGATTGTGTGTCTCCCCTCCTCTACCTCAACATATCCCTTTGTCCTCATCTCAGCCAGGGACACAAACTACGGTAAATGCTGTGCGTGTTGGTTGTCTACAAGTAGCTCTGTGGAGTGCACTGTCTGGGAACAAGTTAAACTCTCCATCTCTGTGACAATATAGTGAGAACAAAGCTTTACTTCACATAGTATGTCACAGACCTGATTGATCAGAAGAATGTACAATCAGTGAGATGACTCACAAAAGTGCTTATCGGGCAAAACAATATAGGAAATCTGTGAATAAATGCATTGTTACTAACACACTGTTTACTCGTGTGTCCTTTTTGGTCTCTTTTATTTCCATGTACTTTCTTACCTCTTGAGTGAGTAGGGCAGCCGCTAGTTTTTGGACTTCAGGAGTCAGCAGTTGGGTTCCTCTGATAACCTTACTCAGTGCTGCCAGGGATTGATGGATACTCTGCAACAGCAAAAACAGTTTATAGTTACTCAGTAAGAGTATACATATTTGCTGCTGTAATGTTCAATACACATGTACAGTTAGGTACTTATGCCATTCAGTATAGGCTAATATTAATTATAATATTAAAAGTATTTGCCTTTCAGTGCTACCAGTAGTTAACAAATACTCGCATACAAACTGTAGGAAATGGCCCATTATAGGAGCAGGCAATTTAAAATCTATGAGTTTTTGAGGCTAACTTGTTCCATACAACTTCAGAAGGGAATGCCCACTTTCTACAGATATAAACATGTCTATCTCATAAGATAAGTGCTTGTGCTAATAACGACCCAATGAGATGTAATTTATCGGTAGTTATATTTTAAGAAAATGTATCAGTTTATATCTATCTATACATAAATTATACAGTTATGTAAATGATGCTTTTATGTGTTTGAGAGCCGGTTATCACACCTGAACCAGGTGAATGGCATTGAACTGCTCCAGAGAGATGAACGATAGGACCGGTGACCCGTGACCTTTTGTAGGTGGAGCCACCTTCTGGTGTATCAGAGACGAACCCTGATAGACAGACGCAGACAGGCACACATCGAGGTGCATTGACATGGATGGACAGATGGATAAAGAGAGACAGAGAGAAAGGTAGAGAATGTCACTGGCATGTTATCAAAACATCATCTCCCAAAACAGACAGAAAGAAAGAAAGAAAGTAAATGTGTAGAAGTTATATTACTACAAGAGAGGTATATAGTGCATTATTCAATGTTGTTTGTTGTGAATTACTCAGCTCTATACGTACAATACGATCCATTATTTCTGTCTTGTTTCTACCCAAATTACAAAATGTACTGTAACCAAATAGAAAATAATCATACTATAATAATAATAATCATACTCTTGGCATACTCTTGTTTGAAATAATTCACATAAATATGTAATATAAGTCAACTAAATATTTATATATTTAGTTTTGTGTATAAACACATTTGAAAGCAACAAGAGGTAGATTATGATCACACACACACACACACACACACACACACACACACACACACACACACACACACACACACACACACACACACACACACACACACACACACACACACACACACACACACACACACACACACACACACACACACAAACACACACACACACACACATTTGATAGGCAGATAGGAAGATGGCTGATTTACATGGGAGTGAATAAAAAGGAGGGCAGAGAAGAGAACCGGGATATGGTGGCTAAATTATTTAATGAGGAGGTAGATGTCCTTTTGACTTGAATGGGTGACGGTTTCCAAGCAACCACACAAAGCAGTGCTGCCCGACTCTGCAAGCCAGTGGCCATCACACACAGTGGTCAATTCAATAACTAATTGCCAATTAGCTTTCAAATCCTTTAATTTAGACTAGTTGCTGCTGCATGGGTGATGTAAAGCGTGATTTTGCATACGAATCAAGAAGGGAATGGACTTGTCACACACAAAAATACTATCTCTTCATTACCAAATAATAAATATTGAGGATGCAATGTGTAAAACTATGCAGTTCATTTTAACATATAAACTTTAAGAGTGACATGACAATAACAGGACTACTTTTGCTTACAGAAAAAAGAGGGAGAAAGACAAAAAAAACACAAGATGTTTTATTATTGCCAAAGATAAACTATTAGAAGAGAAGTAAGGTGAAGCAATCTGAACATAGGGAAATACTGCCAACAGAAAAAAACTAACCTGATTGAGTTTCTTCCACAAATTGAGTATGGGTGAAAGTCCATTTGACCAGAGCTCTCTGTCAAATTTTGACCCTGTGGCTACTGAGCGGCTCAGGATACGCAGTTGGGAAATCACCTGTGAGTCAAACAATGAGAAATGAAAGTAAAAGAGAAGTTGTAGAACAGGAATGGAGGCACATATTCCCTGAAAAAGAAACCTGAAATTATATTATTTAGTTATGAGACGTCTAGGTCCTGTAACACGCTTAAAAAAAAGGGCCAAATCTTCATATCGTGTCTTGATGTACTCATATAGTACAGTAATTAAAAGGAGGTGTGTGGTTGACATATATATATATATATATATATATATATACATATATACGTATATATACGTATATATATATATATACATATATATATATATATATATATATATATATATATATATATACATATATACGTGTATATATATATATATATATATATATATATATATATATATATATATATATATATATATATATATATATATATATATATATATATATATATATATATATATATGTATAAGCAAAATAAAACCTCTGAATATTTCTTGATAAACTCCCCTCTGACAGACAACACTGCTTCGGCTCCTGGAATACTATAAATGGGGAGAGAAAAAAAAAGGCAAACCCCAAATACATCTCCTTACAGCTCCTTATACACCTAATCAAGCACGCTTAGCTTCCTGCTTAGAGTCCCAGATAGTGCTTTTATCTAGACTCAGTATGTGTCTCTGCGCGCTGGTGTGAGTGTATGTGTGTTGTGAGGAAAGCAGAGTGTCTGATAAATGGCTTTCATTTGGTCCAGGAGAACTCTTTACTAACACCTGCTTTATCTTCTCTGCTCAGGAGAAGTATGGGTATATGTGTGTGTGTGTGTGTGTGTGTGTGTGTGTGTGTGTGTGTGTGTGTGTGATGTTTGTATGGAAGAAAAGAGAGAGAGAGAGGGAGAGTGTGATCGAGTGAGAGAGAGCACGAGCGGGAGAGAGGACAAGGAGGGAGGAATAAAACAGGCAGATAGCTAATCTAGAACTTCAACCTGGCAGCAGTAAAAATGGGGCATGTGACGATAGAGATTTGAAATATATTGGGATCCAAATTTATTTGGGTTTGAATATATTAAGATTTATCTGTATCGCAACCAAGGTCTACCCAGCAGAAACTGCATTTACAGTCAACTGGAGAGAAAAAATGATGTCTATGTGCAAGACGGTGAGAACTTCAGTTTAATCATACAAGGTGCAGTCAATTTATTTAAAGCTTTCATATTAATTCAGGGTCATCCAGGATTGTGGTTAAATGTTTTTATTAGGGAATTATTCCTCCTAAATAAATCATCTACTGAGTGAAACTTTGCATGCGCACCTAAGCACTTATGTTGTTAATCTACTTCTCAATTAATAATTGCCCAATTACATTGCAATTTTTGGAAATCGCTATGGGAAGCTGGAAGTTAAGACTGGTTATTGATATATTATGTGGTGTCTAGATACTGGAACTAAAATGGAGCCTCATCATTTCTATCAGGCTGAGCAGCACTGCCCTATATTTCATTATATATCCATGTGACTGAAACATATATAGAGAAACGGAATGTGAGTTGACATCTTCAGGATGGTTTTACCAGCCTACCAGAAGTTTTGATTTTCCCCTAAAAGCAAGGCTGATGGCGATTTAAGTATCCTGTGGTTAATATGCAGTACATTAAGTGGGTACAAGAACATGTTCTTTTGAACGTGTGTAACTGTATTGCCTTGCGTTACATCAGAATCTGCAGTGACCAGTTACTAATACACACAAACACAAGTGCATGCAAACACACGCTCTTAAACAATAATTATTTATGACCACGCAAGCATAAATATCACAACCTCACGTGTTTTGTCAATGCAAACATTAGGGCCACACAGAAATCCTAAATAATTGGTGCGAAGATAACTCCTGAGGTTGCCTTTGCCTTTTTTCTTTGCTGAACCAAACAAAAACAGGTGAATTTAGGCAGCCTGCAGGCTTTCCAAAAATTTGACCTGTGATGAAACTGTGTTGGCATCTATTGTGATGTGTACCAATCAAAAATATATAACAATTATGTATGGGAGAGTGAATATCATACGTGACACTGACACTGAGCGAGACGATGAAGCTGAGGGGTGTGTGCTTGTGTTGGAGCATTGCTGAAAAAAAGGATACTTTGGAAAATAAATTGAAGAAAAGCAGGTCATGCAGCATGTCGTCTACACATCTAAACTTCGTCCCAGCCAGTTGAGGCATGCCAAATGTCCCAAAGATGTCGATGCACAAATACGACTACGACCACTGCTGGCTTGATGGTTGAACCACTTTGCTCCCCATTCCACCTTCTGAACCTTTTACACAGAAGAGCAAAGCGGAACAGCAGCGCAACAATCTCTTCTTTAACAGCCTGTGTAAAAGGGGCTATTGTTTTTTCCAAGTAAATAAAAAAAGTAACCCTACACTAAGCATGTACACACACACACACACACACACACACACACACACACACACACACACACACACACACACACACACACACACACACACACACACACACACACACACACACACACACACACAGTTAGTGTTATGCTATTAGTTTCATTAACATATTCTATTTTAGGGGCATGTTTTTTTTTCCTTTTTATGAACACAACAAAAATACACCAAAAGCAAAAAGTTCATAACCCAGTCTGCATATCTATTAAACTCAAGGTTGAGAAACTGACCTAACCTTTACACTTGCAAGTCTAACCTCGGCCTTTCAGTCAATAATACTGCAGACTACTCTTTGTAAAAAAATGTAATTATTGCTGCTGTGTAGACTTCTTAAAATCAATCTTTACATCCCAATGAAATTATAGACAATAACAACATAAACTTGAACACAATAAAAACTGACAAGAAATACATACAGTGATGGATCCCTTATCTAGACCAATTGTCATGCCTTTGCAAGGTGAATTTTATTTTGTAATGAAATACAGGTAAGAGATGTCTGTCCGGTTTTGCCTTACACTAAGGTGCTGACCTTTTAAATTAACTCTTCAAAGATTGCTGTTTGATCACCAAAATCATTGGTTAGATCAACCAATCTACCAAGATCCCACATTGAAGTGTATTAAATTAGATTGCATTCTAACAGATTGCATGTCTGGTTGATAATCTGAATATATAACTGATACTGTAAAGCTCACCTACATTCATGTATATATCAATGCAGACCAATTTACTGGCTTTCCTGTTTTAACCACATTTAATCTTTTTTTAGTAACAATTTTAGTTGGAAATGCATTTCAATGAGGCACACAAACCTGTAGTGTATATATTAATTTACAGATTAGTCCATCATTAAGTATGGTCTGATAAAACTGGAATAACTAATTATTTGCTTGCTGCACTGGGTAGCTGCACTGGTTAGAGCGATTTTTTGATATACAGAAGCTTGCAAACAACATTATCTGTATTTTATGCCTTCTCACAGTTTAGTGCATTGCAATGCTGTGCAATACTCCGCTCTATTTTTTTAAAATGTTTAAATCAGTGTGACATGAGCCTGTCAAATATGGTAAAGCACATACGGTAGGCCCACAGAGTCAATGCATGCTGTCAGCTAGCTGACGCAAACATGTATACGGTCGGCCTGGCTGTTTGAAGCAAATATACACTGACTACAAAGATAGTCCAGCTGTCCAATTTGTGCAATCACAGTAGAAATAGAAAAATGCATGTCAATTTGAAAGAACCTTAATGGCACAGGCAAAGGTACTGAGGATTAACCCCAGGAAATACTGCAGTGGGTGGTAGGTTGATAGGGTATGCTTATCTACAAAAATCAGCTGCCTTACATGATTGTGTGAGCAGGCATAATCAATCAATCAATCACTCAATCAACCTTCACCTGAACTCGTGCAATCATTGAGAGGTCATCGCTCATTGAGAATGACATCACATCGATTACAAAGGAAAGAAAAGAAAAAGAAACAGTTTTAAAAAAAAAGGAAGGAGATATACCAACAGAGAAAAGGGGATGCTACAATTTGTTAATAAATAATAACAATAAAACGTTGCAATTAAAAGAGGTGATTTAAAAGATAAATTAGGATTATTCAAATGTAAAATAAAATAGTTATATTTTTTCACGGGGCATGTACATGGTGTATTTTGTAAGCGTGCCTTGGCTGTGCTCTGTTGAAGATACACACAGAATCTGTTTTTGATGGAGCCGTACTGAAGCTGCATAAGGCTGTACAGAGCAGGAAAGGCACAAAGCATCCGGTCTTTTTTAAAAATACCACACTATGTGCAGGCTTCTGTGTAGTAACCACGGAATAAGCACAAAAAACAGGGAAATATGAACAAATCAACAGCAATTCAACATTTAATCTTTTATACATCAGTTGTGATACAGATTATCAGGGGATTATTGTTGGTGGCGCCTGCAGGAGCTCTGCATTTGGTATTTGGAATATGAATCAAGAGCCAGTTAAGTGAATCTGATATAAAAAATAAAACTAACTAAAGACCGAACCCTATCCTTTAGAATACAATGCTGTATACCATAAACCTACCATGTAAGAATCTCAAGGCAGAGTAGAAGAGGAGGTGTGTCTATGAAAACATTCAAATTGCCTGGGGAACCTTTTTCCATAAAATGTGGGAAAAAAGTTTTACCTCTGTAAAAAATAGACATCCTTTCATCATCATCTATATAAATGTTCAATCTTTAAATCCAAATCCTATATATTTATATTTTGTGACTCTCTCTAAAACCAAATGAATCCTGTGGAACATGTACTTTTGGGTACTGATAAAATCTCTGAATGGTAGTTTTGCAATTTAACAAATTGTTGTCTCCATGATAGGTAGTTGCTGGATCAATTACATTTGTTGAAATATAAATACATATAGTGTAACCTCTGCAAGAGCAGGCAATGGTCTACAGTATAGGATCTGCTTTGGAGAAATTACCATAAAAGTGCAGCACAGCACTTTATAATTACCTATGCAGCATTATTTAGGGCCATAGTAATAACAGTTAGAATAGCTCTAGAACTCTAAAGCCAGACAGAAATGGGCTAGAGATTCAAGGATCTTTGCCAGGCTGGACAGTTTGGATGTTGGTCTATATTGATTAAGATTGCTTGTCACCTCCATTATGAGGGATTTAACATGGTTTTATCAAAATCTTGGAAATCTACAGGAGGAAGAAGAAGACTGAAAATATGAGTTTTGATGAGCTTTGTTTCTTTTCATTAACAAATCTGATAGATGGTTGTTGTAATTAATTTACTTTTTAAAGGACACATACTTGTTTAGGACTGAAAAAAAAGGCCTTGATGAAATAGGTTAAAGCCAGCGCAATATACATAATTCCAGATGTAAAATTAATGAAAATATGTCTGTGAACTATAAAAAAAGTTAAGTGAACCTTAACAATAAATTAGGATTGCGATCTCTTTAAATGTGTGTGTGTGTGTGTGTAGTGCACCTGGGAGCTGATGATTCTCTGGGAGGATCTCTCTATATTGGCAGGCAGACCAAAGAATGCAGGCCTGTCATCCTCAGGGAGATTCTCTATTACACTGCGGTAGTCCTGGAAAGACACACACACACACACACACACACACACACACACACACACACACACACACACACACACACACACACACACACACACACACACACACACACACACACACACACACACACACACACACACACACACACACACACACACACACACACACACACACACAAACATGCACCTTTATGCACAAATAGTCAAATCGAGGGAGAATTTGAGCAATAAAGATAGAAGACAACATTTTTAAGTATCGCATGCTACATAATTGAAAAAATATGACATCCTGTACCATGCTAGTTGTATTGATGCATGAGAGGATATGACAAATGATGATATGCTATCCTGTATTGTTTGCGTGACCTATTATTAACCCACCTGCCAAAACTTTAAAGGCTTAAATTACTCAAACTAAACTCCCACTTACAACTGGCCTTTAAATTGTACAAACAGATTTGTCAATTCAAGGCATTGATTTCAATATTGACTTTCTTTCCTTACCAAATTGTCTCGCAATGGCTCTGTAGTACACTAAAGTATTTTAATATGGCTCTGATGAACATCTACAGCATATAAAAAACAGCCAGTTTTAGACAGACTGCAACTCAATAGAAAAACAAAACAGATTGTGTAAACTGGGGTATAAATCATGGAATTTATTTATAGCTGTGTTGTAACAAGGTGAGATTAGGTAAAACTTCAAGGAATATTGGGACTCCAATATCGACCAAACCATGAATAGTAAATCTAGTCAATGAAAATTTTAAGAGGTTTAAACACAGTACCCTTTGTTAGATTATTTTTGCTTTTTTGTCATCACACCTGGGTCTATTAGGATGTGCTTACAAAAAGGTGCATCTTTGGCTTTCAAATCAAGAGGAGGGCAAGTACTCATTTTTACATTTTGAAGCAAGAATTATTTTCTTTAGCATATAGGATTTATAACAGTCAGACTGCAGCCTGACTTTACTGTACACACAGCGTGTAAACCTTCCGACTGTGAATTTAAATATGTGCTTTGCTGCCAACTCTTTATTTTACACCATTCTGTTAGTCTTGTCCACCTACCAATATGGAGCAAGAGCTCGGAAGGTTGATCTGAGGTGGAAAGACGCGTGTTCCTCTTCTCTGTCCAGCTGAGAGGGAGGAGGACAGAAGTCGTGCAGAGAAGAACTGCTCCAGGTAGGAGCGTAATATGCGGAGGTCAGAAGGGTTGTCAATGCGCCCTCCATAGATGGCACTCTCCAACAGGCCATGGACAAACTCCCACTGGAAGGATTTACCACCTTAAAGACATTAATGAACACAGAAACAAGAAGAAAGTTATGTATGTGTAAAGAATGCACACAGAACAAACACCCCCACATACGTACAGAAAGCCAGGGAGACACAGCAAAGGGAAAATACGAGCATATAAACACATTACACTGAAATGAAAATTCAGGGTCCAGATCATCTGGTGTAAATTAAAGGTTTAATTGATCAAAGCTCCGGCAGATTTCAGTTGCCATTACAATGCGTGATGCAACAGAGCAGGTGTCCACTACATCATGATTTTTGACAGCAGCCCTCTTACCTTCAAAAAGCCTGTCGATGATCTCAAAACCAGCACGGAGGTCTGACAATGAGAACTCATAGAACTGAGTCCAGCCCTGGATAAAGCAGAGAGGCAGGGGAATAAATATAGATTACAATATTTATTTAACTGCCTGCCTCTACTTTAGTGTTTGGGGATTGAGATATTATCCCTTACACGTGTTCTCTTTGCTCTTAATCTTCTAACTACTATGTGAGTGTGGTTATAATTACCATGGTTGCCTCATTTCTCTTCAATAGAGATGGAATGTACAGTAAGAGAATGTAAAGAGAGCACTATGCTATTCAGTAAATTATTATTATATATAAATATATAATAATATATATATATATATATATATATATATATATATATATATATATATATATATATATATATATATATATATATATATATATATATATAAAATTATGATAAATATTCATATATAATTTACTGCCTTTCTCCAATCATCGGGTCAAATTTATTGATCATTATTGATACCCAGTAGTGTACAAGTAAAGTTTAATAATACAGCCTCACTATCTCCATATCAAGCCATTATCACTCTCTGTTTCTGTCCTGCAAATATCAAGTCACAAAGAAACCCCCCCCTAAAAATAGTAATAAGCTCCAAAACTATCAGTCTGTTTTTTGTTAATGCAAAAACACTCTGGTATGCAGACACGCAAGCATAGAAAAGTCAAGACATTGGCACTAAAGAATCAGGGAGAAAAAATGACACACATTATGACAATATAAACCAACTTAAAAAAAAGTGCTAAAACTAGTGTTTTCAAGTTATTAAAAAGATCAAATTTAAGTTTTTGATTAATCAATCAAATTCCACTAAATGGATTGCATGTATCAATATTTTCCATGAGATGCATTTAACATTTTAATGGATTTTTGGAGATAAGTGAATCAATAGACATTAAAATCATTATGGCCGTTCTAGTTCAGCGAACTGAGTTCACGAGATGCACCTGAATGCACCTAAAAGTTGCTTGTTTTTATAGGCTCCACAATCACAATTCTAGCATTTCAGTGGAGAATTGAGAATCCATTATAATTATTATTATTACCTGCGTGAGTGACACTGCATTTTTTATATGTGCAGAACACCTGCTGTTTTATCTGTGAATCATCCAATGTATGGGTCTAACAAAGATGACTGTGATTGATGTGTGTATATTTGTTGTTTTACAACACTTTCTGCTACTGTAGTGGAACTGCTATGATGCCCCATTCATTCCTTTGCATCTCACTTTCAATTTGTGTCTATTTCCTCTGTCTTTTTAAATAAAGTACTTTCTGCACAGGCATGTAAAGGGTGAAAAACAGGGAGAGAAGCAGAGTAATGAGAGGAGGAGGTAGAACAACAGAAGAAGCAAGAAAGGAGTGTGGGATAGTGGAGTAGATGAAAGATTAAAATGAAAGATGACAGGAATAAGACACTTTACTTAGAATCAGTGACTGAGAGAGAAAATGTGAGAGTGGCCAGTACGATACAAATTAGGGAAACAACAATTCAGCAGTGCGCTGTGGGTAAAAGTAAGGGAGGAGGAATAGAGAGAGAGCACCAAGAGACCAACAAGGTCTCAATACTGTTATTCGATACTCCCCTATTGGGCAATCAATTTTTTTTTTTCAAACAACTCTGAAATGAGGGAAATGGTTAAGGGGGACTATTGAGACCAAGAAGAAACAGAGAGAGGGGAGAAAGTGTGTAAAAGTTCTAGTAATTTATTTACCAAAAACATGTTCTTTGCTCCAGTTTTCCCGAGTGTTTGGGTTTATTATACCTTCCTGCTATAACTGCAGACATATCTTATTACTCGATTAGACAGACCACTCACTGCAGTACAAGTGGAGACAAATTAGTCCCAGTGCATCAGGAGAATGTGCCACACACTGGTGTGTTACCTAATTGTAAAAGCAATTCTTCTTAGCTGACAAGCGAAAACATGACACAGCAAATATCAAATCATTAAAGGTGAAATCACATCTTCTTTCTGTGCTCAAATCATTTACTTTGCATGAATGAGGACTTTGAACTCATATTGATGAATCATAAATCAACCAGCTTTGAAAAGACACACATTATACACAGGACTTATGTCTTTCTACTAGACTTTAAGAACCCATGAAGAATTAACACAATGTGATTATAAATCATGATTGATTTTCAATAAATGTTGTTATTCTGGGTCTTTGAAATTAAATGTTACAAATAAATAACTTCGGTTCCCTGAAAGAGAGAACAACACATATAACAAAGCATGTGATATCACAACCCCACATGACTGCAGAAACTTCTATTCACTCCTTTACAGCAGGTGAGCTGTGGTGATGTATATGCACCACCACAGTCACTCCTCAGTTCTATAGCCGCCCTTTTCCAAGCCTGGCTGCGGAGTGGTTATCTGGTTATCTATTATTATCTACTATTGTTTCTCTTGATGCTTGACTGCACACCCTACCTGTTACCAGCAGTGTAATGTCATGCGTTTTCATTATTTACTCACAACAGCAATAAAAATGTTTGTCTTGAGACTTTTTGACTATAAAAATAATAAAATGTATTTAGTGAATACAAGCTGCCTATTTATAGAAACTGATCTCCAGGTCATAAGTGTCCCAAAAACCCAATAATTCACGCTATTGTTCAGCACAATTTTCTTCAATTTTTTTTTTTTTGATTTGTTGTTTATTTGGTGCTGATTCATCACTAACCTGGGGTTCAACTGAGAAAATGGAGTAGGAAAAACAGCCCAGTTTTCTCTATAGGAATGCAAATGATGTCTTTATTTACACTCTCTATCTTGTTTTGTAGATATTATTTATCATCACAGCTGCAGCCGAGGAAATACCGAGCTCCAAAACATTATTGAGAGCTGCTGTGAAACTGGTAACACTTCAATTTGAATAGAGTTGTTACTGCCATCGCAGACACGAGGATCAAAGAAATCTACTTTCAGTTGACACATATAATACATCTCCGTTGTAATACATCTTTTTACACGCTATGTCATTTTATTGTATCCTAAATTTCTCCTGTGCGAAAAACATGAAAACAGGCAATTAGGTCAGTACAAGTGAAATATGTGACCAATGAAATGAACAATTCATGCATTTGCATAGTGGTGTCAGGACTTATTTTAGAAAAACATAACTAAAATGACTAGTTAATCATGGTTCATTACTTTATTTAAAAAAAGTATCATCCACGATGCATCCACAACTAAAGCCTATTCTATATTGTGTGTTTTTACAAGGGATTTTTGCATGAGAATAATTAACCACTAGTGATAAAGGGCTCTAGTTTGTATGCTATTAAGCTCTCTACATCATGGTATAAAATAGTTAAATGCACTCCACATTTCAGTAGCAGTTCTCATTCTTTTCAGAAGTTTTCAGCAAATATTTTTAATATTTTAATTTTTTTTACGGTATCTCTAAACGGGTAGTGTATTTTTTGTCTTTCAACACTGTGATGCTACAGGATTCTGCTATATATTGGTGTATTTTACCTGTGGGATGTAGTTACGTCTCTCCTGGCAAACGGCATGGAACCAGGCAAGGCAGAAAAGGGACTGAGCTCTGGCCAGTACACCTCCTACAAAAAATAGTAAGCATCAGCATTGCAACCTAAATAAACTACAACAATCAATCATTTCATTCATTATTAGTGAACAAACAGAGCTCGGAGGAAACATGTGGAAGCTCTAACGCATTCTGTGTTCTGTCATTAAAGCTATTTTGAGCTGTGTGTTGTAGCCTACAAGAGAGTATTAGGGTCAGGGATATATATTTCTTTCAATATGTCAATGTCAATATGACAAGAATAAAATCCAGTGTTTGTGTTATTAAGCATATTCTCTCCGTGTTGTAGGCGTAACTATCGATACCTTTGCTATGTCCATCACCAGCTATTAAAGTTTTCATTTCATTTTGTAGAGGCAGCGATATACAAGAATGCCTGACAGATTATTAAAAGCTCATTCTTAATCATAAAATATCAAGTTTATTCTTGATATTTTCCCGTCATTTTTGAAATGAAAAAAAAAAAAAAAAAAAAGATCATCCTCCCTTTTTATGCCTGGCCCTAATACTCTAATGTCGCAGCCTCATTTGCAAGCTGCTGAGGTCGCAAAGCCCATGGATTGGTGAGCTACAGTAGCCTAAAATCTCATCGTGATTCAGCGTAACACACCCCTTTATGTCCAAGATATAAACTATACCTTAAAAACAAACAATTAAAAATAAATATAATTTGTAGACTACCTTTACTGATCTGCTCTGGGGTCCAGGACTCGTACGTTCTTAGCAGGTTCTTCTTTAACCCAGGGGGAGCCTGGAGATGGGAATAAAAGGGAGGGCAGATAGACAGGGGGTAGGAAGTCAGAGGTCAGAACAATAACATCAAGTAGGAGGGAGGGAGAAGGTAGAGAGGGGCGGGGGATTCACAATAATATTAATATGATGTAGGATTATAGAGAAAATACAAATGATAAAGTCAACACAGAAAACTGCCAGTTCAGAAGTATGGCAATGAAGGGAGAATGCAAACATTTCTAAAACATGTGTGTGCTGCAGGGTTAGATGATAGTGGGACACAAAAGAGGCTCCATTGCAATTCAAACCCAGGATCACCATTTTCAGTAATACAGGCACTTTAACCAACCAACCAACCAAATCCATCAGTGGAGTGAATTCTCTGTGCCCCAGCCTTAATGTGCGATGTATGCATATTTATATCTTATTAAGCCGTCAGGAAAACATATTAAGATTGCTTGCATAACAAAGCAGAACTATAATATTTCCTCTAGGTAAATTTTGAAAAGGCTCTGGGGGCTACTGCTGGAGTGTGTACATTAGGATGAGTTTCTAAAGAGATTGCAAACAAATAATACAAGCAAAGTTATATCATATACAAGAAGCCTAACTACAACATTTTCTTATTATTTAGCAACTTATGCCCCTTTAACAGGGCTAGTATACATAGTTGACATTTAATATCGCATATTTCATTTTCCAGACTTCTCATTAAAAAAAATCTGAAAATCTTTTATTGGAGATAATGAGGAGCAGAGACAGATGTAGCCGCACTTAGAGGCTTCCTTTTGAAATTCAATAAAACTTTCAGATATTTTGAACATGTGAGAATCAGAGCAGGTTTCTCTACTAAGTTGGAAAAAATTCGTATGAGGAAAGTGTAAATTGTGGTGGAGAGGAGACTGAAAAGAGGAAAATTCTAGATTGTTTTTGTTCTCCTAACTAAGTGATAACATCACCCACTGAAACATGAACATACACCCCATGGGCTGGTCATTAAATTTATTGATTGATCAAAAGCTATATTACCACTAGGATTCAAACCCAGGATTTCCTGCTTATTAGACGGGTTCTTTACCCATCTAAGCCAAGGAACTGATAGCTGGCTGCCACAGAGAAACTCAAGTAGTTAGTCCCCAGCATTAATGGCCAGTCGTAGAAGGGCGGTTTCTTCCCCATCCTTTAATTTATGTTATTTTATTGTATGAGTTTGCATTTTTGTTAGACTGAGGGGCTGATCTGGTCAAATTGGCCAGAATGTGTCATCCCTAATTTCCCTAATGTGTGATGCCCAAATCCACTTAATCAAATATGTGTGGTTGGCAAGACCCAAACAGAAGCCATTCTGGATGTGTGTTTTGTGTTTCTTGTTTTAGCTGAAATTCTGTCACAGCAACTGATATCTTTTGACCCTATGTAAAAGACCTTTCTTTCATTCTAAATCTCAAATATCAAGAAAGAGGCACTGGGCAAATGAGCCTCTGTGCACTTCCTGTTTTGTAAGTCCAGTGTAGCCCACAGTGAGGGATTACAGTTACTTACAACAATCTTTAAAGGAAGTGAAAGCACATTGTTGTGACCTCTGACCTCTCCCATGATGAGCAGAAATCACTGCAACACTTCATTAGCATTCTCTACACAAGTCAGCATATTCAGCACTGTATCTCTGAGTAATTCTCTGTACATTTGACTCCTCCAACACAGCAACGGTATTCTCTCT
The DNA here is from genome assembly GCA_036785175.1 of Eupleurogrammus muticus. Taxonomy (NCBI): domain Eukaryota; kingdom Metazoa; phylum Chordata; class Actinopteri; order Scombriformes; family Trichiuridae; genus Eupleurogrammus; species Eupleurogrammus muticus. The sequence continues at coordinate 8,680,427 of JAYKQN010000009.1, read as the reverse complement.
TCAGGATAGACACAATGAGCATACATTGGCCGTCAGTTCATACAATATCAGCTTTGCTGAACATTTGGACCCTCCATCTGGAGCTTTTGATAACACTCAAACCCTGTAGTGGTACATCTCAATTTGCCAAAACCGGAAAAATGTATGACATATGTTGCAATATTAGCGCTTACATCCACACCCAACAACAGTCTGCGCATATGTGTATCCCTAAACAGGCCAGTAAATGTAAATTTATCAATATCCTGCTTGCAGTATGCTGTACAGTTAATGGTCAAATTCGGTTCACAGCCAAGAGCAGCACATTAGTGAGAAAGTGTAAACATGCAGCTTAATTGGAAGCAGAGCAGGCATCTTTTAAGCCCAGGCGGTTTGCTCACTGACCCAGCTATCAGTGAAAATCTCATTACTCTAGCCGAGCGTCAAAGCAGCAATTCACCTGTTATCACCTGTTTTGATATATTACAGTACTGGGAATGTGTTTGGGATGAATGTATGTTATACTGAAGTTAAGTTCACTTTATTTCAGATCGTTATTGTCACCCCAGGGGAAATCTGAAATATGTCAGTAAGTTTTCTCATGAACGTGTGCCGGTGTGTCTTGGAAGAAATAACAAAAAAAAGCCACAGAAATCTGCCATAATAGCCAACAAACTATAGCATTTTTCTCCCTTTGCCACAATCTGTGCTTTTTATTGAACAATTAATGATTATTTAATTTTTATGTTAAGTACTTTGCATTTTTGTACAAACAAAAAATTATAATTATCTTTCTCTCTATTATTATTATAGTAGAATAAAATGTTTATGGATTCAAATGAAAGTCCAGACAAATGCCTCGCACACTTCTCAGAGAGTGTGTCATAACCCAGACACATTGTCTTTCATCAACGAGAAAGACAAAGAGACAACAGAGACCAACAGTCATTGGGGAATTAAAAGAACATTCTCAATCCTTTATATACTGTACAAGCAAATATATGGATGAAAATTTCTGTACACTGTGCCTACTAATTTCTTTTTGTGTGTGTGTGTGTGTGTGTGTGTGTACCTCATAAGTGATCTTGAGACTGGACTGCAGCAGTATCAGAGGAAATTTCTGGTGAACTTCTGCTGTCACCCAAAGACGGAAGCCTGCTTTAGGTCGTAGCACATTTAGCTCCTGTGGAGAAAAAGATAGCCCACATACATGCCTTGAGATACATAAAGGACTAAGAACACAGGTTTTACACACATTTGTTCACATGTGAACTCTCGGACATCATACACACATGAAGCTTCAGGAGATTGCAACAGTAATATGGAACTACTTGTTCTGCAATATCTGATTGTAGATGCACTTACCTGAAATCTACTTTACCACATACCTAACCCCCAAACCCCACACACTGTGTTTCAAAACACACACAAAGACACATGCACACACACATGCACATGATAGTTTTTTCTTAAAAAACACAGAAACAGAACATAGGAATCAACATCTCTTAAACAAAACTGAAAGAATAAGTGTCTCACATATATATGTGTGTGTAACCAGAAATTCATTGGAATGACTGTGAATGAATGAAAAAGTGCAAATGCTGATATAATTCCATCACAATGTTTTTGGCTGTTTCTAATGAAAATGATAAATATTCATATATATAATATATTGTACTGGTTTATTATAGAGACTTACTGACTGCTCTCCTTATCTCCACTCTTTAGTAAAGAAGGGAAGGACAGGAGACAGATGGTAAAAAGGAGCCAAGCGATTTTGAAACTGCATTGAGAGATGTGGTACAACTGAGCAGATGGACACAGCTACTAAAAGAGAAGCTGATACAAATAAAACCAAAGGCTTCTCTTGATATACTCTCTACCTGCCAGCTCCAGAACTGAGGCTCAGTTATTTCTTTCCTACTTCTTTCCTTTCATATCCAATGTTTCTTCATTCTTTCTTTCCTATGCTCACTGCGTTCCCACGTCTTTGTTGCATCAATTTTTTTCTTTTTCATTTTAGGCTCAACTACTTGAGATCTCAACATCATTGGATGCTGGGCAAGAAGAAGACAACGAAAGAGAGAGGGAAAGAGGAACAGACATATAGAGATGAAGTTTATTTTATTTAAAAAGGGACAGTGCCTATTAAAAAACATTAGTACAAGATCACTAATGTTGTGTAATTATAATAGAGTTAGAAAGGATGTTAATTTACATGGAGAGTCCCTTGGTCCCTTTAGTTTAAGAATATAAGTGAAATGTAAGAAGTGGTACTGAAAAACTCGTAAGAAGATAGCCAGGATGAACAAGTGGAAACAAATAGAGAAAAATACCAAACTAAATAATAGGATGAGAGATAGGGGAGCGAGGGAACAGAGAAGCCAATAACCCAGGATTTAATTCGCACTGGGAGAACAGAGAAAATTGGGCAGAAGGGATCTCTCGCTAACCCCAGCGAGCAGGTACGAGCCCACACACACATCCACACATGCAGAGGCCAATCACTGTCAACAGATGTGCCTCCCAGTGAGATATGACCTGCTACAGTGAGACAACACTAAACACAACCCCAGGAAAAGCACAGGAAAACAAACTAATACAAAGAAACTGGAAGACATGTAAAAACCCTCTTAATGTGTCATTGGAGAACAGAACAATAAAGCCATCAACTGTAGTCTGAGCTAGATGAAATCTAAGTTCACACACAGAGGTTTGCACTCACATATGTATCCTTGTACTCATCCATGTACAACAAATATGATACAAACACACATGTGTATGTACAGATACAAATACACAAGCAAAATGGAGCCACATGGTCACAGACACAACACAAGAGCACAGTGATGAATATGGGCTGGCAGGTAGAACACAAAATGTGTGTGCACGCAAAGGACAGAAGGTAATTTTAGATATGGAAATTTGGGCAACTAGAAGAATGTTTTTTGTGTGTGTGTGAGTGTGTAGCCAGGGTTGAAACACACAAATATGTACACAGTTTAGGTACAGAACATCCTCCAGGCTCTTCCCTCCAATGAACCCAGACTCCACCGGCCTCCAAATAAAAAATGGGGCTTAAAATGATTAAAGAAGTGAGATTCGGTTTGTTTAAAAGCGTAGTTTGTAGTTTTTGGTGGCATTTAGTAGCGAGGTTCCAGGTTGCAACAGACTGATCAAGGAATCAGCTTGTTAGCCACAAGGCTCATGAAAAACTCAAAAGACAAGGCTGTGTCTAGAGCCAATGTTTGGTTTGTCTATTCTGGGCTACTGTAGATACACGGTGGTGCAACATGGCAGGCTCCTGAGGTAATAATAAAACAATAATTATTATTTATTATTTATTTTGTATAACACAATAATTAAAACATACTTATGAATATATATATTTCATTTCTGCCAATTTCTTTTTGCTATATACCCTAAATATTATACACTGGGCAAAAAAATGACATATATCCAGCCTTTTGTGCGTGTGTATGTATATATATATATATATATTCATTACATTTCTTGAGGGCACCACTACAGAAATGATTTTGAAACTGTGAGTCATGCAGTTTTTCCAGTTGTTCTAATATATAAATAAAGACTTGTAAAACTGCTTTTGTCCAATATTTAGAGGAGACATAAACATATAGGCTTTACCAAACCAAAAAAGTGCAAAAAAAATCTAAGAAAAACAAGAACACTTCTGCGCACACAGATGCCAAGGCTTGTGTCTAAATTTTTACTACACAAAAAGACTCCCATGGGATACTTACTTTTTCCAGGAGGGGTAGCCATGCAATGACAAGATGAAGGTTTTTCAGGCAAAGCCATTCTCCATTTCGGGAACATTCTCTGAGTGTTGCTAAGGCCACGTCAGCCTGTCCCTGACCCATAGATATCTAGACAGATGGAGCGAGGGGGGAATGGGAAAATTATTTCATATTGTCATTTCTCAGAAGTTAGCATCAGATAATCTGTTTAATTAACGTTGCTTCCTAGCAGGGAGGAATTATTAGACAATTGTAAAGTCAGGTTCCCAATGTGTTCTTAATAGAGCTCCCATACTGATACATTTAGGTATAAATGATATGACTTTATGTTAAATGCAGCACCGATGTGAGTGGAATAATTAGTATGTACATCTTTAGACTCACATGCATGGGAACCCCTGTTCTACAGTATTCTATATAATTGAGATGAGGTATGCATTTCTTTTCTTTCTTTTTTTTTTAAATATGTTCGATTCAGTGTATACATGAATATAGGACATATATAAACATACAGCTATAACTTCTCACTATCTCATCTTTAGTTACAGAAAGAAACAAGAAAAGAGAAGAATAAAAGAGGAAATTAGAGATTTACATAAGTCTGAGGACATAGTGCATTTACATGAAAATAAATTGAATATAACAAATGCACCAACTCCAGCGTGTCATTACTTATAGTATAAAATCAACAGAGCAGGGGAAACATGTATTGCTGTTCTTCTTTCAATAGCAGATAGATTTATATTTTAAATGAGTGATGAGATTTCTGAATAGCATAAGCCATCCTTACAGGATGTGTTAGGAGGGTCAAGAGTATGTTGCAGATCTGTTTTTTTTTTTTAATTAAAAAAAGATGCCAAATTACATAAACTTCACCACGTTGTTTGTCTACGAGTATAAGTTAGCTTCTTTTATGTCAGACAGGATGATATTTCCTTAAGTCAAAGACTAATGTGGGGACATGACATGACAGAGTATTGTTACAGTAGATAGCAATCACACATTTAATATGGATGAGGCAGATATTAATCACTTTGGTTTGATTTCATGTTTTCCCAGGAAAAGATATTCAGGGTAGAGGCCCATACAGAGTTTAGGAGTGAAAGGGATGGGCTTTAAAATCATTTGGGAAATTAGGTCTATTACTTTATTCCAAATATTTGTATTTTCTGACATTGCCAAATACAATGAAAGAGGATGCCTTTGTGAGTTGAAATTTCACATCTGGAATGTCTGGATTAAACTCTTTTCACCTTTACTGAAGTAATATATGTTCTCATGATCCAATTGTACTGTACCAATTTGAGTCTTGAGTTTATTGAAATATTTTGAGCCTGAGAGCACATTCACTGTCGAGAACACACTCATGTACATCATCAGTCCATGACTTCCTCTTTACTTCAGATGACTCTAGAATAAGAAGAGAGTTTATTGTAGGGTGCTGAAATCTGGCCTTTGCTCTGCTGGTGTTGAATTACAAACCGTTCTAGCACTGTTAAGGGGGAGGCAGTTAGATGAGTGCTTCAATTTGGAATGGATAAAGCTCCACAGCTGTAGCTACCTAAGAGGATTGTGGAATATTAAACTAATCTTTGATTTGTTATAAAGGTCCATAATCCTTCTAACTCTGAATCCTAAATCATTGCTAGCTTTGAACTCATGTGTACAAGTTGAGACGAAGGTTGTTTATCTGTTACTGCATCCTACACCTCGTACCAAATCATCAAAATGTTTCTGACTAATGGAGTCAGAGTGTTTTTCTTCAAATCTTAATGGAGTCAGAGCATTAATATGAGTGTAAGTTCAGCCATTTTATGGTCATCCATTTATACACAAGGTTATCTATGATTGGGGTGAGAACCAGCTCTCTTATTTGAGCTGCAAAATGGGACTACTCTAAATTTGGTACCTTTAGGCCTCCTGGTAAATGGAAGTAGTAAAAGCAGTATAAAGAAGTGATGAAAGAGGAATCTTAATTTGTCATCAGTATCTACTGTATATCAATGACAGTGAAGCATTCTGCCTGATCTGACAGGCTAGCAGAAAGACTTCAGGCAAGCTCTGCAGCATTATTTTCAGGTTGCCAAAGATAAGGGATCTTCCTGCATGAGTTACCCGCAGCCCAGACAGATGTATGATCCCATATCGAACATTCAGGACTTTTAACTGCTGCTTCGCTCTGTCAAAGTGCTTCATTTTGGTGTGCGTCACCCTGGCAACATCTTGCAAGAACTTCACCTCCTGCTCTTTAGACATCACTTTTACTTTGGGCTCTGGTTGCCCGTAGTGCTTTTCTTATCTTTGAGATTGAGAAAATGCATTATTAGTGCTCTGGTGACATCGCCGTTTTGGTGACCCTGGATGTGATGGGTTCGTTCAATAAAGACTAATTAGGAGAAGGAATCAGTGCCTAGTGCCTCAGGAAGCAAACCCTGCAGAAAAGCTGCTGCATCGCATCCTACAGTGTCCTGCAGCAGGCTGATGTCAAGGGTGAGTCTTTTTGATGAGGATTTGATGATAATTACTTCAGTCTTTGATAGATAGATATTCTTCCCTTTACTTTCAATACATTTATTATCAGCAAATTACTTATGATACCCGAGTGCAATCAATATCAAATACTTTAGGAATTTACTTTTTCTCAAATAATATTCTAATAGGTGACATCTACCAAAGTCATTTACTGGTAGGATACCTTTACATTTACTAAGGTACGTCACACATCACTGTGCATTAACCATAAATTGAATATCTGAAGGTGTGTGTATGTAGTGCCTTGAGGGGGGCAGTTTTCAGATTCTCTGTGTTGCAATGAGGCATTCAAACAAGCAGTATATATATATATATATATATATATATATATATATATATATATATATATATATATATATATATATATATATATATCCCCTTTGCATTTGCTAATTAACTGCAATTACTTTACTATTTATCTACCTCATGATAGTTGTCCCTTCCCACGGTTTCGGCGGCTAGTTCTGCAAGCTCCTGTGAGGGATCTGCCCCCGGAGATATTATGATCAACACTGGCTCCCATTCCAGTGTCTCAGTGTAGAGACGACGCAGGTTCAAAGGAGGGGGGGACAGCTCTTTCATACCTGCACAGAAAAGAAGAGGGAGATTGTTGAAGGGTGAGAAAGATGGACCTGCAAGTCTGGAAACTGTTTCTGTGTTTCTAGAAACAGCATTTTATTTAAAATAGACACTGGAAGGGGCATTAGGTGGAGTGTGAAGGGTAAAAAGCAGAGGGGTATTAACAGAAGGGGAAGACTGCACCAAAGGGGGATGGTAGAGATGAATGTTGGGGGGGTGAATAGGAGGGATGCAGTGATGAAGAAAAGGGAGAGAGGGCATGAGAGGAAAACGGAGAGAGAGAGAGAGAGAGAGAGAGAGCGAGAGAGAGAGAGAGTGAGAGAGAGATTAGGGGGTGATGCTCTATGCATACTGAGTGCTAGGTATGCAGCAGTATTCACAACACACAGAAGAATACCTTGTCAGCCCCCTGGGGTTGAAAAGCCCAGCTCTTAGGGCTGTATATGTGTCTAAGAGTGCGTTTGTGTGAGTCTGTACTGAACGGATGTGTTTCCTCACCGAGCATTAAGCTCTAATCCTCCTGTAATTTATCAAAATCGCATATCAGATATGAGTTAATAGCGACACACAAGCTGCGATACAGGCGCACACAGTGGCTGTGGGAGAAATTCCGCTGTGACGTTATTCAAGCATGTATCAGCAGATATCTGTCGCTCTCACACTCACACGCACACGCACGCACGCACACGCACACACGCACGCACGCACGCACACACGCACAGACACACACACACCTTTTCTAGTTAGACACTGCTCTCGCTCAAGCTTTCTTTTGCTGTCTGCTGCCAACAGCAATCTGCTGCACAGAAGTACACACATGTGCGCACGCACATGGTCTTAGTACAGAACATCTCAGAGCGACCTTTTTGCTGCATCGTCATGGCAACAAAACAAAAAAAACAGTCATCTGACCACATGGTTTGTGATGTCTGACTGCAAAAAAAAAAGGAAGCATTTACAGAAGAGGCGCGTGCACACATGTATACGCATCTACCTTTGCCACAGGTAGGTAATCAGTATTCGTGCTGCGAAAACCAGCTTCCTCCGTCTGTGAATTGCAAAGTTCACCTTGGCTTTTATGATACATACAATGAGGGCAAAGAGCAGTCAAGATAAAGATAGAGCCACAATCTCTCGATGGTTCAAACACTGCTCAGTAGAGGATATACAGCATGGCTAAGAATTAATGAGCAAACACTTGACATTATAGGCATTCACGTTTTCTATTTTTAAACATGTTAATTGTCCTATGAAAGAAGACATTTGCATTTCAATTCGGATTTTTTAAAGACCGAAGCATTAATGAAAAACATAGTATGAAAAATAACAAGACCGTTTTTTTTTTTTCTGAGACGTGGACTGAGCAAGCCAATGAGAGAGCACAAGTTTGTGCTTGTGCAGTTGTGTTCAACCAGGCATGACTGTGTGCGTGAGCAGTGCCCGGGCCTGGACAGGGGGGATTGAGTGAGATTAGTTATAAGAGGATTACAGACCATGCCTCATTAGCATACTGATTCACTGCCAAAAACACATACACACTAAATCTTCTTCTCTCCTGTTCTCCTTTTTTGATGTTTTTTAATCTGTCTGTCTCTTTCATACAGATGCATACTCTCACCCACCTCATACACACAATACATTCTCACCAGCAGGTTCACTTGGCGTTCAAGGAGTGTGCCGACTATCTCTTTATCATGATAGAGTTAAGTGTTTGCCCTATTAGAGCGGCCCACAGACCCGCAAGTGAGACAAAGAAGTGACACTTGTGCTTTCAAGGGAATTGGCTAAAATGGAAACAGACGCATAACATTGAAAATGGAGAGATGGGCTCACAGAGGCCCGCAAATTAAGAAGGAAAGACACTAACCGCCTACACAAATGCTTTTATACACACACAAAGTCTGAATTGCTACCAAGGACGGTTCTTGTTACACTTATCCATAATCATTACACATTCTTACAGTCTTGTTGGCACAGTAGGCAGCGTGTCAGTCTAATGGTCGTAAATTTGCACTCCACATGGGGCGGAGTCTATTTAGGAAAATGAATTACATGAACATAATTCAGAATAATTGTAGAAAGTTACTGCATAGCCAATGGGAAAAAATAAGGCTTTGGTCGTGCAGTGGATGGTGTGAACTGAATAAATTGAGATCTTGAATTTGACTCACAAGAGGCAGGTGTTTCATGAAAAAGAATCATACAAAATCTCTACAGTTAATGTAGTGTAAAACAAAATGGACACTACTTCAAAGATGGAGAGACAGCCACAAATTCAAATTAGAGAATTAAAGAACACAGACACATAAAAAGGCTTGGAGTGTCATCCTCAATGAGCCAGTATTATTATTAGCACTCTGTAGCAGCTGCACAACAGCTGACACCACGTTTCAGTCGATAGAGCTTGTGCTATCAATCAGTATCAGTCGGAGTACTCTGGCTCACTAAAGTGTGCTCGCCTGTTCTGGTTAGAACTTCCCCTTTCAATCCCTCCTTCATATTAAGCTGGGGATCTGAGGTTGCAATTTAAAAATACATTTAAAAAATTACAGCATAAAGACCATCAGGTGGTCTGTAGTCTATCTATGACGGGTGACAAATGATGCTTTTTACATACAGTAAGATCCTTATTGGTTGTGCTGACAGAATGTTGGCCTAAGCAAAGAACACACAACAATAATAACCAGACTGTGGAAGGAATGAACATTGCTTACATCCCAAAGGGCTTTCCCAGCTTCTTTTTGGTCCTGCCAAGCACACATATTTGTTTAAGTAGTAGGGGAATTTGAAGATGATACTTCCTGGCCAATTATACAGTTCAATCCTTCATTATCACAAAAATACAATCTCATACACTTTGATACCATATAAACATGGAATTAAAACCACGCTAGTACATCTGTTGAACAGTCAACTTGATTTAGCACGGAAACAATTGCGTTCGTATTGGACGCATTCATTGGTCACATGTGAGTTTGAGATAGTTCAGTTAGAGTTATGTTATTGTTATTATATTATGTAATCTACAGTAAAGGATGCATTCCAGCATGTTTGCTCAACTGAGTAAATTAACTGCAACAGCCAACCAGCAGACACTGTGGGTTAGTTGAGGCACCCGTCTAGGATACAGGAGAGTGGAGCCTCTTATGTGTCATTTTACCATTTTACTATGCAGCACATATAGTATATACTGTACAATTGTTAGACGATATAGGGGACCAGTATATTTTGGGATTTTCGCTAACAATATACAATATGGAGGATCACAGAATCTCACATGAGCTCAAGCATAATCATGTGAGAGCAGGAGGCCTGTTCATGGAAATAAAAAAACTAAAAAATATACCGGCATCAACAGAAATATAAATCTTTATAATTCTAACTTATTGCCTTGTCAAGGTGAAGTAAAAAACAATTGTTTCCATTAGCCAGCATCTTGCCCTGTTATGGCGCAATTTTATCACCTGCTGATGAAACAAAGTATTAGAGGTTTGCAGGCCTGTCGGGATCCAAACGCAGTGGCAGATTGACTGATTTAAACGCTGGACTGAAGGAGGATGTGCCGTTTGTGAAATACAATTCTACCATTTCCCAGGAACATGAGATCTCCTGATGGTGCAGTAGACAGTGCCTCAGTCCCATAGATTGAAGGTCATGAGTTCAACCCTCAGAGGAGGGGCAGGTGTTTAACAAAGTGGATTACCTGACAATAAAACATGGGGGTGGAGCCATATGCAGCATAGTGAAGGACCAATTGTTTGAATAAAAAAATTAAAATTAGTCTGTTAAAGACTCATCCTTTCTTACCTCCAATTTTGCATAATTCATTCAGATGTTTTTTTTCTTAGTTTTGTTGTTATTAATTGTGCGTCTGTAACAGCTTTTAGGGAAGCTCTCCAACTTGTCGCTTCCACTCTTGGTTCTTTCTTAAACTGAACCAGAACCAAGACACCATTCAGACATGCATCGCTGACTCGTTGGTGAATTAGGAAGTAGGTTTTAGGGTTTACTTTGAACTTGAATCTAAGGAAGGATATTTTTATATACAGTAGCATTGCTATTTCTTCATACTTCATACATATTTCTTCCATATATTCTTCATACGGAATATATGGAAAACGTCTCATTATAAAAAGGTCATGAGTTAAATCTCACACAGGGCAGGTATTTTACAACAAAGCATGGTGGTAGGGACAAGAAGTACATGCATGGTCCATCAGTGAAGGACCAATTGTATGGTTAAGAGATAAAATTAAGTCTAGTGAACTTAGATTAACAGTCATTCATTCAGTTGTCTCTCCCCCCTCTATTTTTATTAACTGTGCCTTTATGCCTTTAAGGGATGTGCTTATCATTTCTTCTGCTCTATATAAATGCTTTGTATTTTCATATGATGCCACTTTATCCTTCCACTCCACTACATCTCAGAGGGATAACTTTAAGCATTTAAAATACAACACAGTGTTACACATGTATAATATACCTACTTAAAACACTTGAAAAATTTACACTGTCATAAAAGATTACCATCACCACATACAAAGTGGTGCTGTGTTTTTCACGTCTGACCATATGTGCAGATGCTTGCAGCTGAAACACAGTGCAAACCACAAATCACAGCATCCGCTGCCTGAGTTTTATTTAAATTTCATTTTCTTTTTTGTTTGTTTGTCCTTCTCTTCTGACAAACATAAAACGGGACAATCTTAGGAATTCTGCATACATGTTATGCATTATTACATATGCTGGTTGTTACTGGTGGCAACAACAAATGCAGTTTAATTCTACAGCACACAGAATCCTGAGGGGCTGCAAAACTGAGAACAAGTGAGACAGTTAATGCCCTAATTGGCATTAATGGCATCATTCATTCATAAGCAAATAGTATAAGTTGACCAAAAGCAGGTTACAAAGAAGTTAGAGGCTCCATATCCAACAGCTCAGTGTGGCTGCTCCCTCTTGTTCCATTTCTCCCTGCATTATTTCAAAATGATATGCCATTAACAGAATTCATCAAAACATTTAAACGACAGTTTTGTTTCATAGATAGATAACTACCTGATGTTGAAAATCAAAAAATATTTCTCCAAAATAATCACCATTCTGGACACACTGTTGTACATTTATATTGAGACATCAGCAAATTCAGAACTAAGACTGCAATCCTTTTCCTTTAAAGTATTGTCTCTTAAAAATTATGATAGAGTTAGGGGAGGATGTCCCATTGGTTAAATACAATTTACTGCATCCCCTGTTGGGAGAAACTAGGAAGTGATAAAGAGAGAAGGAACTATGTTAGTCAAATGAAAAGTAATGCCACTGTCAATGATGTATTAGCTTCACACAGCCTCATACTATACCAAAACCATAACTTTGCTGCCTTTTGGCCAGACTGCAAGACATTTTTATTCTCAGTTATTATCTGGTAAAATAAAGATCAAATAAAACAACTAAAAATACTAATAAAAAGGGCTCACTGCAGCTGTTTTGAATTCTGCTATATTTGGGAAAAACACTGACTTGTTTGCATTTCTCTAAACTAATCACTATCATCTCGTGCAGGGCTAAAGTCAAGATGTAGCGATAGTGCCGTTGCAAAATATTGTCAGGGAAGAACTTGATTTGATTTGCTTTTTGTTTGAAAATGTAGAGGTGACGCTTAGTAATAAAATGCCTGAATGTCCACAAAAGAAGATATCACGCGCTGTTAAACATTACAAGATGTATGCCAGATATGCAATACCACAACCAAGGGGGACACTGCCAAAACCATGGCATCGTGTCTCTGTGAAACATTACTCTCGCTAGCTCCAGTAGGCAAACAGTCAACAATGTCCCTGAAAGTCAACATCTACTAGGCCAGATGGCCGATGTAGCCATTCTCCCAAATTTACAGTGGCCACACCCATATCAGTATCAATATACAATCCACCACAGTCAATCAGTAATTATCTTATAGGGCTCATAGGGGTCCTGGATAGAACAGTGCCACTGACAGCAAAGCCAGCTAGGAATAGGCTGGATTCCAGAAGTGCAGAGGGTATAAGGATCAAATATTTCCTCAGAATCATCATAGAGCAACACACAAAGTGGAATGTTCCCTTGTTTGTCAATTTCACTGACTTCAAAAAGGCATTTGGCAGCATTAACCAAAACCCTGTGGAAGATCTTACAGGCTTATGGAATCCCTCACAAGATTGTTGAAATGGTTTTATGACCACGCTCGGCTTGAGTCACATTCAGCGATGCCATCTGTGAGACATTTCCTGTAAGATTTGGAATATGCCAAGGCTGCATTCTCTCAGCCATCCTCGTCCTGACTGTCATTGATTGAACAATGTGAAAAACAAGTAACAATAAACTGTGAGACATTCAGTGGACCAGCTTGAAGAGCTTGAATCCGCCAATGATCACGCTGTCCTTTTCATAAATGTAAAGCATTTGCAGGAAAAAAAAGATTGACTCACTAAGTACGCTCCACAAACAGATCTCATCATTAAAACCAACAACATCCATCAACATGAGCACATGCATACATCACCATAAATAATGAGCCGTTGAAGTTGATGACAATTATATGCACCTAGGAAATCTAAATTATCAGGACAATGGCGCTGACAAAGACATTGAGCGCAGACAAGTGAAAACCTGCAGCATCGACTCAAGATTCAGTAACATCTGGAATTCCAACAGCATCAACTTCAGTACCAAGATTTACTTTAATTTTACTTAATTTTGGTGGCCAAAATCATTGGAACAGCACTATGTGAATTCAGATTAATTAGAATGGCTTTTCCTCATACTATTCATTCATTAATACATATTTATAGGACAAAGATGATGTCTGTGCAGATCTAGTTTTCCAAAGTTAATGCACACAGTAAAGACTTTTTAAAATGCAGGGACATGTATGTACTATTCTGTAGATTGACAGACAAAAAGAAAAGACAGAAAGAAAGATTTTATATATATATATATATATATATATATATATATATATATATATATATATATATATATATATATATATATATACAGTGATCCCTCGCCACTTCGCGGTTCACTTATCGCGGATTCGCTATTTCGCGGATTTTCATAATGCATTTTTTTTTTTGGTGCATTGTGTTCTGCATTCTGATTCGCTAAAAACTCACTCCCGCTTCTTGTATCAAAACATGCTACGAATTGTGCTATCATTTTGTCGTCTCGTTTGCAAAGAAGAAAAAAGAGCGACAACAGCTGCCTATCACTATGTTCTTCTCCCGAACAAACACACCTGCACCGCGGACTTCAGAAGAAGAGAACACTGCAGAGCGCAGTCAGGAAGCAGCGTTCCAGTCTGAAGAGCAGTGAAACGGCCTACACGCGAGTCACTGTATTTGTATACATGTAATAGTTGCTAATTGTAAAAAAAAAATAAAGTTTTCTATTTCGCGGATTTCACTTATCGCGGGTCATTTTCGGAACGTAACCCCCGCGATAAACGAGGGATTACTGTATATATATATTTCTTCAGTTGTAGTAATCTGATGGCTTATGTATAGATTTTGTTTAATTGGGGCAAGGGATTAAGGTAATCAAGTTAACAGACCTAGAATTGAGAAGGCAATTCCATGAACATTAGTTTCAGGTATTTTTCTTTTTTTCAACTTGCAAGTTGTATTGTCTAGAAAATTACCCTTGGCATTAATGGTTCACTGCCTAGTGAAATGCTCACAGAACATAGTGCTAACAAAATGATGGACTGATTCATTCACAAACTCTTGATTACACAAACAAACCAATTCTACACTCCAAATACAGGCAGAACTTGAAGACTGACAAGACTTTAGAAGACAGATATCAGGCATTTCAGTCATTATACACTATACTATCATTTTTCATATTAATCCTTTAGCTCCTTTGTTCTAGTATAATCCTCTTTCCTTTGTTCCCTTCACCCTATGACTCCCTCTTTTTTGTCATAGCTTTAGTGTTGGGTCATGACACAAACTATGAAATAATTTGTAGTTTTTTCTGTAAACATGTTGGTTTGCAGATGTTTTAGAAAAAGCAGGCTGATTTACTACTGTTTGACTGAGTATGTTCGAGAGCTTATTGCCTCAGTAGGCACCGTGTCAGTCATATTACTGGTCATGACCTTGATCTGAACATGAGACATATTTTTAAAGTACATCACAAAATAATGCAAATATGAGTCATGGCACCATCATTATTGAAGTAGTAACAATTTTCAACACTGTTGCCACATTATGTCTGTAAATATTGTTAATATTACTCCACGCACACATCTGAATATTTATTTTATACATTGAATTGCATATTAGTTTACCTGACACCAATTAGCAATATCCTAGATAGCACAATCAGGAGTTAGCACACCATTAGGATTATCTAGACTGAATGAATAGGCTCATTAAGGACATCACAGCTGTGTGTGTGTGTGTGCATGTCCTCGTGTGCATGTTCGAGAGCACGCATGTATGTGAATTCGTGAAGGAGTGTTCAAGAGAGGAACGATGAGAAAAGAAAAAGGCAAGAAGTGTGTGTTTTTACGTGTGGCATTTACTCAAAACGAGTGGCATTCTCACAGGGATCAAGACAAGAGAAAGGAGAGAGAGCATTATCAATGAAAGAAATACATGATTGATGAGCGGGAAAATGTGGCTATAGCCTTGTGTGGGAATATTCAGCTTGAGAGTATGAAAGCACAGAGCGCTTTTAAATGAAGACTATATCTATATAGCAGTGAAGAAATAGTTTAATATCAAAATAGACCAAGAAAGGATCCACAGTTTTTACAGCTCAACATTGAGAGGAGACCATTCACCAATTCAAAGGGACAATATTTGCTGAACATTTATCAGGACAAATAATATTATTTACATTTGCAACAGCCAATCAAACTTGTTTTTTTTTTGGTTCAAACCTTCAATTTAAAATATAAGTTTATTTGATGGTTTGTGTAACGTCAACATCTACATTGCACTTGTGTGCATAGGAAGTGATGAATAAATAACTCATTTGATACTCATTTTAGGGGTCTTGGTCTGATCAGGTGAGGGGGAAATAAAGAAAGAGAGAAACTGTAAAATGCATTAATGAGCAGCGGGATTGTGATGTGTATGTTAATATTTTATATAATGTAATGGTAAATAATGCATGTTTTTTATATTAATTCTAATCAACAACCGAATTGAAGGGAACCCCACCCTGTTTAGGGAACTCTAATAACCTAATAGATAAAAAGATAATAATATTATAAAACGCTTACCCAGGGCCTGTGAGGCAAAGGCTGCCATGGCACTCTGCAGTCGGTCTGGTCTAACCGTCTGAACCAATAACAGCTAGAAAGCCGAGAGAGCAAAAGAAAAAGAGATAAAAGGAGGAAGAAAAAAGCAAAAAGATATCAATCACAATTGATAGAAAGCTAGTCCCACTCATATCAAACAAAAATGTCACACATTCTAAAATTCTTAGATAGTTACCCAACACAGAGGCTTTGAGTTGTTCTTTGGTAGTATTTTTCAGAACAATTGAACAATTGTGTTCAACAATTGAACACTTTTGAGTACTACAGAAACTGTATACTCAAATATAATGATGAGCGGCTCGTGTCTTGGTTCTGCTTTTAAATGAAATTCGCAAAATCAGTGTTCAACAAATTCTAAGAAAACGGTGTCATATTAACTACTACATTTAAAACTATGTTGGGGCTCATTTCCATGACATCTGCTTGACAGTTTCCAAGGTATCTTACTTAGTTACAGCGAAACAAAGAACCAGCTGGGATTAAAACAACTTCTTGGAAGTAGTCATTTATACATATAATCTTTTAAATGAGCGTAGATTTCTCATTTTCTAATAATACGTTTTTTTTTTTCCATTTTGGATTATTAAACAAGGCTGACCTGCTGGAAGGGAGTAATCTTCTTGGCAACGGAGGAGGGGATTTCCTGTTCACAGTGCGAGCTTCGCGAGAAGGACAGCCAAAGGTCTGAGTCACTCAAGCAGAGAGACTGGTAGAGGGCTGGGAATGTACCCTGTAAATGAAGAATGGCACAAGTTAAGAAGGGTCAAGAGATCATGTTATATAGGTAGATCCAATCTTCTGCAATCTACAAACCACTTCAACTGGCAATCCAGACTTTGTTATGTCTACTAGTTGGACATATTCAAATTTCCATATACCTCATACGAGAATCCTGATTTGATTGTTATGTCTGCATTCATTATTGTTTATATCAAAAATAGAGCAGGACATTTAATTTTTTTGCCATGCATTTGCAGCATATACAGTTTATATCGGTGCACTTACTTTAAAAATTGCCACTGCTGCATGCCTCTCCTGATCAATCCAAGATGGGAACTCCTGCCAAGAGAGAAGTGTAAGTTTATGAAAGTGTTAGTAAGGTGTTATCAAGAGAAAACACGGTGCACCCCTACCTCTTTTTTGAACATTTCTCCCACAATGGATCCAGTAAAGACATCCCATTCCTACAGAAAAATCAGTGTTGAGGGTTAAATATTTAAAGTAAAAAAATATATATTTATTTGGTTTTTGACATATTTAAATATGAATATTATCATACATATGGATGGATATACTGAATCCCCAAAAGATACTTACACTCTCCTGGAAGAGTTCAGGATGCATTCCTTTGACAAAGTGTATAGCAAACATCAACTGGTCGGCCTGAGAGAGAGAGTGAGAGAGAGAGAGAGAGTATATTTAGTATCTCTAAGATAGATACATAGAGGTAATATGCCATACAAGCACATGCTATCATGACATTGTTCCACACCGAGAGCATAAATAATAAAAAAAAAAAATGAATGCGTGGCCACAAGATATTAACTCATGGTTACGAGATGGCCACAGGAAAGCTATTGTTTTCATTTCAATGGAGATGGTGTTTGATTGTTGCTGCAACTCAGTAAACTATAGAGTAGAGGAGACCATCAAAAAAACATAATAAATTGCAGAGAGGCTATTAAGGGACTGACAAAGCCCAAATAAATTGCTTCTGTAGTAATTGAGAAGATCTAAAGAAGTATGGTTTTCATATTTATTGCTCGTAAAATATGGCAGTAATCTGGCTACAATCACGCGATAAACTACATCAAAAATACTGATCTAATGAAAATACAAACAGCAGTAAAGTGTCAGCAAAGGTCAACTTTCAGCCTCTCCCCTTATTAATAAAAAACACAAAGACAATTAATGAATACTTCATAACTGAAGTGCCATGCATTATTATCTCGTGGCCACTCACTAATTATCCTGTGGCCATGCATTTTGTACTTGTGGCTATGCATTAATTATCTGCTGGCCACACATTAGTATTTTGTGGCCATGCATTAGTATTTCATGGCTTTTCTTTTATCAAATGGCTCAGTAAGAACCACATATATCCACTGCATGATATACAGTTCAACCTGCCAAAGTAATGGGTTTGTAAGGGGATGCTACTCTCTTTATGCCAATGGAATGGGTTCTAATAGGAACAATAAATATAGAAGACAGAGAAATTAAAAACAAATAATGCAGAAAGGGGACAAATATAGAAAAACAGATGTGTATAGGAGATAAGTGTAATAAAGTAAACCTGATTATGACTGTTTGAAAATAAACTCGGGTATTACACTCAGCAGGTCAGCCACTGTTCCTATCGAGGCCATGCAATTTTATTTAAAGAGTAGCAGTCAATTAAGTTAATATAATCAATTTGGCTATCTGCCATCACTGCTGCAAGCATTGTAGCTGAAGGATCAGGTACATAAGGGGGGTTGTATATCTAAGAACACTTCTTTTGCAACCACAGTAGCTGCTCTTTAGGATGTTTAGGTTTAAGTTTTAGGTCTATACTATATGCTGCCTTTCGTTCAAATTCCACAGAACCCGATTTTAGTCTATAATTAGTATGCAGGTGACACACACACACACACACACACACACACACACACACACACACACACACACACACACACACACACACACACACACACACACACACACACACACACACACACTTTGAACAAGTACAAACTTGATGAACTGACATTTTCTTCCAAAAATCAAAACAAAAAAATGAGGCAGGGTTTCCCTGAAGAAAAAAAATGACAACATTAGCGAGTTTAACTGCTACTTGATTCCTCACACTAACACAGGTTACTGTGGCTGTAGCAAACGAGTGCTGCCATCTTTTCTTTTAGAGTAGAACCACTCTAAACACTAACTGCAGCCTCTAACTCCAAGACACGTTCACAGATCCTCAGGAAATCCCAGTACTATCCCCTAACAGAACAGAACCCATGCCTAAACTCTTATCTATAAACAGTGTTCTTGTTGTTAATTCTCACACAAGTAAATTATTTGACATTACCTCCCACCACCACCAACTTGAACTAGTTCAAAGTTCAGTTTACAAATTTTAAAATGAACCAGTTCAATTCATAGATCAGAATTAAAAATTTTGGTTACAAAAATGAACTTTTTTTCCCCAAAATGTTTCTGAGAGCTATTATTTGTCAATATTATTTTTGCATCCTATAGAGAACCAGAGAGAGCTTATTTTATCAGTTTTAACATTAAAACTATGTGTCCCATTCATCTTTGTATCCAGAAAGGCGACAGCTCTCAAATTACTGTCATTTCTCTGACACTTTGTTGCTATCTTTTCAGACCACACTAGTAGCAGCTGCAACTCTTAACCTCCAGTATATTCTCTAAACATAAGGAAAAATATGCTGCTTAAACTGTCTTTATTATGAAAATAAAAATAAGCCTGTAGGCCTTAAGGTGCATTCTGAGTCAGTACTGACTTTTCCATAAAATTCTGCTAAATGTTCAACGCTGTGGTGCTGCCTTGCTACTTTGGATGTATTCGTTAGTGCAACAGCTATGACAGCTGCTGTCAGATTAGGTGGTTTTCATTACATATTAGGGTTTGTTTATTGTGAGTTTTAGCTGGGTTTTTACCTGGAAGGTACTACTATGAGAGAGCGTCGTTTTAAAGCCGCTAAAATAAACGCATTCACACTCACGTAAAAAAATACAGTACATTCAGTTCACGTTCACCCAAAATATGAACAAGTTCATGAACAAACGTTCATTGAATGCGTTCAGGCACAACACTGTAGAGAGTAGAGTATTAACTAGAGGAAAGAGATCAGAGCTCATTACTCCACTTCTGGATCCCAGTCAGCCATAGTGTAAACTTTAAAGTTCTGCTACTGGTGCACAAATCACTAAATGGTTTAGGTCCAGGATACATGAGTGACAGGTTAATTAAATATAAACTTTGTGGGCTCTACAATCTACTAACTCAGTTCAAACAGTGGAACCCAGAGTTCAAACCAGACATAGTGAAGCATGTTGCTAAACTTTTCCAAGGAATTGTGATGGATTTCAACATCATGTATATATTTGATGCAGAATCAAATAAAACTCAACAAATATAATTTGCCCATTTAAAGATAGTTGTTACAGCCTTGAATTGAAAATGTTGGCGTAGAAATAAAACAAGTAGAAAACTATCCTATGATATACACCCAGTTAAAGAGATTAGTGTTCCTAAGACAGCATGCATCATTTTCAAAAACCTTCATAGCAACCTATACCTGTCACCTGAGATAAACTTCTGTATGAACAGCTGTGGAACTGGCTTGATGCTAACCTTCATGTTACAGTTAGACACTAGAGCTCTACACCGCCATGCCCTCTCACCGACCCTCTCCGTGGTTCATCTCTTGATCCGATGATTTACACCAAGCTGACAACTTCCACTCCATCTACTGAAGTGACAGCGGATACAGGTGAACTGGG
Source organism: Eupleurogrammus muticus (assembly GCA_036785175.1). NCBI lineage: Eukaryota > Metazoa > Chordata > Actinopteri > Scombriformes > Trichiuridae > Eupleurogrammus > Eupleurogrammus muticus. The sequence continues at coordinate 8,659,745 of JAYKQN010000009.1, read as the reverse complement.
CGGGTGGAGCAATGTGATGTCTGATCAAACGAAGACTGGCACTTTCAATGTGTTTGTGTGTTTGTATGCGCATGGACTGCATGTATCAGAGAGGTATTAGGCACGGTGCAGTGTGTGTGTCATTGATTGACAGCACAGGAACCTCAGCAGACAGTACGACCTGAAACATGTCATACTTCAGCAGATCACCACAACTCAAACTACTGTATGTGCACAAGCGCTGCATTCAGATTCTCTCTGGCGCACACAGTCAACCTCCAGAATGCTTATACCTGTGACCCCACACACAGAAAGTGTTTGCACTTTCTAGACAGACGACATACATTATACATATAGTTTCATAATCTAGCCGTTTTCCACCTGAGACGGTTTAATACTCTATGACTTTTAAAAAGTACAAGTAAAGCCTCAAAACTGTCGCATCTACACTACTCATAAGTTATGTTACAAAAACAGGTGATTGTAGGGCAGCAATAAATATACACTTCCTTGTTCTGTTCACACTCAACTTTCTAATTTAATAATTGAATTTCATCCTAATTTTAAATGACTTGAAATGAAGTGTAAAATGGGAGGAATATTATGCTATTCAGTCTCACCTTACCAATTAAAGAAATGGTGTCAAGCTTCCATTAATACAGACACATTGGTGTATAAACATGGAAAATGATCTTGATTGAGACATATTATATTGTATTCTATTTCACATCTACCATCTCCATTTCACATTTCTTCCTTTTTTTTCTATGAACCCTGGCGCTCAATTCGTTTCTATTTTCAATTCAAATGTTATTTGTAGAAAAGAAAAGCTGTTACCAATATAAAACATCTCATTAAATGAGAAAAAAAAACAATCTTTGCTCTGAGGTTGAGAGGTTCACCAATCAATATATGGAAAAGGAACCTTGATTCTTTATCACAGCTTTGATGTATCTACCCATTCCCGATCAATACCTATTAAACTCAGCTTGGAAATCACTGCTGCAAAGAAAAAAGAGATTTTCCAAAAACATGAGGTAGCATTTTAAGTTTTTCCATAGATGTACACATATCTAGATACAATATCATGATTCTGATCTTAAGTCTCTTTTTTTTGTCATCACACTTGATTAATTTGTTTACTCATTTCATTCATTATCCACCTTTGTCTATTATAGTCTGGACCCCTTCACATAACTCTCCTCACTCTTTATCTCTTTGAAAGCGTTGACAGGAAGACCGATAATATGGTCCAGTGTTTTCTTTCTGCGAATATGTGGGCTGCTGCTATATCTGCATATGTGTTTGTGGTGAGACCCAAGCCAATATATGAGATTAGCGCGCACACACACACACACACACACACACACACACACACACACACACACACACACACACACACACACACACACACACACACACACACACACACACACACACACACACACACACACACACACACACACACACACACACACACACACACACACACACACACACACACACACAGGCAAATACATTACATTTACCATTTACTCCCTAATCAATGCCATGATTGCTGTGTCGGTCAATATTTGACACTTCATTACTGTGTTAGATGCAGAGGTTTGATTGTTCAAGTGTGTAAATGTGTTCATCAAATTGTGTGTTTGGTCCCAACAACCAATTCAAATACTACTACACTTCTGTTCTACATTACAAGATTTCTAACTATCTAGCAGGCTAATTCGTAAAAACTAGTAGTTAGTGTGAATGCACAATGATGTGTTCAGTGAGTGATGTGTTTCATGCAATAACATTCCCTGGTTTGAATCACCAAGGAATTTAAGTAATGGCCGGAAACTGTCTACTTCAAAACACAGCTTACATCAAGCAAATGACTCACTCATTTTTACAGCATAATTTATCACCCATTCAGATGACTGGCAGGCATTGTGTTCAGTTGCATGTATTACCTTAAAAAGTGACCGGCAGACGTACTCGTACACCATATTCTTCAAGCTTGCCTCCAGAGCACTTATCCTAGCTTCAGTGTTCTCCACTTCCTGAATGAGAAGGAAACATAAGAAGACGTGTTTGGTGTGTGACAACATTTTTGATCAAATGAGTCCTTCCTGCCCGACACCTGACCAGACACCATTTGACTAGAAACAATTTCTTCTCTGTGACACACATTCTTTCTTTTTTTACCAAATATACAGATTACAGGAGTTGTCGGCAGAGAAGAGACCAAAGGCTCCCAAGTTGTTTGTGATTGTCGATGGTTCAAAGTATTTTTTTAGGCTGCTGTGGAACTACAGTAAAAACATAATGCACATGTGGAACATATCCACTAGTGATAAATGGAGAGAAAGAGCATAGAAAATATAGGGGAAATAAAGGGAGACTGGTGAGAAAAGAGAAATCACAGATGTATTTCTCTATTCCCCATTCAGCCTTTGTGCCTTTCTGTTTCTCCTATTTGAATCCTCCTCTCAGCCCCTGGTAAAGCCAATAGGGACTTTTAGACCGTGGAGACATGGATTCTATGGATTGTTCCACGAATGCATGAGTACCTGCGCCAGCACAAAGACAGACAATGCAGCAATCTGACCACACTTACAAAATGTGTTTTCAAACCTGCTGACAAACACACACACAAACATGTAACAGAGGTGACCAGCTGCTGCCTGGTGACATTCTTGGATGACAGCACTGGCTCTAACAACCCACGTAGGATTTGGAGAATTACTGCTCAATCCCCCCCACCCGATGTCTGTGTGCCTCTGCCTGTGTGTGTCCTGGTTATCAGAGTGTGTTTGAGGCTCAGATGGAGAACAGCAGTGAGACAGACAGGCCATGATGATATCAAGCAGCATAAGTCTGGCTAAAAAAAAGGAAAACAAAATCAAGCTGACCTCTGGGAAAAAACACAACATCTACACATATTTGAAATTACTTTGACATAATAAAGTTCCGTTGATGACAGAAAAGCGCTGACCAGAGGCTAAGGGAGCCCGAGGATAAACGACACATGTTAGAGCTGAAACGATTAGTTGATTAACTGATGTTGGCAACTAATAATTGAATTTCAAACTATTTCCGTAATTGATGTATTGTTTTGAGTTTGAATTAAATGTGAATATTTCCGATTTCTTGAGAAGAGTATCTTTGGCTGTCATAGAGTGTCAGAACAAAACAAGAAATATGAGGATGAGCATGGGCTTTGAGAAATGATAAACAATATTTTATAGACTAAACAACTGATCGATTAATCAAAAAAAATATTCTAATGAAATAACTAGTTATTTGCAGCCCTACACAAGTTTCACGCAGGATAAAGGTCCCAAATTGTGAACTTTCCCTGAGGTTCATTTTAAGTTTTGACATCCCTAAGATATATTTCTAATTTTAAGCAGCAAAAATAATCTCAGTATAGTTTTACATCTACTCTTTTAAGCTTAGTGACATCGCAATTTCATGTAAGTCCCGACAGCTTGTATTAAGGCAAAGTTTTTGAATGCAGGCTGTGTGTGCTTCTCTGGGAGCATTTTGACACATGAAACTATCACGTCCTTAGAAAATTCTATGATATGTGGGATTAAAACCACTGCTGTGTATGTATCCAGTTACCTTCTTGGCCTGAAGAGCTCTTTGGAAGAGGCGTAAAAATGAAGCAAGGCTGAAGCGGTACATGTTGTTGATCTTTGATAGGTCTGTGATGACAAAGAACATCTTGCTGGCACTCTCTGCAAGAGGTAGGTAGGCATCCCGCTCCTAAAATAAAACAAAACATAAGGGTAGGAAAAAGAAAGGGAAGAATGAATAAGAGAGGAATGGAAAGAAGCAGAAAAAACACAAGAGGTATGAGAGAGTGGTGCAGAAAACACAAGTGATTGCACAGAGAGAGATTTGTGGAAGGATAAGAAGAAATATAGAAAAGAAAATATTTATTTCAATCAAGATGGAGGAAGAGAGACAGAGAATAAGGATAGGTGAGGTATGACAAGATAGGAAATGTGAGAAAAAAAACAGGGAGGTGCACATGAGAGATAGAAGTAGGGGTGATATGATAAATAAACAAAAAAAAAGAACCAACAGAGAAATATAGAAACAGTTCTGGTAAAACACTGCTCCCTAGTGGATGATTATGAAATGTTATGCATCTGCTATGGCTCCGCGCTTCTGCATCTGTGCAGTTTGACGTTTGTTGCTGCATTTCTGATGCTGTTTTATGCTCTCTCTCTTTTTCACCCCACCAGCCCTTTCCATCTCTCTCCACCTAATGACCCCTCTCTCTCTCTTTAGTGAGATACTAGAGTGTGGCAGCTGTCAAGAAGAGACATCCCTAATTAAACCAGCTTTTTCTAGAGTGCTGATGATGGCTGGTTCATAAGCATATCCAGTTTTTCTGATTCCCTTTGAAGTTGTAAAATTTAATACATGATCCAATAAGCTTTTTAGGGGGTTTTATTTGAAGTTTATTGAATTTGGCTGATGTGAATGGGAATGAGTGGTACCTGTGTGGCTGTGGTTTGTTTGAGGTGACAAAACATTGAAAGGATGTAAAACAAGATAGATCAGACTTGTTTTATTCAGAATACATATTACCTAGCGAGGCCTTTTTTGCGTGTCACTGATTACTGAAAGTACTTTGCAAGCCAGGTTAGAGGCTTTGTGTGCTAAAAGTACAGTACCTGGTCCAGAGATGCCTGCAGCCTGTGTGATTCCAGAAGTGACTCCTGGATCAGGGCACTGCTCGCCTTGGTTTGGTTCAGGCTGTCTATCAGCTCCCTGTTCTCTAGAATGTTACCCTGAGCTGTAGCCAGGGCCTTACACGGGAAATAGACAGACAGAGAACCAAAAACAAAAACAAGATAATACAAGGCTTAGATAGGGGCAGGAAGGAGGGGGTCAGTTCACAGGTGATTACTGAAGACAATTTTTCAAATGCTTACATATTGTTCTCAAAACTGTTCCACAAACATTCAAACAGAATGATGAATATTTAATGCATTTCTGCAGTAACCGCAGTAATATATATAGAAAGTCTTAGCAGACATTTGCACATGCAAAATAGAGACAAAAATACAGATTATTGAAACAAATTGCTTTTCTGATTCATTCTTGTTACATATACTTTACCAATTTAGTGAAACAGTGTTATTCTTTTATAGAAATCAGATCTATTCTTATTATGACATTTGGGAGGGTTGGTGCCAGTGATTTTGGAGGTGAGATTAACTGGTCCAGATGTTTGGTGGTAATGGGGGATGTGTAAAGAAAAAGTGGCTTCAGGTTTGACCAATGCATTTAGCAATTAAAAACAACTGTAAATGTAAAGTTGGTAGTTTCTGGCAGCATCTATTTGCAACCAACCAAGTGTGAAAACCACAAAAGGCAATCTCTAGATCCATTGTTTATACAATCAGGGCTACCGTTGAATTTTGATAAGTGCAACATGGTGGGCTGCACCAAGGGAGACCCGCTCCCCAAGTAGATAACAAAATCTGCTGAGTTAGCTAAATTCTTCTAAATCTCACACCCTGTACCTTAATCCTGTTGAAACTATACTAAAAACTGGCAAAATTTATCCAAATACAAAAATATTAGAAGGTGAGAATGCAGTGAAGCATGAAAATGTCAAGATGCTCCTACAATTCTAGAATAATTACATGTCTAGTACCACAGTGCTGTCATCCTGCTCGGCACTATCCGTGTGTGTGCATTTGTGTGTGTGTGTGTGTGTCCAGCCAAATTTCGTGTGCTCAAAAAAGCTCCTTTGGTTGAGTGTCTGTCTTGTCACCCAGGACATGTTTGTTATGGGTAAGAGTATTGATAATACTACTATATTGTGAAAGTATATATTGTGCATTAAGCTTTGCATGTGGAAGTAAAAGGAGCCCAACTTGGACAAAAACAATCTGTTTCTGTTCCAGATTCTGGTTAGGTCGAAAGAAATCCAAAGCCAGATAATTGTGATTTGACTACCACTAACAACTATTCTTATTCAAATCTAGGAAAAGCTTCCAGACAGAAAATACAGTTTTTCCATTGTTGTTTTGCAACATTTTATCGGTATGAAAACCCTAACTCATTCTATCTTTCCAAACTAACAGTGGGAGTTTGTGAGAAAGAGGAAGTTGAACCGATTTTTTTGTAATATTGCCTAAGAGAAATTTTTTATTACTGGAATAAATATATATATATATATCCTGTGCGATGGAAAATATATGGTTATAGAGTATATACCCTTTTCTTCTTCAAAATATGGACTACTTTGTTGTATAACTGTACCTCCAACAGGGATTCTTCTAACTGAGCAAGCTGTATCTTTTTGTCTTCCTCTTGTTGTAGTAATCTTGTTTTCTCAGTCTCCAGTTCTGGCTTCTCCTGCTGGATGGTCAAGGCTAGAAGCTGACGCAGACACACAAATGATTAAATGAAACATAGTACAGAATGACAAGAGAAACATACAAAGTATGACTCTATACCGTACACTACATATTCTTTCTATACACTACATTCTGAAAAAAATCAAAACCCAGCTGCATGATTGAAATGGTGTTCACAATAGCATAAAAGCTTTAATACATTTTAGTTTAGATTACAACAATACAGCGTCACATACCAGAGTTTAATTAACTCTGCTCAACAAACATACCATAAATTCAGAAAGGCCACATTTAGTGCTGGGCTATTGTAGTAGATTGTATATGTGGGTGTTTGGGTGTGTACCTGTCCTCGTAGACCTGCCCTTGTGGTAGTAAAGTTGACCTCCGTTACCACGGAGACAGCATCAGGGGGGATGAGAGGAGTGGGATTCCGTGTTGCCAGGAAAAGACGAAAGTCCTCATTGTAGTCAATAACCTTGTCCCCTATTTGAACCACGTATCGAGGACCTGTGTGTGTGTGTGTGTGTGTGTGTGGGTGGGTGCATGTGTGGTGATAAGGGGACAGAAAGGACGGCAGTCTCACTTAGCAACACATACTGTATGAGACAAGCTCATAAAATACCTCACTTTAAATCCTATCTTTACCTACTGACTTCCTCAACTCTTTGTCTTCTAGATGGCTGCATTGCAGTATTTCCATCCCGCTGGCTTGCCTCTTTTTCCATTGTGTTCGACACCACTTTTAAAATGACTTGCCCTTTTGTACACTTTCTTTGCACCCGCTCTTTCCAACTCAGCTTCAGATAGACGTCCGCCTTTCCCTAGATGATTCACAGCCTTATGAAACACCTTTTTTTCCCACAGGTAGCTTTTCAATGATGATTAAAGTAGCTGTTTACCAACGTGATTAGTATGCAATTATCTAAGCCAAGAAACTAAAATATCACCAAAGGAAAGCTGCAAAAACAGCCATGCATAGAATGAGATGCATTTTTCTTTTTCATTTTGTTTGAGAAGTGTTCAAAGATCAAAGAAAACAAATGAAAAAAACATCTGCATGTCGGTTTGATAAAGTCATTCATTTTCAATGTTTTAATGTTTTTTGTGGCCTCAACTTCAACTTATATTCCTAGGTTTGAGAAATCAAATCAATCAATCAAATATGCTAAATTTATATAAATAATAGAATCAAGTATTATCAGAAATCAAGAAGAACTATGTTCCTTAAGTCACCCAGAACAAGTTTGGTATGTTTATATTATGCACAGTATTATAGTATGTGGTTTATGTGTCAACAAGTTGCAGACAACTGATTCTAAAAAAACTAGGGGGTCAAATAATAAGTCTAATAGAGCATTTTGCACTACACATTCTCTAAAGGGTCTAAGTGACATTAGAAGACAACATGGTTACATTTTTTTTCCTCAAGCATACGTAATGCTCTCCAACACTATGTTGAACACTTCACAACACTGTGGTTTGTTGTTTTTTTTACCATTTCTATATAACGTGAATTTGTCTCACTAATATCAGTTTGCATCATCTGCTGCCGATGCCATAGATGAAACGGTTGAAATGACAGATGTCGTATGATATTATGCCAAATTAAAGAGTTGTAACCTGTAGGAAAATGGTAATATTTTTACAACTATTAGGAGAGAATAGAGGCACTGCATAAAATGAACATAAATGGATACTATTGAGACAGTAACATAGTCAACTAATAGTAGGTAACTTGAGACATTCACCTTCACCAGGTTTAAAATTAAGTCTTGACAAGTAAAAGTCACATCCCAGAAACGTTTTCACCAAGAGCATCCCAAGACTTCACTGGTAATGATTTATGACAGGTGCCAGTATGATTTAAAATAAATAAGATGTGTTAATATAAATCACCCTCATCTCTGTTTCTTGATAATCATCAGAGCTGAGATAATATTGTGTTCAATGGGACAATTAGTCAGCACTTTCTGATCAGTAGGTTAAATAACTGTGGTTTTTGGCAGTACGCTTCATACATGGAACCGGATTTGTTAATTTAATTTGGTTAGACATTACACAGCAGCATGGCTTGTGCTGGTAACATCAGGATTATAAAGTTCAGGCAATATCCCACAAAAATCTGACTTCATCATGCAGTATGAAAGTACCTGCCCAACAGAGATGAGCAGTTATCTTTTTAGCTGACAGCCCGTGCTGGGAGAACACTCTGAATTATGATCAAAGCGTTGTGAGCAATAAGGCTGAGTCAGTTAGAGAAAGCTGTGATGCATCTAAGAATCTATTATTTTTCTTACTTGCACTTTGTACAGCAGTGTTTAGAGTGTGTGTGTCTGCATGACCATGTGTGTATGTGTGTACACACCCTGTGCAATAAGGTCCCTCCTCAGCAATGGGTAGAGTACAGGTTCAACTCCATCCATCTCTTGGATGATGAGGGTTTTTCCAAATCTGACTGCCAGCTCCAGGGATGTCAAGAAGTTACTGTCCTATAGATGCACACAAGCACATACTGAAGAGCAGAAGTTCCATGAATACCACTAGAAGGTTCAACACTATACTTATACAGAAATTGGGCAGTTCATACGTAAGCTTCCTTTATAAGGTTTTTGAAAGCTGATAACATGGCCATTGTGTTTCCCTTATAATGCGTGGTTGCCCTTTCAGTTAACTTCGAGGCACATTCATCTGGCCTGTTGGCTTTAAGGGAAATCTGGCACTGTGGCAATCCTGTTCATGTCACTGAAACCACTGAGTAACTTGTTAGTTAGTCAATTAATTAGTCAGGGAAACAAACACTGTTACTATCAATCAAGTTTGAATTTTCCCTAAAACAATATATTTGTGGTTTAAGAACAAAAAGGATAATCTTAATATAGTTTTACATTTAGCCACTAAAGCTTTTATTGTGGAGCTGTAGAAATAACTATAATATAGTTTTGTATCTTTCTCTTTATGAATGTATAGGTATGATATCACAACTTCCAAATCCTGACACTTTGTTTTAAGGCACCGTTTTTGAATCCTTATATTAGGGTCCCACCAAATGAAACATATGGTACGAATCATACAAGTGTATAGTAATGGACTTCGGAGTAGACACTATTTCATCAGACAGAAAAAAGAAAAAAAAAAAAGATGTTTTTTTAAAAAAAGTTAACCTAATAGGCTTCTGCAGACATATGTTTATATGTGTGTGTCTGTTTTTGAAGGTGTTGTGTGTATGTGTGTGTACCTGTTGGTTGATAACCTCGAGTCGGTGCTGACTGAGATGTGTACGGAGCCACTCTGTAGCACGGGATGACGGGTCGATCAGGAATGGACAGGCAACGCTCTGAATAGGGAACAATGATATATATATATATATATATATGTATGGAAAAAAAGTGTTTCAATATAAGTGGTTTTGGGAAAGCTTTACTCAGAAAAGGACTCAGTCACTGAGTAAAAGAAGGTGTGTGTTTTGTTTGTCTGGGTGATTGTGAGTGTACATGTCCTTTCACATCGTTGTTATGTCCTTTTATCCTGTGCTTATTTTTTTCCAGGTCTTGTGCTCAATGACTCTTCTCAAACCTGCCTATTTGCCTGTTTATTCATTGTAGTCATTTCCATTCCACGTACCGACCGTGGTGTTTTATTTCTTTACATACTTTTATGTTTGTTGTTGTTGTAACCCATGTACTGACTAAGGCTTCCCCCCCCAATAGTCCACTAAAGCATTATTCAGTAGGATTCAATTCAGTTTTTATTGCTCGTTACTTGCAGGGAAAACTGCAGGTAATTACCCATTTAGGTCATTACCTGTTTCTAGTATCAAACTGTTAAATCAGTAAAAGAGACTGAAGTTGTTTGCCTTGTGATCCGGTAGATCGGATCAACTTGACTTATCGCTCTTTGACCAGTTAGTAAAGGAATAAATACAAATGTCAGTAGTTACTCTTTCTTCCGGTGCACTGCTGAGGAATTTCAAGCATTGCTGCAAAATCTCAAACAATCATTGTTATCAATGGGCTTCTGATGACTTTCACTCGCACAGTGTGTGGGCACGTTATCCCCTTATGTTAGGAATTGTTTTGAGTCATTGCTTCCTCAAAGCAAATCTACATGAAAGGTACTGTTCCAAGAGTAGCATATCGCCTTAGAAGAATAGGACAATCTGGCATAAATTCTCCAGTCTGTCAACAATTACATAGAGAGGTATATTCACACTCACAGTGCATGAACCCCCCATTACGAAGATGAAGGCAGTGCACAAACCATAATCACTGGTCTACAGAGAAACTGTCTTCACTATATACTCAAGGTGAGCGAGTACAGGTGTGGCGTGAACTGAAACGACACAGGCCTGCATGATTGACCCCCGACAGTGAGGGGATCCAGACATTCAAATATGCTGCGGAGGGGCATTTCTGTCACAGGTTGGGTCATTGAATGGTTTGATGCTTATGACAGTCAACAGATCTCTCTCCTATGGGAGATTTTGGACTAGTTAGACAGCACTCACCACCACCATCATCACAACTATTATTTGGTAATGTAGATGTTTACTCAGGAAGTTGATTAAATTAAATGAATCAGCTGTCCAAACCAAACAAAAGTAAAAGTTAAACACAACCAAAAGCAACAAAAATCCTTTTTCCAGTCATGCCCCAACTACATGAATCTAGATTTTTTTTTTTTTATCCAAACACTTTTCTTTCCAATTTAGCCTCTGAACCACCCAGCACAGTACTCATCCATAGATTTGTCAAACTAGATAAACAACTGGAGAGATTTGAAAATATCAGAATGAGCAGATTTGTGTAGCAACACCGACCCTGATCGTTTTTCAGATTCACGGCTGGTTCATGGCAGACAGATGTCTCAGGTTACATCTGTGCCTCTTTTGGTCTCCGTCTAGTCTGACATATTTATCGATTAGATCAGCTTGTGGAAGAAGAATTTTTCTAACCAGTACACAGAAATCTCAAGGTTGTCCAGACTAGTGTAGCTGGGGCCTAAGTGAATGTGAATGCATACATTAAGACACTTGCTTTCAAAATGTATATGGATGACAACAACGAGACAATTTTAGAGAGACACACATACAGGAAATGAAAGAGAGTGAGGACGCTACACTAAATAAGATGTAGCTACAAGGATCAGTGATGGAACAACTTCTTACCCGTAACTTGAGTGAATTGATCTGAAGGCAGGAATGGTAAAAACAACACACAGACACAATACAGACAAATGGAGGACAGATGAATGACAACAATAGCATTTGCCGTTTTCTGTATTTATATTTATATTGTACTTGAGTCCTTTCTTAAAGTGTTAAATTGTAAAGTGACACACCCCCCCCTGAAATAACCTCAGACAAAAAGCAACAGAACCAGTTGCAGGAAGGAATATACATCTTGGAGGAAAAATTTGTTTGTGAATAAATCGCCTTAATAACACAATTGTCATATTATTAAAGTAGATTTGCTGTGACCATAACAGTTAAGAGATATAATAATATTGATAGACAAGAACATTGATTTCTAACCTGTAGTATGACTATGGCGTTCTCCATGGAGAGGTCATCAGACGGCAGCCCCTGACTCTTCCAGATCAGCTGTTCACTCTCCGAGCACAGGAATGAGCGCAAGTCGAACTCTGTTGGTAACACACGCAAAAAAAAAAACACCATTTAATAATTGCTATAGTTGCTCACAGAAAAGGTGTCGGAAATTCTAATCAAACCTCATGGGTGCAGTTACTGGACAATAAAAACACAGACAGTATCACTCTTTAAGTTGGGTCGCATGTAACCCTGATAACTAAGTTGCAGAAAGCCATTTAATGGACATGGGGGAACAGCAGGTTAACTGCAGTAAATAGAAAAAAAATAAATTAATTTACTCTTGTGACTGATTTGAAGACAAATCAACATAATTAGGAAGCGAATAGTAAAGTCTTGATTACAGTGGGAGGGGGGTCCTAGTTATTATAAGTTATAATCAAGGAATTTTAAAATACTCCACTCAGAATAATTGATTTAACACTTGTTTGGAGACCAGTGGAACCTGCAAGTGTTGTATATGTAACCTTTGTTTAGTGCATTGTGCTGTGTATTTGTGTGGATTGTGTAGAACAGGAACTGGCACATGCTGTTGCTAGTGCATTCGACTGAATGATATATTTACTCTGCAGTCCAGACTGAGCCATCCATGTCTCCAGACAGTGTTTTCTACGATCTTCAGGAGCTGCAGACAAATATGTGATGAAGGCTGCAGCAAGCATAGCCCTCAAAGGGAGTGTGTCCAACTCATTCTTTATCTCAGACATCTGATAGGAAGAGAGATACAAAACAGACAAGACAGAGGGGGAGCGATAGGGCAATTAGAGAGAATGGTGTAAAAAAGTAGATAAATGTTAAAAGATGATGGACAGATAAGGTAGGCATTTAATGAAATTTCTAAATTGTGCGGGCATAACGTGAAAAACGCAGGTCTTACGAGGTACATTAGGTAAAATATAGCAGCATTTTGCAAAATCTAGTGAAATGAACTGGACAGAAACAAAAGCTAATGTAACTATCCATCCATCCATCCATTTTCTATCCCGCTTATTCCTTTTCAGGGTCGCAGGGGTCTGCTGGAGCCTATCCCAGCGCATTTTATGGCGAGAGGCAGGGATACACCCCAGATGGTCGCCAGCCAATCGTGGGGCACACACACCATTCACACACCATTCACACACACACTCACACCTATGGGCAATTTAGAATTTTGCCAATTAACCTGAGCATGTTTTGTATTGTGGGAGGAAGCCGGAGTACCCGGTGAAAACCCACGCAGACACGGGGAGAACATGCAAACTCCACACAGAAAGGTCCCAGACCCAGGCCCCAAGGCGGTCTTGAACCTGCGACCTTCTTGCTGTGAGGCAACAGTGCTACCCACTGCTCCACCGTGTCGCCCCCTAATGTAACTAATGTGACATAAATTCAAAGAATTCTATATTGTTCAGAATTCATTTGAGTACCATAAATGCAGGTTGTCATGGCCATGAAATCTCTGACTGTATTAATCTGTCAAAGATCCTGCTACCTATTATACTTCAACTCAAAATGTGCCTATTTCTGCACTGCTCTCACTATGTAGCTTTCTACCTCTGTATACAGGATATTTATATGTTTCTCCCTTCCCCTAAAAAAACAAAGCCAAACGTGTATGTGTGTGTGTATGTGTGAGTATATGGAAATACGTGAGTGGAGAGTAAACTGGCTCTTTTGGTGTGGACCTTGAGGGAGGCTGGGAGTGTGAGGGCGTGTGCACAAGTGTGTGTGTGTGTGTGTCAGGGAGAGATTGAGTGTTTTAATTAAGGTGCAGACAGATGCTGTGGAGAGGAGTAAAAACAGCCAGAAGGGACCCAAGACAGCAGGATCCATCCCCTTCACTCACACACACGCACACACACCCACACGCAAACAAAAAAGCACACACACACACACACACACACACACACACACACACACACCCTGTTGCTCTTACATGGTAAATGAGCCCTTTTCAGAGTAAATAATGTTTACCTCCTACCTCCCACACCAATACACACTTCAACATATCCATATATCAAACTACCTGTACGTTCCACCGTGTGTGTTCTCCATCCAGTTGTGAAATGAGCTGCTGAGCAGCAGTGATCGTGTCCTGAGCTTTCGTCACCTCGTCCTCCAACTTTCCTGCCTCCCGAGTGTGACACTGAAATCTGAAAAAAGGGAGACTTTTCAAGGAAAGGTTCACAATTGTGGATGATGTTTTTCTTAATACAATCATTCCTCCTATTCATGCAGGCCAGTGAGAGATCCCCTTCATAATGTAAGTGGAGGGGAACAAAATTCAAAACCCCAACTTGATAAAATGTTGTTTTGTTTTAGAAAAGCAAAACTGTGAAGTCCAGTACAAGTAAAACATCTTTCAGTTCATCTCAGTTAATCATACAATTATTAGATAATAGAAAAACAATGTCAGGATAGATTTTCGGAGAGAGCAAAGGTTGAAGATCAGGGAGAAATTATTAGTGTGTATTGTTTATTGTAAGTTTACTGATAGTCTGATAGTTGAGGTTTTATCAAATCACAACATTTACAGTATTACTTGGTTTTTAAATTTTAGTCAACTAGAAGAGAGGGCAAGTGTTCATGAAGTGAATATATGACTGTGAGGCAATGTGACTATCAAGGAAACATTATAACAATATTATAACATACACTACATATGAAATATAGTAGTAAGGAATAAAGGGTCAAATTAAATCAAGTCGATGGAAGGACGGAGCCATACTTCTCTCTCAAGTCGTTAACTTTGGCTCCAACAGAGTTGAGCTGATCCTCCAGCTTATTCTTCCGACTCTCTGTTTTCCTCAGGTTTCTGGACAAACAGACAGTATTTCACTATCACAATCAAGTTTAAAACCACAAGCTCACTTCACTTACAAGCATGGAATCATTATGAAATTCACTTAATTAAAATCAGCATTGTTTTGTTTATAAACATGCATTTTCCTAATGCATTTATTGGTGTTAAAAAGCAATAAAAGCCAAACAAAATCTTTTTGATGGGGTTTTATTTGTGTGTGTGTGTGTGTGTGTGTGTGTGTGTGTGTGTGTGTGTGTGTGTGTGTGTGTGTGTGTGCCTACTCTTGTAGTCCAGCCTGCTCTCTCTCCAGAGGCTCTATCCTCTCTAGGACGTGGGAGTACTGGACGTTGGCTTTGACCCAGGCAGCCAGAGGAGCAGCTGCAGCACTTGCACGTTTGGCATTCTGATAACACAACAAAAACAACAACAGCAGCAGCAGCATTACAACTCTCAGTTGTTCCGGCTCCAGATCCATCAAACATAAATCTAATTCACATTCTGCTGCCATGGCTAGCTAACCTTGGGGTCAAAGGAGGCCTTGTTCCTATTGAGCAGCTCTTCAACGCTCTGGCGAATCTCTGGGGTGATGTTCCTGGCCTCGAATGTAGCTATGTCCTCCTTCACACCACGCTTAGCCAGGAAGCTACAAAAAGAAAGGGGAAAAACAAGAGAGGGTGATAAAGAGAGAGAAAGGATAGGAAGTGGGTAATGGTCAAAAATGGGCATGAAGAAAAAAAGATAATATTAATTCATGCCTAAATCTTGAAACTTGTTTTTTTTCTCTTTTTTCCCCTCTCTCTATTAAAGTGTGAACAGTTGGGTAGATAGAACAATTTCCTTCACAACCATGAAATACAGATAATACAGCTTTACCTGAAGAGTTATCCCACACACTGAGAATTTGTTGAGGATTAAGTCCCACACTAAAGCCCGCAGGCTTGACAAGACCAACAGGTGCAAATACAATATCCATCCAATCATAAAACAGAAAAAAAACGTTACACGGACAACCAAGTTCATTTCTGCAAGGTCCCTATTCTGAGAGACTATTTGCCAGCCATTTCTTCCTCACATGCTTAAAATTCAATCTTCTCTGCTTCAATAAACCTTAGCTATACTGGACAATTTTTCAGTTCAATTGCAGCCATGTATAAAAAGCTACTTTGCTTGTTGAACTCTTGAATCTAGAAGTAATTTTTGCAACTCATTCTCTTTGTTACTCATGTTTGACAAATCCTTCTTTGCCATTCTGTCTCTGTTCTCTTTGCATTCACTCACACACAAATCATAATTTCATCGTATAAAATATGTTAAATATATTGTTGTCTGTTTTTGACAGTTTAATTCCTTAACAGCATGTGACATTCTGCATATCTCTTTAGCCCTTTCCTCTTCACTTTTCTCTCTGTCAATCAATCTGTTTGCACCCCATCACCTTCTAACACCTCTTCTTGGTTACTCAATAGGTGTTGAAGACTCTCACCAGCATAATTACTCCCAACAGTAAAACATTCCCTTCCTCTATTTATCCATCCTCTGTCTAGCCCTTTTTCTTCTCTCACCTCTTCATGCTGACCCAGGAGGTGTCGAAGATGCCCATCAGTCTCAGGACCCCCTCCAGGATGTCTCTGATGACATCTGGGGGCATGCGGAGGGAGCGGATCTCAGACAGAGCTTCAGGCTTGATGTTTCCCACCGCACGCTTTGTTTCTTCTACCAAAGGCTAATGTGCAGCAATAGTAGGAGGAGAGGGAGGTTAGTAAATTAAAGTGCAGCTGTGGTACAGCTGTGATTAAAAGTGTGGGGAACTTCGATGATGGCTGTATGTGTGTAGACCTGTAGTAACATACAGCTGTCATAATGACTGCACAAAACAATCCATTATCTTACCTGTACTTCCTTCAGCTCATCGTCAATTTTGGTCTTTCTCTCTTCAATCTTGGCCACTTCATGAGCCATCTTCCCTTTTATCTTTTCCATTTCTGTCTTCTGGTCACTGGCATTCTGGATAACAAAAATAGATCGTGTGATGTTCCTTGTGTATGAAATAGCAATATGTAGTCTTCTAATGTTTGAAATTCTGTAGCAAAATAATATTATAAACAGTACATCATCCTAAAATTTCACACCAAGGAAACGTAATCTTTGACCTAGAGATATTAAAACTGAAACCCAGCCAAACCTATTAAAATGTAAATGTTTCTCCTTTCTGGTATATAATTTCTCAGATAGATTAGACATATATCTCTTTTGGTCAAATAAGATGACAGGTTGGTTTGAGAATAGTTAGGGTAAATACTTTCATTGAGGATCAATGTTTGGCAGGATCATTTTTCTGCCCGTCCTCACACCTATTTATTGATTGTCTCCCCATTCCTCCAAATCTCCCCTAGTCAGGCTTTGACTCTTTCCTATATCAGATACTGTCTCTAATTCTTCTCTGAATCTAATTCTCTCGGAACATCCACTGCTCCCCAGTCTGAACGTTTTCTCTATCACTCTTCCACATATTTTGTTTTCAAACTTCGTCTCTTTGTCCAAGTTTTCTTTTTCCTCTCTCTACAGGGGCCATTTCTGCTAGAGAAAAAAGTCTTGTCTTTAATTATCACTCTGCAAGCTGACCCCACTGACAGTTTTGACTTCTCGTGTGCCTTGTTTCTGCTTTCCCCTCTCGTTCCTTCCAACTCAATCAAAAAGCAAAGATTCCCTACAGAGAGGGAGATGGGTAGCATAACTAATGAAGAGAGTTCCGCTTCTTTTTCCCTCTAGATATTCATCCGTTCATCCATCACCCACACAGAGACAGCAGCAGGGGATAGGAAACATAAGGAAACAGTATGGAGAGAGAAAATACTGGATAAGAAGCCACTGAACAAACAAATGCACATGAGCAAACAAAATCAAATAAAAGTTGCTTGTCATTACAATAGAGAAGACAGGAATAAGGATAAGAATAAGACAGGAATACCTTAGGAGAGGAGGAAACAACAGTACGCGTTTCTCATTTTATTGAATGTCAAAGTGGTCCAAAGACAATTCCACTCAAACACACACACCTGCATTGAGGTAGATATTTCCTGGAGGGCAGAATCTGCTTCCTGTTTCTTAGTCTGAAGCAGTGCACTCTGCTCTGCAGCCCGCCTCTTCAACTCATCAACCAATGCCTTCGCTTCGTTAAGCTTCGACACGCCTGCCTGCAGACAGAAGCCAGGCAAAAGACGTTACATAGATAGAGGTAGATGTAAATACAGCTCCCATGTGTGACCAAAACAGGACTATTACACATTAACACACTTTCTTTACCTTTCCTACATTAAAATCATCTCTACTTTTTCAGACAATGTGTACTAAGTGTCTACCTGAAGATGCTGTTGTCTCCTTGTCAGCTGGCTCTGTTTCCGGCTATATAATGCAGTATAGACATGCAAAAAGGCCATGTACTGGCTGGGTGTAGCACCATGTTCTCTACATGACTCATGGACCATCAAAAACAAACGGCACAGGTCTCCCTGCCCAGACCCTGCAGGGAGGAGAGGTCGAAAGAAAATGTATTTCAACATAACACAGTCAGCTAGAAAGAACATTAATGAGTTCCTGAGCTACTTCCAGTGTAATAATGAAAAACAAAAGCCTTGTTATGTTTTAAAGGTGCACAAGCAGTACAATTAGCCCTGTGTCTACATGGACATAATAGAGTTGCTGTGCATGTTCCCGTACCTGTGCTTTTGCCCTTAGTGGCCTTTTCTCCTTCACTTTTCTCTCCCTCTTCACTCCTTGCTAGCAACAGCTCAGGAATCTGAAAAAATACAAATATAGGTTGATACACAACAGGTGTGAAATTTATATAAAAAGAAATGCATCTAATATTTACAAACACACCACAGTTAAGCAAATATGTTGTGTATGCGCTATGCTAATAAACTTGTGTCTATATTGGATCTGAAGCTACTAGGGTTACAGCAGAGTAACTTCTTATTAAAGTTTCTGCCATGTATTTTTATTTTTAAATAAAATGTCTGATTCAAAACCTTTTATGATCTTGTCCCTAAGTGTGTTTTCTGCTCTAACCTTCTTCATGCTGCTTTCAGACCATCCCTCCATCCACTGGATAGAACACTTGCGGTAAAAAGCTGGGTTGCTCTCACAGTTGATGGTAAAGTTGGAGTTGGAGCAGTCCATGATCAGAACAATGTGCAGGCTCTGTTGGATTCCTAAGTGGAGTGGGATGTGACACACAAAGAGGAGCAGGAGAGGAGATCACAGAACATAGTGGAAGGAAAGGAAACTGTTAGTTCTTGTGTAATTTTATTTTACTGTAACTACTATCCCTCTGGCAGAGCTGGAAAGTGAAGGTGAGCTGAGTGCTCTTTAGTGAGTACCTTGTACTTTCACTATAATAGAGCTATTGATTTGATTTTGTGGCAGCAACCTCAACCTCAATGACACTGCTCCGATTCAGCCAACACACACACACACACACACACACACACACACACACACACACACAAAAATGATGTGTAGTCAAGTTTTCGTGTGACAAGAGAACCAGAAATACCACAAGGATGGGAACAGACCAAAGACTGAACAACATGCAAACAGTTAAAGAGACAGAGGTTTTGTTCATATTAATACTGACTGTAGGAAAAGTAATTGTAGAGTGGTCCAGTGAATCCATCCTGGGAAGCAGCATCTTTAAGTGAGGAGAGGAGAGGTTCCAGTTCCTCTGGAGTGTACAGACCAGGTACTTCACCTGAGACAAGACACACACAATCAAATCTGGTGTTTTTTCTAACATCAGAGACATAAACTGCATCGGGGGCTTTAATCTTCTATATGAAAGTTGCATAATTTGAATATCGGTCCCGGATTGGCTTCAAACTGTTTTTGATGTCACGAATAATGCTTCTAGGCCGACCCCTTAAAGTCAAATTTTCAATGACCTCAGAGCCATTTTCTACTTTCAGCAGATGAATCAACAAACATAATTGTAGTTTCAAACGCTGCAGATAGATCATTTGGTGCAATTAGGCTCAAAATGAAACTGTAGGACAAAGAGAAGGAAAAAACACATTATAGAGTTTTTATGAGTATAATGACTTTGTAGCCCCTTGAGAATCAAAAGTCAAATCAGTTCTCATGAAAGGCAGAAACACAATTCACACCTGAGGACAGCAGGCTGTTGACCATCTCCAAAAAATCTGGGTGGACAAACTGATAGTCTTCCAGTAGCAGAACAACCTGCTGGCCTTCTAGTCCTGCCAGCTGCATCACCTTCAGATTGGGTACATATACAGTATGCATTTAATAAACACATCATTCTTTCATGTCATTTTGAATATAAGCTTTCTGAAAAAAACATGTGGAAGGAGGAAGATTATATTTCTCATAATATTGTCATTTTAAAAAAGCAAACTGTACTGAACAAGTCTTATAATTGCAAACCACTCTTACCATCTTGAGATCATTGTTGAAATTCTTAAGTGTATAACCACGAGTGATCTTGGGTGTGAAGAGTGTGTATCCATGCATGTGTGACACGAGGCACGTGGCTGTGTGCCGACCCACTCCACTCCGACCCGCCAGAAGCAGAGAGCCACCGGGTCGGCTCAGGACCCGATCCACTCTGGACACAAAGTCACACATTTCCCAAAACAGGAGAAGATCCAGCTCCCGGTTATCTCGACTGTACAGCACTACTCCCTGGAGGGGAAATGGGAAAGTGTAAATGTAAAGGTTCTTATTTTTCAGAACAGCAGCTTTCAAAGTGTTATTATATTACTATATAGATATTGTGTATGTAAAATCTCAATCTACAAAGTAAATGGCAATTAACTGTAGCAGAGTTTAAACAAAAATATTTCCTCCCAAAATGTGGTAGATGAAACAGAAAGACTCAAGTAAAATGAAGTAGCTACACATTGTATAATTTACCTTACATATGCACATTCTTAATGCAACAAGCCAGATGACATTTTTCACAATGTGTACCTTCTGTATAACTTGTTTTAGGTCAGCAGAATCCAGACGTGCCAGTTGTTTACCATGAGGAGGCAGAGGCTTGCCTGGAGCCATTACAGTGCCCTCAGAGGCTCCCCATGTCACATAGAAACCATCTGCACAAGGGAAATACTACCCTGTTAGTAACACTCCCTGTAGAGGGACTTATGAACCAAATGAACTAGTAGCACTCAAGTGCATGTGAAAATGAGATAAACTGTGTGTGTACATGTATAGCATTCCCAAAGTGTGTCTTTCATGCTGAAACCATGTAGTACAAAGGCATTTTGATGTGTTTAATATCCTAGGGGTCTGTTCTAGAATTGGGGTTTGGCAAAAAGTATGTTAACCTTGAAATGTGGATGTTTGCTTCAACAAACCTCCCCTCTCCTCCCCTTCTGGCCTGAAGGAGTGGTTTGTTAAATGGATTCATTTCCTTATTGATCCAGTCAGTACGAAAACAAGTTCTGAATTCCAGTTATTTTTTTTTTTTTTTTATAAATCTGTGACTGTGCACATTGTAAGACAACTCCTATGTTTTCAAAACAACATTTTACGCACATATGTGACAGATCAATCACTAGTGATCTAAAAATAGATGAGGTTATATGAATATTTATGAAATAGCATGCTGACGTTAAGCTGAGACAACTGGTTATGGACTTGTGTTTGATGAATGTTATTGTGTTTCACTTTGCTGCCACTTGTGTTGTTTCTGCATCAGGTAACAAGTGAATTTATATATATTTTTCAAACATGTAAATCATAATATATAGTAAAAATCCCACTCTTTACCATCTATTAAGGATTCTCAAGTCTAGTGAAAAGTGAATGAATGTACAAAACTTGAGGCGTTAACTTAGTGTCAGAGCTCTACTGATTGCCGATTGATGAAGATTGGGCTTTTTCAATTATCATTTGATTTGCCATATCAGGCTTAGTAAATCAGTTTAGGATCAGAGTTTATTATACCTAATCAATCTTGAAGATAAGCAGGCTTTGCCTTTCAATAATCAGGCAGGACCTTTCTGTGTGGAATGTGCATGTTCTCCCTGTGCGTGAGTGGGTTTTCTCCAGGTGCTTCAGTTTCTCCCACCATCAAAAAACATGTACATAAGTTAATCCCCCATCAGCACCCTGACCGAGGAGCTGGCACAGAATCTAGAGTGGGTCCCTGAGTGCTGCACTGCAGCAGCCCGCTGCTCCTCAGGGATGGGTTAAATGCAGAGACTGAAATTCACCGTGCAGCAACTTATATGTGACAAATAGTACCATTACCATTAATGTATAATCCAATATCTTTATTCTAGCTGCCAGAAATGTAAGCTTTTGTTTAGCAGTTTAAAATGTGTTGGTTATAGATGCATTATTGGATTTACTAGGTTGCCAGGACCTGCTGTTGATCATTGTACCTCTTTATAGTTGAGCCAGTAATTTTTTTTTTCATGTATTCTTAATAGTGGTTGCCAATCTTAGCTTGCATGAAGAAAGCTGTCGCTTGTTCTTGCCAAGATTTTCCAACCATTTCCAGTAGTGCACTACAGATCATTAACTATTATAGAACATATTCTTACTATAGTGTGTACATTTTATATTATTGAGTCTGTAACGTTTAACCTCCTTCCTCCTCCTCCTGTTGTGTAGACAGCATTAATCTTTCTGGCATGACTCTTGATCTGTATACGATGATTTATCTCACACTGAAAACCAGCAAGTATTGCATTGGCATTGCCATGCGCCTTTAATCTTCAAAATATTTTTATCTATGGTTTAGAGCAGTCAGACCAATTAAAAAAAGGAAACAATGTATTCATTACTGTGACAGACCATTGGCTGAGAAGTTGGCATTAATGCACTGCTGTCTAACAACAGAGAGAGTTTCAATCTACACCAGGACCCACAGGTGTATATTTTCATGAATTACCACCACTTTCAAAATAAAGCAGAGCCTATATTAAAAAAAAAAAAATTATATACAGGAAAAAGGCTTGACCAGTGATGCTGCAGGTTTTTCTTCTCACCTCGGTACTGACTGCATCATTTTCATGGTCAAATGAGATTAAAGAACCCTCTCTTGTGTAATATTTCCTAATTGTCAATCACCTTGGCTCCAGTGCAGCAAGAAAATTAAAGGTAGGACATGTCAGTCAAACTTCCGTTCGTAAAACATGCAGACATTTAACTACAGTACTGTAATCTTACTAAAAAAAAAAAAATTCAGGAAGCAATTAATCGCTTACCCCAAATTGACACCTGGTCTCACATAAATGGCTGAAAGTGATTTAGACAAATAAACGCCCGGCTATTATTGGTAACTGAGACAATCTGAAAATGTTGACATACAATGTCCTACAGTTGTTATTACGAATGCTTCTGCACCTGTGGCTCAGACGCAGGCATAAGGCCAGCATAATATGATATGATATGACATATTTGTGGTGGTTGTGTGTATACTGTATGAGCTGAGGGAAATGAATGTCAGTAAGAGTCATGCTATCTCATACCAGTCATGTTGTCTAGAGCATCGGAGCCCCAGTCTCCCCGTATGATGGAGGACAGGATGTTATCAAAGGTGTGAAGGTCTTTGGAGGAAACGAGCCGGTCTCTGAACAGCCTCCTGGCCTCGTACGCTACGACCTCCAACACGCTGTCTGTCACATTAGATTGAGCTGCACAAATACAATAAAGACACAGACACAGATTTAGATTCAATTCAGGGAGTCATTTTCTATACCCGCTTATTCCTCATTAGGGTCACGGGGGTCTGCTGGAGCCAATCCCAGCGCATTACAGGCGAGAGGCAGGGATACACCCCAGACAGGTTGCCAGCCAGCACACACACAATTCACTCACATACTCACACCTACAGGAAATTTAGAATCTCCAATTCACCTCAGCATGTTTTTGGACTGCCGCCTACTGCCTCACAGCATCACCAGGATTAAATTAATTAAATTTGTTTCTGATCATGACTTTCAAATGTCAATGATTCATTTGTAAAAGGAAACTTTAATTCAATAGGTATTCATTATCATTCATTCATTCAATAGGTAATGTCCGTCTATAATCATCATGGTTGTTAAACATAAAAAGGACAGACACAGGTGTTGTATTTACAGTTCAGGAGAATATATATATATATATATAGCCATGATCTTGGTCTCATAGGCCACATATTATCGGTCACACTATATTGGAAGAGCTGACGAAAAGTCAAACAGAGCCTTAGCTCACCCTCCAGGGTTTTCCTGGCATATCCAATTTCAAAGGAAATAAAAACACTTAAACTGCCAAGTTGTCATGCCAAACATTATCCAAGCTTCTAGTTTTAAAAACCCTTCTCTAGTGGTGATTTAACCACCAGAACGAAAAAATAATTAATGGCCAACATTCTCACTGCTTCGGCCACCTTTTACAAAACAAAGTTTCCCATAGTATTGACCATACCAATGTATTAATGGGCCCCTGAGTAAAACCGTATTTGTGCCAATTAGTTAAACTTTGAAAATAACAATATTTGCACATTCGTAGATTTTGAATTTTTACCAAGGTAGAAGTAAATGTAATTTTAATTATATTTAGGAAGGGAATCTATCTTTTTGTGTAAAAAAAAAAAAAAAAATCCATATCAGGTGTATAATTCCAAGTAGATTATGTTACACCTTTAAATATGACTGGAGAAACAATTGCTTAAAGTTTTTACAGTTATTTAATTCTTGTATCAATGTGAACACATTAATTGCAAAAACATGCATACTTAAACTCAACGCATATGTCATTGCCGACAAGAGATAAAGATTTTTACATACCAAAAAGTAGGTAAGCAGCAAGGGGGAAAGAAGGAAGAAGTAAGACTTAGTTAAAAATGATGAGCACAGGAAAAGAGAAGTTTGTCTGCTGACATGTTTAATTAAAATAAATGATTGGACTCACTATCACAGCAGGAACACATTGCAGAAGGAAAGAAAGAGTGACATAAGGAGAGATGAAAGGAAAGCAAGGGGAACGGATGATAAAAGAGGGGGAGACAGATGAGTGACAGAGAGAAAGCAAGAAAAGAGAGGAGAGAAGAGGGAGGAGAGATAGATTGAATGAAGAAAAAGGCGAGAGATGAAAACAGTACTTCTGAGCAAAAAGAACACTGTCGAGGGACTAAGTCATTTACTGCTGTCCGTTTGATTCTGGCATCAAAACTGACAGTGCTATTAATGCTTTATATTCCTCAGCAGAAATTATTCTACATGAGATCTCTAAGGAATAAGCAATAAGCCAGTGGGTCAATAAATCCAATTCTGTTTTTGTTTGCATAAAGCAGCGCTTCTGAAAATGTGGGTCGCAGCCCCTTATGGCCCATGGGTGATTCTTGAGGCTTACAAAAGAAAAAAAAGCTATTTTTATTTTCTGGTCTACATGTTTCATGTATTCCTTACTTAGAGTAAGAGTTTGTCTTCAAAAAAAAAAAAAAAAAAAAAGCGTCTAAACATCCAAACGGGTGTGTGTTTGGTTACCTGCAGTGAGATCATATCGCAGCAGGCTGAGGACCCATTCTGTGAGGATGCAGGGGGTGAAAAGGTAGTGGCTGTGGTCATCCACTGTAAACTTGGTTTTCACCTGACAGGAAAGAAACACATGGAGATAATTGGCACTCAGTATATGGATAAAATGTGATTTAGTAATTCAACTAAATAATTCCACATTATCGACATAATTGGTATGAAACCACTCACTTGCAGTGTTCACATCTGGCTTTTCAAAACAAACATGCGTTTTGTTTCAGTGTATTGAGTTATGATTTGAAAACTTAAAACGCCACATAACTAAGCGATTAAAATGTCAACATCAATTATACATGCACATGCATACATGCTGAATCATTAATTTCATTATTGCTAGACACTCAGCTGAGAAAAAAAGACTCAAAAAAACATTTTTATACCAATAAGTCAGCGTTCAGAATATATTTGTATCCTCCTTTTCTGAGGAACAGGATTCAATGTTGAATCACTCAAATTCACTCAACACTCAGATATGCACATAGATAAAACACCCTGTCAGACTCGATACCTGTTCATAGAGCTGCACCAGAGAACCAGCCAGCTGGTGTGTTTTGCCTGTGCTGGCCCAAGCCGCCTGGCTGCCCAGACCATGCTGAAGAATTGGCTGCAGGTATGCCGAGTAGATAGTCTGCAGCTGCTCCCTGTCTGGATAGCTAGAGGCAGAGGCAAAGAAGCAGAGAAACAGATTGTTGGGGGGGGTGACAACAACAGAGGGAGGTTAGAGGTGATGTTGGGCATGTATAAAGATATTATGTATAGCTGCATTTTTTTTTATTTAGAAGCATCTTCATTTATGCTCTCACTTACTCTATGGTGCAGATGCGAACTATTGATGAGAAGCGGGAGGTGAGAGAATGTGTCCCAGCAGCACCCCCTGTTGACATGGAGGCCACCACCTGGATGTTCTCAAGACTCACCCACTCCAGATTTTCATCATAGAACCCCTTATATGTCAACACCTGAAAGAGGAAGAAATATGAGATAAACTCCTAGGTGGTTCAGGTATTTAAACGCCTTTCATAGATAGATTTTAACCACATCATCTGTCCATTTAACCCATTTGTTTGCTTATGTGTCCTGATTTTTGTTTATATATCCTCTCTACCTGTTGCAGGAAGGCAGTGAGGTTGCTGGTCCCCCATTTGTCCGGTTTGGGCAGGTTAATGTCTTTCAAGTAGAGGACCAGGTTCTCGCAGTCCTTGGGTCTGAAGACTCGGCCAGTGTTGGAGCTGAGCAACAAGCAGGTCTGGCTGAGCTTCTGGAGGACATGGCGGGATGAGGTCTGGGCACTGCAGTGAACCACGGCGACTTGTGTGGAGCGCAGACGGGAGAAGGCGTAGCGCAGGAGCATGCTGGACGGAAAACAACACAGTAGTTTTTTTTATGATTTCTTTTGTAGGCTGTGGTGAGAAAAGATCTCACAGCAAGGATGAGGAAGGAATAGCAACAGGATCTCTTTGGTCAGAACAGGCCTTTAAGCTAAGGGTGAAACTTTATAAGAATGCAAAGAAAAAGAAAATAATTGCATATTACACATTACAAATAAAACATAGATACATGGATATTCATTCTCCTATACACATTTATTAATTAGATTTCTTTTATCAGAAGAGTAAGCTGACAAATCCAACACCTCCTTGACACAATGACCTTTGAGGCGAATTGAGGCAAGACAAGAGGATGAGAAAAAGAGAGGGAGTTAGAGTCAACTGGAGTGTAAAGGGCAAACTGAGTCACCCCAGTTCTTCAATCCCCCTGGGGGAGGAAAGCAATTACATCTGTGGAAGCTACAGTCTGTGCGCACACACGCATGCACACACACACAACTTGTCATTCTAACTTAAAACAGAAAAGTCTTGAATGAAGGAAACTTGGATATCTGTGTTGATTGTTCACTTGTATCATTTTGAAGCATGGTTCATGATGCACAATTCCAAAGGAATCTCAATGACTCTCTTTCCACAACAGTTTACAAAGTGTGTCTCCATATGCATAATATCACAAGGGCTATTAGGTATAAAAATTAGGGTCACTTAGAAATGTCTGTATTTTTGAAAGAAAAGCACAATTTTTTCAATGAAGATTACATTAAACTAGAAATACACTTTATACATTGTTAATATGGCGAATGACAGCAAATGTCTAGTTTTTAATGCAATATCTACATAGGTGTATAGAGCCCCCCCAGCAACCATCACTCCAGTGTTCTAATGGTTCTATGTGTTGGCTAATTGTATTAGGAGGCTAATGGGTTATGTCATTATGTGCAATTATGTTAGCACAGCTGAAAACAGTTTTGCTGGTTAGATGGAGCATTCTTTGAGTCTGAAGGAGAAAATTATTATTTCAAATGAAAATCAATGTCTTGAGTATATTTTCTATTCATTTTGCAATTCATTTGATAAATAAATGTGTGACCTTTCATGGAAAACACCAAAGTGTTTGTGAGAGCCCAAACTTTTGAACAGTAGTGTATGTGCATGTCTACTGCTGTTTATGATTACATAAGTGTTTGTGCATTTCCACAAGTGTGTAATTACCCTTTCCCGCAGCCCTCTGGCCCTACCACCATGAAGGGCTGCCTGTGCTGAGTGGTGAGCCATGGGGAGAAGCAGTGCAGACCCCTCTGCATGTCGCGAGTCTCAATAACAGGTAGCGTGTGTGTATCAGAGAGCTGCTCCAGTGTGAGGCTGTCAGGACGTTGGAATGTATAGGCTGCCAGCTGGCTGCTGTCAGGGTCGTAGTAGGTATCTAGTGGTTTCCTGCTGTCTGGTGGGCTTTCCCTAGCCCAGCTCAGCAACTACAAAAGCACACAAAAATATAACCATATAGTAAGAACCACTATGTTTCAGAGGAGTGATATTATAGAACTTCCACAGCAGGTGGATATATTGTATTAAGCCTATGTTTGAATCAGATACAGCAGAGAAAACATGCTTACTTCAGACTAACACATAAATTACAAAACCCTCCCAAACAAACTAAAACATGTTTTTTAATCGTTACTTATTTGATTGTCAATGATGTAGTGATATAGTCATATATCCATGCTTCTATACTTGAAGAGCAAACTCCACTTTACAGTCATCCTTACCTCCTTGGCAAATTCCTGTCTTGTTTTAAGGTGGAGGTTTCCTCCTAATCCTCGTAGAAGACCAACGATGAATTGACCTCTCTCCGTCACAGCTTTGAGGTGTGACAGGCCATTGAACACCGTACCCACCAGACTAGTCTCCACCACAAAGTCATTCTGATTAAAGGACAGGAAAAGATTCAGTTTTGTAAGTGTTACTTAACTGAATATGTTAATTTAGTGTATTCACTGAGCTATAAATATAATATTTTATAAATAACACTGGATGTTACCTGTTTGAGGACCCAGTCCAAGGCTCGTTGGAAGTAGTCTCCCAGCCAGTTTTCTAAGTTACTGCGACAGTCCTCTGGCTGACAACTCAACCATGACTTCAACAAGGCGCCCACATCGATGTCCTCATCACTGAAGAAAGATATTCAATTTAAAACAAAACAATGAGACAAGCTAGTAAAGAAAAAAATGAATACAGCTTTAAAAATACCCGAAAAAGTGTGCTCTTTAGAGACTGACCTGAGAAAGATCATGCCCATGCGGGATATTGTGGCTGGTGAGGCACAGCTAAGGTCGTGAGTCTCAAACAAGAAGTTAACATTGGGTCCAAACTGGATGCGTTCGCCACTGGGCATTGTTAGCAGCCGATTATCATCAAGTACAGAGTTTAGACTCTCAATCCACTCTGGGTCAATGTCACCGTCACACACAATCCAGGAGCTCACCTCTAGGATAAAGCAAACATTTATACATACAGCATGTACTGTAGATCAACGATACATTATCCTTAATGCATAATACAAAGTTCAATTGACTTTTTAGATTTGTATCTATTTGCACATATAAATATACTAAAAATATGAAATAAGGCCACTTTAGACTAGTCCTTAGCCAATATGCATGTTTCTCACCCTGTTGTTCTCTAACCACATGCCTGGCACTATGTGTGAGGACACCATCTGCCCATTCTCTGGTGTCCATGTCTATATGGCCCAGAAGCTGTTGCCTGGGCATGGCCTTGGGATTCATGGTGTACTGCTTCACCTACAAAAAACAGATCATCAGTGTAAAGTCATCAGTATTTGTTGAACAATAACACCGTTGCATACTGTATAAGGAATCTTGTCAAACAACATAGGTTAGGCAATGCTGGGATTTAAAGGAAAGCCAATCCATTACTGTATCTATTACTCACTATTTTGCCCGTCTTGTCAAGAGCAGCTCTAAGCATCCTCCAGAGTGTTGACTTTCCCGCTCCGCTTGGTCCAACTATCACTACACCCATGCGCTGTCTCAGTTGTTCATTCAGCTCCAATGCCTTTTTTAGCTGCACACGGATAGAAAAAAAATAGCCATCCTTATAACAATCTGTTCATATTTTGTCTCATTGATAATGTTAAAGACATTTTGTTACCATAGAGAATAATCCAAAACACTATTTGAATATGCATTCATATTTATCACAACACATTTGCTCACGCACCTGGGTGGGTATGAGCTCAAGTCCTGCTGCCTTATAGACCTGTTCCAGTGCATGCATTAGGATCTGGTCTTCAACGTCTGTAAAGTTCACTCCAGAGAAGACATCTCTGACCAGGGCATCAAACCGGGAGCTATCAGCAAATGTCAGCTTGGACATGGTGTTAAGTCTCAACGCCTGCACGACCAGGCCACTCTCCTGGACTGTACACAAAAAAGAGGTTTGATGTGAAAGTGGGATTTTATTGGCATTACAATTCAGAATCCTAGCCTTACACTGGTTCAAAATGAAGATAAAGACTGGAGAAAGAGAAGCTTGGAATAATGCAGGAGAAAAGAACGGCTTAAAAGTTAACTTGTCTAATCTTTTCTTGCACATGCCCCTTGCTATATCAGTGCTAATTACAAAAGCATGTCATGATTTAAGTGTTTGTCAATACTTTTGTTCTCATCTCCAAAAGATTCTGCAGAGAAGAACACTTGGCCAGACTACACACACAGAGCCAACCACAAGAAATCCTTAGGGATTGATCGACAGACAGGTGGTGTGTGTGTGTGTGTGTGTGTGTGTATGTGTGTGGTGGATAGATAAAAGGATGGGTGGTGGAACACAGGGATTTGAAAAAGAGAGAGGGGAATGGATTTATGGGGAAAATGAAGAGAGAGATTTGGGAAGAGGTAGTATTTTAGAGCAGAGACATGAAAAGGAGATGGGGCCGAGGAACAGAGGGCTCAGAGCAGAGAGTGAGAACGAGTCAGACAACAGAGACATCACCAAACAGGGATCAGACACAGTGAACTGACAAAAGGTCTGAAGGAGGTGGGGAAAGTGGAGCCATTGAATAAACAGAACTTTGGCAACGTGTTAGGGAAATAGAAAAAGAAGGACAAAAGTAGAGTTGAGTGAAAGGGAGTACTTAGTCTAAATATTAATGGATTGTGTGTCTGTATTAGAGGACATGGAGGACAGGGATAACAGCTGGTGTATAAAGAACGTGTTGGACAGACTATAAACTTGTGCACAATGTTTGTCACAATCAATTTAAAAGATATCCACACAGACACAAACATGGTAAATGGCTGCACTTACAGCTTGTATCCAAAGTGTAGGTCTGACTATTGGGAGATACATGGGGTTCAGTGTCTTGCCCAAGGACACATAGATGTGTGGAGGAGGAGCTGAGGAACCACCTGTCAACCCTGTGATCACTGGATGAACCTTCCCCCTGAGCATCTACAAACCAGCTATATTTTCTCATTTCCGCAGTGCAGAGGTTTAAGTGAATCACTTTTAGAGATACTTTGACCAAAAATAAAGCTTTCAGGTTATTTTTGTGGGGAAAAAAGGTTATGTGGCGTATATTCTGTTGGCTGCTATGATAAAAAAAAATTAAAAGCAGATGAGCTACTGATGTAGAAATAGCATGTTGCTTGAAGCATGCTAATTGGCAGAATGATGACTAGAAAGCCATTCATCTTTTACTAAGACAACCATTTCATTTTATATGACATATTGCTCTGCCTTTCTGTTTTGTTTGCAAGCTGGTTCAATGCTGAATTGTTGAGCAAGCTGTCACAAGCTACAAGAAACAGGCATCACAAAAGATGGGTAACTTAATTTTCACAAGTGATTAAATCATTTGATATCAAACTGAACACTGAGCCAAATATCTAAAGATTTCTTTATATAATTAGATAGCTGTTGTTTAAATACAACAATGACTTTATAATAACTTACAATAAAAGACTTTTGGTATAATTTTATGGTTTAATAATTCACTCATTTTTCAATTGCAGTCCACAACAAATGATTTCACTTATCAGCACAATGGGGAGGAGTAATCAGTGGGGCACTTCTTTCAAATTTGGTTGAAATTGTTCATTTTGTAATATGAGCACCACATTTTACACAGGGAGTCATCATGGGTTAGCAGATATAAAATATCATCAGCCACATGAAAATTAACCTGTGAATGCTGTGCACTACCAGAGCACATTGGTAATACTGCTGTAAAATTCAGCATAGAGCTCAGTGTCAGCTTTTGTAAAGTAATACAGTTAAGTGTCCCAGAATGGGAGACGATAAACCTTGAGCCTTTAATTGTTAATGACCATACAATCTTCACTATAGCTGACATCAGAGAATCTTCGTCCAATGGGGCAAACAAGTGCATTCTCTATCTTGTCAACTTGACAAAAAGGAAGCTCTTTAATATCCACAATTTTCATAGAGTAGACAGTAGAAGTGAGTAACTTCCTCAACACACCCAATAACTTGCACAACATAATGTGAGACATCAGCAATAAAACAGCACTATTGCATTTTCTTGTGACCAAAAGGGATAACGCAAAGTCCAAACAATTAAGGTGTGAACACAGTATCTCCCTGCAGTCAAAGACACAGAAACCAAAATGTTTCTGTTCTGGCTGGAAAAGATTCAGTCTTAAATGAAAACGGGGTATTGATGATTAAGCCAAATCATACATGTGATTAAGATGGTCGTATTGTGTTCTCCTATCCAGTAAAGAGCTTGGTCTTGTGAAACTGTGAATGGCCTTTGGTCAAGGGTAAAGTCTGAAATTGATCCCCGTTCATGAGATTTTATAATCCATTACTTGGGCCTGAAAAAATAGGAGGAATAATGTTCTTCCATGCTTTTAGAGGTTGTGATGTGTCAGCATTTAGAGGCAAAGGGAAATAAGTCTGCTTGGGACAGTTAGAATGTGTGTGAACAGCTCACAGTCATTTTTAAAGTCTTTGCCAAATCCACCCATCACTGATGACACACATATGCAGATTTTAGAGAGGCATATAGTCACCATGTATATCCCTGTAGGATTAATGGGAGATGACTGGACTTGTTTGCAATAAAACAACAGGCATTTAAATAGTCCACTAACTCAAGCTCCCCTCCTTCAACATGCAGAACGTGCTGTCTTTCATGCAGGCTGCGTGTAGAGTCAGGCGACAGGTACCTGAACCCTAGTGACTGCTGAGGACAAAAAAGCATGGTGAGGTATTGGAGGTCTGCAGAGTGACCCTTCAACTTCTAGCAACGAGGTGCCAACAGCTGACAAAATGCAGATGTAAGACCAAATGCCATGAAAGAAGCAAATGCTGTCGCTCGGCCTGAGCCACACTGCAGCTGCAGCTGTGTGTGTCGTTTCTCTGGTTCAGTGAATACACAATGATGTATCCGGATGCCTAGGTGTGAATGGCTCAAAAAAACAATCGCTTAATGGAATTTGCTTGTTGAACATAACTGCACTACCTAACAATCATTCATAAAATCAAGATGCTTTACAGGTATTGTGCTGCTACAGTTTCATTGCATGACATTTATCAAAGTATGTCTCTGATCTTTGCAGCATACAGTTTACACCGGTTTTGCGTAGTTGTGCCTCACAGAAATGTTGTACCGTAAAATATAATAAATAGCCAGAGGCGGTCTTACTCTTGTCCTTGTCATGGCTCCTCCTCTGTTGCTGCAGGAGACTGCCACAGGCCTTCAGCACTGTCTTCAGCGCACGCAGCCCCCAGTCGTAGTGCTGCTGGGGCGTCAACAGCTCCCTGGACTCACAAAAAGAAACACATACTCACACATTTAGAAATGACTGCAGTAGTGGTTGCAGTGCAAAGAAGGTGTAAAATAGAGCATGACGTTTCCACAAAATCGACAGATTGCAATACAGTAGTTTTTCTTTGAACTTATGCCACCACCAACAGCCTGATTCAGTCATTAACAAATAAAACCACTTAGCTCAAAACACACAGGCAAGCAGACTACACCGGTGCTTTCCAGGTGTGTGGGTTATATGCATGTAATGAGAAGACTAGTGTGAGAATGGAGACATAATAATCTCAGACACAGACTACCTACAACTTCAACAAGTATCAAAAGAGAAACATAACGTAACCCAACAATGTCTACCTGGCCAAGTTGAAGATTGCAACCAGTTTGCGTCCCAGTATTTCTCCATTTTTGAAACCCTCCGAGTAGAGGATCACCTCGGCAATAAGCTCATTGTCGGGCCTGCTCATGGCCACAGGCCTGAACAGCTGCTTTAAATTGTCTGGTAGCTTCTGTCTGCCCCCGTAGCCTTTTCCAGCTGGGTTCAATGTGATGAACACCCCAGAGTTTGGGTCCAATTCCACCTGCAGGAAGGACAGGAAAGGAAAAGTATTCCATTTCAATAAAATGTGTTTTATACAAGCTCAAAAGGTTGATTGAATGCTTTAACACAGTTGACACAAAGACTACAAAAGACTGATATGACAGAAAGAACTGTTGGTTGAGCTCACTGGGATGAGCTGGTATTAAATCTGTTAAAGTATGTATACAAATACAAGTCTGGAGATAAAAGTAAGTAATCAAAGAAGAGGGACAAAAAGAGAGCATGCACTTGAGAGGAAGAGTGAGTTAGTTTTTTGCATCAGGTTTTCGTCTGCATCCGTTTGTATTTGCTAACCTCCTTCCCCAGCAGTTCACATGTGTGCTTGTGATGTTTGAGGGAGTCTTGAATTGCCTGAATCTGCATGGAAACTGCAGATAGCACTGCCTCCTCCAAACGGTTAAACTCATCAAAGCAGCCCCATGCTCCACACTTCACCAAGCCCACAAAGATCCGTCCCATTGACTTCACATCAATACCCTGGAAAACAGACAGACACAAACCAATAAATGAGCTTATTTGACATCCTCTCATTGACAGTTGTTCCCAAGTACTTATTTTGTATTTGTTATGAATGTGTGTGCAGAAATCAAGAGGTCATATGCTTAGTGTTGTTTAAAAAAGAAAAAAGACCTCTACATCTTATACCATCTCACAAAGTGATTAAGTCAGCCAAGTAAAAACAAGCATTGTTTGTTATTCATACAATATAAACCATGGCTGAATAAATGATATATAACATTGTATTAGTCATTTTAAAGTTATGGATGTCATTTATAGTTATTATAGTTTATAGATAGTGTGAGTACTTGAGAGTAAAATCAAATTTCCCCCTAGGGACGGTAAAGTATGAATTTGAAAACCATACTCATTTATACATTTATACCTCATCACAGTTGAACACCAGCACTTGCCGGCCGAACAGCCCACCCATGGCTTTGACCGACTCAGTCTTGCCAGTTCCAGCTGGCCCATAGGGGTTGCCTCCAAGTCCCATCTTCATGGCCTGGGTCAGAGTCAGGTAGCACTTATCAGTCAGCGGTGTGTGTACCAGCTTAGCCGCATTCCCCTGAGGTAGACGGGAGAAGAAAGTGAGTGATAAATACTTAAAGAAAGTGACAGAGAAAGATAAAGAGAGAGATGACCAAACAGAGGTGAAGCTGTTGGGAATGAGGGAAGGGCAGGGGGTACGGGGGGGGGGGGGGGACCAATGATGAATTAAGAAAGGGAGAAATGAAAAACAAATGAATGACAGGTAAAAGAAAATTTAAAAGGGTTTGATTGTGTACAAGCATGTGTTTTTCCACTGGAACTGCAGAGGGGAAATACAGTGGTGGGAGTTCCACTGATCCACATCTCTGAGTAAACAGTGCCCCCAAAAGGTACAAAAATAACAACATCAGTATGTTCCTGGAATATATATTATGTTTTTGTGAGATAAGATGACAAATCCTCATAGCATTCAAAATCCTATACCTGTAATATTTTCCACTGAAACCAGTGCATCCTAGATTATTTTAGGGTGTGGGTGGAAGTGTTTGAACATGTACCTGCATAATCAAGCCGAAGTAAAGTAGTAGTAGTCAAGTAAAGAGTACACACTAATTACTCAGGAGGATCTACTAATTAACAAACCTGGTATTCATAGGTGTAGATGAACTGTGCATCCACCATATGTATGTGGCAGCATTTGTCTGGTCCCATGTAGAAGCGAAGCTGTTTCTTCCAGGCCCAGGTGTCAGCACTGGTAACTCCTGCCGTGATTAGCTGCTTCACCACACTAATGTTGTGGATGATTTCCAGGATCAAGGCCTTCAGCTTCAGCTGCAGGACAATGGACTCTATACAAGCAAATTTGCGTAAAGATGTGAAAGAAATGTGATGTAAAAAGTATTCAACAAGAAATAAACCAAATTGGAATTTGTAAAGTAGTAAAGTTTTTGATGTCATTTATTGATGCTGTGAATAGATGGAAGGCTTCCATTGTAAGCAAACAGAGCTTTTATGTTAGCATAAAAACAGATCAACATACAATGTAGAATTGTATTAACTGGTAAGAAGAACAAATAACATTTTTGAGGAAGCAAAAAAAGCTGAGCAAAATAAAAAATGGAAAAGAACTTGACTAATGTTTGTTCAAAAATGTTCAAAATATCCAGTTTCAAGTGCAAAGCTTGGTCACACAAGGAAGTCTTTTTCATATATAAATGTACTGTTTGCTTACACAATACTTTGATTCACAAATTGTCCATGGATTACTTTTCTCAATACATACAGATAATAGATAGTGTAAGTGTTTAGAAATGTCCAACAGGGCTTTCCAAATGCACACCTCTGGTCTTGCACCAAAGTGGAGTTGGTGCCAACTCCCCTCCTGGGTTTATGGCCCATTTATGCAGTAATAAGATTATCCTTTCTGCCATGTTTTAATCAGTACTACCACTCTGCAGGTTCTTTAGCCGACCTGATTGTTTTAGGGGAGCCTATAATTTAATGACACACTATCATGGAAATGACTGCCATTTCAAGTTCAGGTGTTAGTCTCCATCATGATATCATGCTGAAATAGAGCATTCGTTAATATCAAGAAGTTGAAAATAAAAGTTTGCACAAATGAAACAAGCTTTGTTTTCATAGATGCGTTTGCGTCAGGCGTAGAAATTTGGAGGTTAGCAACAATGTTCTGTGAAATTATGCAACTGCTGGGGTTACGGAGAATCCTTTTATCTCATGCATGAATAAGAAACCTTGATTTGAATTTAAAAGTCCTTTTTACAAATTCAAATTCTGTGAAAAAAGGTCTGCTGCCATGCTTTATATAGCCACATAATCAGCCCCAGGTCTTTAAATTAGCCTGCCACTTATTGCATCTGCGGCTTTAAAGGGCATTGCCTCTTTGCCGCCTCTTTTATCTAACAGGCCATCAAGAGATTCACAAAAGAGCAATCATTTAACATTAGTGTCTGAGTCCTGAGTAACAAACCTCAATTATGATCTGATCAAAATAGGCTGGGTCTGACAGTGGAACAAAGTACAAATGTTGTGGAGAAATGTTGCTGTAATTAAAGAGGTTAATATTGTTAGTGTATGATCAGTATCCCAAAAAAGCAGTTGGAAAGATATAAAAAGGCTTAAAGAGCAGGGGAGAAATCTTATGCAACATAGTGTCCTGAAAATATGCATGAACATTTGATACCCTTTTGTTAAAATAAATAAATAAAAACACTTTTTCGCTTAGCTTCTTCTGTCTGTCTGACTTGCGTCAGAAGTTCTTTTATCCTCTCAATGTTGAATGACAACCGAGATTAAAGTGTCATCATGTAGGGCACTGGAATGTTAGGCATGTAGTTTGAAATAATATAACAATACATTTAGATATGAAATGCAGGCTTTGGGCATGAACGTAAACTACAAAACAAAAACCTATCTGGGTCACTAATAGCTTGTGGTGCATGACCTGAAAGTAGTGTTGCTTTCTTCACATCATCTGTTAGCTATTTCTCTAATGTTATTTGACACACCTAAAACACATATATAGGCTAGTATAACGCCTGTGCATGCTCATTGATTTTTATCCACTAGTGGGCAGAATATCTCAAAAATTAAGTGGAAGACACATAACAACAGTATGTTTATTCCATCGATAATTTTCAGATGAACCATGTGCCCAAATTGCACTTATTGGGTGATAACTGCATTTTATTAATGCTGGTTATAGGGATGTCTACTGAGAAGTGATTTTTGTTACCAGTTCCTAAACGATTCAGTTTTGCTAAGTAGTACTTATTGTACTGTAGTATTTGTTAAATATCTAATAAAATATCTCATTTAAAAACCCAGCACAGCGATCTGGGATTTTTTCCATCGGCATGAAAGGACACATACATCCACTAATGTATAGATAGAACTACCTGTGTTTGTATTGTCATCGCAGCTGGTGTCGACTGTAGTGTAGTGTTCCAATTTGGCTTTGTGTTCCAGCTCCAGCTGGTGCAAATTTTGTTCCTTTATCGCTCTTTCCACATCTTCAGTAAACTGGATTTGTTCAGCGAGACACAAAATCTGCACCCAAAAGAAGAGAGTTAAACCACTTCTGCCATTGAGAATTTACTCAGAAGTGTTTAAGACAACCTTCATGACAATGTTAAGAATTAGGAGTAAGAACATTAAGAAATGAAATGTAAAAATTGATTTAATGAAATGTGTGTGTACCTGTGAAGGGTAGCGCGAAGGGTCCACCTCGCCTTTTTTCCCTAATGAAACGCATTCATACAGTAGTTGCTTCAAAGTCTCCTTCATTTCCATGGAAAGCTCACTCAACCACACCTAAAAAATTTTAATTTGGGTGAGTTTTCTAGTGATCTTTTCAAAATTAATGCTTTTTATTGCATCGTATAATTTATATTGCAATCACACACAACAGACCACAACTCTGGTTAACAGCTTTACCTCCACAAGGCTGGAGATGCGTATATGGTTTCTGAGAGGTACTATCTCTCCCTCCAAAGAGCACATGGCGACAATGTGCTGGCACTGCTCATCAAACACAACACTATGGATGCCTATGCATATAATAAAATGCAGAGTATTACTGAATAACACAGAATAAACCAGACAAAACAGAACAGAAGAGAGCAACACGAAACAAAATCATTTTTTAACCTGCAAATAGTTTCTTGAGGTGGGACTGGATAACAGTTGGGTTGGTGGCCTGACCAAGAATCTCTAAAAGATCATCGTCTCCGATAAAATAGAAGCGTGGGAAGGCAGAACGCTTCTCCTGCACCAATCACACACAAACATTTATACATTTATTTTTAAGTTGTGATGAATGTCACATGTTATATATATGTAGATATGTTTCATCACGCAAAAAAGTGCAAATGTGTACCTCCAGGAACTCATTGAGTGACTTTTGACAACGCTGCAACTGGTCCAGTATGGTGACAAGGGAGTTTCTGATGCCAGCCCTTGAGCTAAGAGAAATGACTCTATTGTCCCTCTGAATGTCTGACATTATAGACCTGTTGCACGTATGAGGAGAAAGATTTGTTACTCAATGTGCAAAGTCATCCTGTCCCTTTCACACACTCACACACAGACAGTAGCTCAAATATTTTTTCCATAGACTATATATGATTTAACCAAAGTTTACACTCGGTCTCCTCATATTGGACACTTAATGTGAGGTGATCAGAGAGATGATAAGCTGAGTGCAGACTTAAAAATTAGTGAATTTGTAGCCTTTCCTTTGCATTTTTATGTCTTTGCTACTGCCCGTTTTCTGTGGAGTGTTTTGCCGTTTGCAGTGCGTTTGCCTCAGTAGGCCACCGTGCCTAATATGCAAGTCATGTTTACAATCTATGGCAACTGAAACAACACTGGAAAAAACAGTTCTTCCACACACCCACACACCCACGCCCTCCCACACACACTGACAGAAAGAGAGAGACAGAGACAGAGAGTGTGTGAGTATGTACCTGAAGTCTTCATCCACCCGTTTGAAGCGAGCCTCCTCCCGGGGCAACGCCCCACGTCCAAAAATAGGCTCAAGATATACCCAACGCCTCTGAATAGCATTCAGACTCAGCAGATACTCATCAAGGTCTGACAAGCGAACTTCCCACAAGTTTAGCTGGACATAAAAAGGGTATAGTTTTAATAAATTGAAAGTTGTGGGAGTTTGAATATCCCCAAAATTATCAATTAAAAATTATGCATGGTTGAAAAAGTTTATTCTTAGTCGAGCCTTTGACCTGACCTTGTCCTGGAAGCTGCGGTAGTAGGAAGAGTCCTTCAGAGACTGCAGCAGACAGCGGTTATCTCCCACCTGGATGGGGACAGAGTGGTGATAAAGCCAATGTTTGCTAATCCTTAGAATTCCATTTAGCAGTACTGGTGCTCGTAGATATGCCTGCATTATCTGAAAGACATTCTCATACCTTCCAATCTATCTACTTTGATGTTTGCAAGAAGTTCACTTGATTTAATTTATCAACCTGACTGAGATAATTATTAGGAAAAGTGACAAAACTTAGATAAATCCTGACCAATAAATACTGACTACTCAAGGTGGCTTTATATTATCTTCTTTGTTTAAACTTACATTTTGGCTTATAACTTTATTAGAGGCAGATAGGGTTAGGGTTAAGGTTAGGTTTGTTCCAACCAAGCAGTAACACACCTGACTACTAATTACTACTACTCTGCACCTTCATGAGAAGTGAGGGTTCTCAGAAAGGGTTCAACAAATCCATATGTTAGATAGAGGGGGAACAATACTATTGGCTTTACAGGATTCCCTAAAAGAAAATGTCTGAGAAATTTACAGAGAGATGCTTCTTATTGGTGATAGTCTCCAAGGACAAGAGTAAAAACATTTAAACCATTTCCCTAAAAATCTTGAGCCCTCTATGTGAAATTATTCGTAAAATCCTTAAGTGCATGATTTAGTCTTTCACCACCTGCGCCCAGCAGTAATGGAAAGTGCTCATGTGAGTTGGGTGAGTTGTTAAGGAATACTAGGTCAGTAAGACAAAGAGAAGTTAGTGGCGAGGTAGGGATTATTTAAACTTTCACTCAGTAGTTTATTAAAACATTTGTTTGGTTGTGTGGCTACCTGGTTGACTATATCCTTCCAATCCTTGATGAGGTTGAGAGTGCGGTTGCTGCTGTCTGTGTATTCGGTAAG
Organism: Eupleurogrammus muticus; assembly: GCA_036785175.1. NCBI lineage: Eukaryota > Metazoa > Chordata > Actinopteri > Scombriformes > Trichiuridae > Eupleurogrammus > Eupleurogrammus muticus. The sequence continues at coordinate 8,619,024 of JAYKQN010000009.1, read as the reverse complement.
GTTGAAGGTAGCTGCAGCTCCCCACAAATCCAGCTCCCTCAGTGATTCTCTGATTGTCACCTCCGCCTGGGCACGGCTGTTCAGATCCTACAAATTAAAAAAAAAAAAAAAATCCTAGTCATCACTGACGCAGGAAATGATTATATTTTATACACGGGCTAAATAATTATCTACATCCTACAGCTCTGAATCATATCTTCCACAGGTAGAGTGTGTGGCTATTACCTTGAGCTCTGAGGCCTTTTCTACAATGGTATTTGCCACACCGAGGAGGTCATTAAAGACCAGTTTCTCTAATGTTGTCCCTTTTGGAAGTCCCAGCAAACGGAACATGTCCAACCAGTGGTCCTGGGACAGGTGCTCCCCACGGACATATTTGAGCACTGGGACCATGTTCTATAAAAAAAGGGGCACAGAATGAGATCCATATCACATCAGAATAGGTCCTTTTTACTCTCACATTTAAAATTGAATTATCTTATAAGCTACTTTAATCACTAACATTAACTAACAAGTAGCTCCAACACTTAGGACCAAATTTAAATATTTAAACTAGTGCAAAGATTGCAATGCAACTGTGTGCACACAGTCCTAGTCCAATCAGATCAACTTCAGTCATGTTCTGACATGTCCTCTTTCATGGAGGACATGTCAGAACATGACAAGAGTATACAGTAACTCTTAAAATAACAGTAACTCTTAAAAACTATTTTATGAATTATTGTGCAATTTGTTACAGATATTCCAGTTCCCAAGAGGATTTAAATAACATTGGATGAAACCTTTTGACTTGCGAAATTCCTTCTTAAACCACAATTACACAATACTTTCCACTTGCACAAGCGATTGCATAATGCACCAACAACAACTATTTGTCATGCCTAAACCGAAGGAACCTTTTCAATTTGGTGACTCAACAACTTATCCTACAATCCCACACAGAACATTGTAGCCTGTGCTTAAGAGTCTGTACATGTGTGTTCTTAATGTATAATACATCACATACAGTTGAAAAGAATACATTATCAATATACGTTTACAATATTTTATTTTTTTATCTATACGACGGTCTACCTTGTATTTGTCTACTTCTCTTTGTAGTTTAACAGACATGGCAGTAGGTTGTTCCAACTTCTTAAGTCTGTCCTGCCATGTAAAGAGAAACTCCTGAAACACATAGGTTTTACTCCTGCAAAACAGAAACACATATATATTTATAAGCAGATAATTAAACACATAGCTGTTAATCCTCTTGTCAGGTTAGGGCCCATTAAGGCTTTAACTTGACCCCCTACCTGAATGTAATCCAGTCCTCCTGGGCCTTTTCTGTGAAGCCCTGCTGCCATTCCTCATACAGACTCCACATCTGACTGAGCTCCTCCATATCACTTTTTATCACTTCTGCCAGAGAGAAATCTGGAGCCTCCAGGTCAAAATAGGCACAGTCCTCACTAAGACAATAAGAGAAAAGGAAATGCATCTTATTTAATAGTTTTATGTAGTGTCTGCAGTGGGTTAGGAGCAGGATACTTGCAGTTAACAGGATATTGTTGAACTAACTGTAAGACAAAGATTTTTTTTCTGTGTGACTGTGTGACGATCTGAAGCACAGATTCTAAAAATCAGTCAGACAGAAAAATATGAGACTGCACTTGTGGGCTTTATAGCTTATAGTCAAGGGTGTATGGACTATATTATATTTGGCAGGAGGCTATGAATAGTACATAATTTCATGCAGTTTCAGGATGGGCACGGAGTAGCATCAGTTATAATAGAGAGTAGTAATGGGTAAAAAAATCTGTAGACAAAAAAAAGCAGGAACTCTAAAGTTTTATGTACAAAAAATGCTATACACATAAAAGCATTTCCACCTTCTAGTAAGCTGGCCTGACTTTTGAAGAAAACAAAATATACAACTATTTTCAACAAAATAACAACAACTTACAGCAATTTACTGCGTACAAGCTCTAACTCCTGGAACTCCTGCTGCTTGTCTCTGATGGTCTGGAGGCAGGCAAGTAGGGCAGCATGATCACCAGTCTCAAGCATCTCATCTTTGGGTTTCAGTTGGTCCCAGCGGGCCTTAAATCGATCCAGATCTGCCCTGTAGGCATCAGTGCGACCTGCCGCATTACTTCGCATTACTTCCACCTAAGTCAGGAGCAGAGCAAGCGAAAGCAAGCAGAGAAAATGAGTCAGAGACGTTAAGGAAAGACAGAAAACAGTAGTGAGAAACAGGAGATAAGTAAATGGACAAAAAAGAAAGAGTTTAAGATTCATTTCATAGTAGCACAAAAACACTGTTGCAGAATATTTGTTATAATGTGATGATTTCAAACCATGATCCTACATGAGTGTGTGTGTGTGCATCTGTCTGTCATGTTTATTTCACCTGGTCTTTGATCATGAGCTGGTGGCTCTCCATAACAAGCTCTAGTTTGTCCCACCTGGCCCTTAAGGAGGACAATGAGTCCAGGCCTGCTCCAGCCACCGCTCGCAGCAAGCGGTTCTTCTCCTCAGCACACTGGAACTGTGGCAGGATCTATACACATAGGTAGTTAGTAAGTACGGTAAGGTTATAAATCAATGCCATGTCAAACATTCATCCCATCCCACATGGAATTATAAGCATTATTATAACAAACAGAAATATAGCACATGGTATAAATGCCCACACACTTATCAATCTATGCATATAATCTTACTGACAGTTGTGGCTAAGACCATAACCAGTGACCATAAATAAGAAAGATAGAAACTATATTTGTGCCAAATTAAATATTAGTCCTATCATTCAAGAAAGAACCTAGCCAGAATGTTTGCGTGTCTTACTTCAGGTTTGCGGGCTTTTATCTGGCTATATATGCCACTTGCTGCTGCTATCGCCTCCATGCTTTCTGGACGATTGGACAAGGCCTCCATTGATTCTGACACAAAACTGTCTATGGCCTGTGTGTGGCCTGCAATCAAGGGAAACGATTAATGCACAAAGGAATGGAAAGAGAAAGTAAAAGCAAAGGGGATGTCCTTGGGACAGAAGTTTGTAAAATAACACTAGAATCAAATACAAATAAGGGAAGAAATTTGAGACTCCTGCAGAGTGCAGTAATTAGTTTATATTAAAAACTGTTTTAATGCGGTTAAGTACTAAACCTTGTATGGACTTCCTTAGTGATGAAAGCAGCAGGTCAAACAGCCTCTGGATCAGATCATCGATGACTGCTTTTACTGGCTCACAGTTCACTGTGATACAGTCTACCTTCTCCTGACTGACAAAAAAACAAGGAGAGGATCAATCTAAAGCTGGACAGAACAAAAGGTAAAAGAAAATGGTTACGGTAAAATAAGGTATAACTTAATAACTTGTTATAACCTGTCCTAAATGTGATGATATCATTAAATAAGCCTAACAGAAAAATGTTATAATGTTGATGCCTGATTCATTTTAGTTGTGCTTAAGTACAGTACAAGTACAGTTATATGTAATATGTACCTGGGCAAACGTTCAGACTCTTTTCCTCTGGCTTTTAAGGCCTTGAAGTTTCTCTCCCAGTCCTGCACGGAGTTCAGATGCTTTTCCACTAACTTCTCCAAATCCACTTGGCCCAGAACCACCCAGTCCTACAACACCCCCCCAAACACACACACACAAACACAAACACACACACACACACACACACACACACACACACACACACATAGACTCATATTGAGATTGAGTTCAGCACATATTTGCTAATTTCGAATGTGACAATGTCAAAGATGACAGAGAGCAGGTCTATATATAATATTTCATAGTATACAAAAACAGAACTAAAGAAAGGAAGGGTAAAAGAGAAGTGCGGTGTTGACTGAGAGGATGTCCCTTCAGTTCAGATATGGGTGGAATCCCCTATATGTATTTCTGTTTAAAGAGGAAAATGCTGACAATGAAAACAATAAAGCTTTCGTGTTACAACAGTGAACTATGACTAATCCAACATCACGACAGTTAAGTACAATTAGCTGCAATGAGCAAAGATGAAAAAGGTCAAATTCGACATAACAATCCTTTAAAAAACAAATCCTATCTACTAGAACAAACCAATCATTTGTATTCTATAACTACATGATAATATTAGGTTTGGCCTTTAAGGACTGGTTCAAATCAATTCTAAAAAAGAACAACTTGTTGTGCTGGGTTATCATAATTGTCCTACAAATAAATACCTTGTCCATAACTCCCATATCATCATTGTACATAATGCTTTTTTAATGGATAGATGACTTAGAAATAATCACTGTCATAATCTTTATTAATGAAATAATCATGTTGTTTAAGCACCTTGAACTTATGCTGTATAGCCTGCAGACGGTCAAAGAGGTCCTCAGCTTTACTGAAGATGGTGAGGTACCCAGAGGCATTCCTGTCAATCATGATGCTGAAGATAAGCTCCTCCCCTTGAGCACTGACCCCTTTGAATTGGTTTGGTATTGAGATGAAGCGCTTCATCTCCCTGAAATAGCGTGCTCGCACCTCTTCAAATGGAGGACGGAACTGCAGACGGCCCTGCCTATTCACAAGGAAAAAAGAAATGACAGTTTCTTCAGTTAATATTCACATCTTTGAGGAGAGAGGAAGGAAGAGAAAATAGCCAGGCCAGGAGAGCAACACTTTACATGGAAAATTTTTTTACATGCAACAAATATGGTAGGCCCCATCTGAGGGCGCTAGCCAGTCGCTACCGCAGCTAGCCTGCTACCATGGTTTGGCACCGCTGCTGCCGGGCCTCAACAATCAAGGTCTACAATCCCTCATGGGATTTAACGTTGGTCGTTAAAGCTCTTTGTGGAGCTCCATTTGAGCCTATTGAGTCTACAGATATGAAAGTGCCTTTATACAAGACTGCAATACTACTCGCTTTGACTTCTGCAAAATGAGTTGGTGACCTTCATGCTTTGTCTGTGAAAACCATCTTGGACCGGGTTCACTCCAGATGGATCGAAGGTTACATTGCATCCAAATGCAGAGTATTTTCCAAAGAGTATCCCCCCAGCCTACAACTTAGTAGCAAAGGAGGCTACATTCTTTGTGCCCTGTGTGTGCACTGCACACTCACATAGAGCACACCCAGAGTGTGCATTTATATAACCGGCTGTATTGTATACGTTGTAACAAGTGAATCGACTGAAAAGGAATAAATTTTAGGAACGTAACTCCTGTTCCTTGAAGGAGAGGAACAAGGTACAACTCAACGTTATCCCACTGCAGAGCAGGAATAAGTGAAGAGCAGTTATCATACTGAAGGGTGACGGTGGTTGTGCACATATTTATGTGCTGGTGCCGGGCAGTGATATCCCATCCCACGGTATAAGTGTTGTACCTTGTTCCTCTCCTTTAGGGAACGGATGTTATATACATAACTTTCCGTTTTGAAATATACGCAATGGAAAACTACATGTGTGAGGAAGAGAAAATAAAGCTAACCCACACAAGAAGAGATACACAACAGAGAAACAAAAATAGAGAATAGACAAAAAGAATTCCATAGTGCATTGGAGTGTACGGACTTGAAAGTGAGGTCTATGTGTATTTCAGGCAGGTTCTTGTTCAGAGCTTCCAGCCCAGTCTGGTACTGGTGTTCAAGGGCCTTGTATAGCTGATGGTTCCAATGCTGACGCCATGCCCGCATGTCATCAGACCTAAACCCCTATACACACACAAACATAAATAGATGTTAATTTTTTCAAAAAAAAAATTAAATCTGTTATACATTGTATTTTTACAAAGGAAATCACCAGACAAGCTCATAAACCATTTTCATCATCATTCTGTATTCTTCTCCAACTCTGAGTGTATATTTGATATAGCATTCTACCCTACTACATTATACTGTTTGCGTATGCTAATGCTAACCAGCACCTTAGCCTCCAGAGTGGCAAAACCAGTGCGGAGCTCCTGAAGGCCATCCTTCCACCTCTGCTGATGTCTGAGCAGGTCAACATTCATCAGCATCACCACCTGAGAATCACACCCACAAGTGTGTGCCATGTCACAGGGCAAAAAAAATCTGTTACGGTACATAGAAATGTGCAAACAAATAAATACAGTCACAACATTTTCAGTAGCAAAAGTATTGAACTTTTCCCTACTTTTGTCATGGTGCAACCACAAACCTAAATGTGTTTCACCGGGATTTTATGTGATAGATCAACACAGTTGTGCATAATTTTTACATGTAAAGAAAATAATACCTGATGATTCAGATTTTTTACAAATAAAAATCTGAGAAGAGCATTAATCGGATAAACAGCCAAAAGGCCCATGGTAACTACGGAGGGGCTGCAGACATCCACAGCTCAGGTGGAAGAAGCTGTACACACGGCAACTATTAGTCCTGCACTCCACAAATCTGGCTCTTATGGAAAGCAAAAAGTCACTTTTGAAAGAAAGAAACAAAAAGTCATGTTTGAAGTTTGACAATGACACATTCAATGTCCAGAACTACTGTAAATCCTGTTGACAATTTGTGGCAAAACTTGAACATTGCTGTTCAAAGATGCTCTCCATCCAATCTGAGTGATAATGAATGGGCAAAAATGTCAGTATCTAGCTGTGGAAGCTAGTAAAAACATATCCCAAAAGACCTGCAGCTGTAAACTATTATCTTCAGGAGGCCGAATACATATGCATGCCACACTCAGATTTTTGTATGTAATGTTTTGTATTGTTTTCCTTCCTCTTCACAATTATGCACTAATTTGTGTTGATCTATTATCGATAATATTTCAATAAAATACATTTAAATGTGTGGTTGTAACATGGTTTAAATGTAGAAAAGTTCATGCAAGTATGACAACTTTTGCAAGACACAAATATAAGCACAATTTTGAGGAACAGTCACCTTTTCTATGAAGTCAGTGTGCCATTTGCGTAGTTTCCTGTTCTCGGTGGAGAGTTTCTCAGCGGCAGACTGCAGCTTGGAAATGTAAACCTCCAACTCTTTGGGGTTATCCCAGGTGATCTGCAGTTTACCACCTGATTCCTTTGACTGAGAACGAGGGTTCTGACAAAAAAAAGAAGCCCTCATCTACAGTTCAAGGTAGGATATTGTCCAGCTGTAATTTATAGGTACTTTTCAGGTACACACCACTAGCAAGAACTAAAAAAGTGAAACTTTTTTAAAGGCTCATACTTCTTTCTTTTGTGTAACATTTAAGCACAGGGAATTTTTTGTTGTTGAGTGTGCAAGGATTCCTGGTTGCAAGTATTACTGGCTGCTGAGGGCTCGTGTGAATAAAATAATTATGTAAGACAGACAGATAAACTTTCTTTGTAAGTTTAAACATATACATATATATTGTTTTTATGGCAGCCTATGTGATAGTGCAGGGTACTTTGTTTTTTTTAATCTTCTTTAAAAGAAGGAATAAGTTAGCTTTTAACTTTATTGTGTATTTTCTGCAATCATGATTTTATGATGATTTCTTCATAGAAGATTGAGCAATAGTATGCAGGTATGGAGAGTACCTTGATGACCTGTTCGAAGGCCAGGGCAAGACCAAGCATCATAGGTCTTTGAGAAGGAATCATTTGCTGATCAATGGTGTTGTAAAAATGGGCTACCTACAACACAGTAACATATTAGGAGAGACATTATATAGAAATATTGAGGCAGTCATAAAAAAATTGTATAAAGGGCCTAAAAAACTCAGTACCAGATTGTTTAACTCCCTTAAAAGGCTTTACAAAAATAAAATAAAAACCATGCTATTAACTAGTTTTATATTCTAGGTGTATTATATAATAATAAATATTTAAAATTGGTCATTCTTTTTCAGTTACACTATTTGACAAATTTTGACTGTGCAAGGGTGTGTCTAGAATCTCGCTCACCTGTTTTAAGACAATAGCCTGTCTGTAGAATTTGTCTGCAGTATTGGCAGCCTGTTGTATCTTGGCCGGGATAGGAAAGCCAAGGGCAGAGAGCTGCCTGACCTCCCTGAGCAGACTAACCAATCTGTCTGAGTACTGGATCTTTAGCTTGCCGTCCACATGGTCCAGGTCCATCACTCTGTTACTGGCCTGGAGACTGTAAGGAAAGACAGTCACATTTGAATAATACAGGATGTATTTCAAATATTACAAACATAATTGCTCATGATCAATGTGTTCGAAGAGGTGATAATTAAGGAGAAACAGCAGGACAGTGTTATGATCATATGGAAGAGATATACACATTACAGGCAAAATGTTGAGACTTCTCTACTATGAGAGAAGTTTTGTCGCTATCTGTGGCTGGTGTATTTCAGCTGTTGTCATAAACCCTGTAGCATTACTATTCTGCCCAAGTTCTCCACTACTGACATAATAAGGCTCTGAATTCTTTTAGTGTACATAAGGTGAACTTTTTGTTTACAGAGTAGCTCGGAGCTTTGTGTTGTTAGCTGTGGTCCCAGTGTGTCCAACCTGATTCCTGACTTGGGATCAGCCAGTTCAGATAGTATATCTCTTGACCAGTCCTCAAATTGTTCCTGTTCATACGCCCTCAAGACTTCAAGCAGATCATCGCAGAAGTGTAGGAACCCTTTGAATCCTGACAGGTCAGAAAGCAAAGCCTCAGCGAGGCGGACAGTATCCTCCACCTAATAAAAGAATACAAACAGGATTATTATTTTTTTTTTTTTTAACTTTTTTTTAATCCATCCGTTCACTTTAATTGTATAAAAAACTGTTATTAAACCTTCTATCAAACATGAAGACCATAAAGTTTCTTTTATTCATTAAAAAAAAATATTAATCATAATATTGTTCATGTGTGCGCGAGATTGCATAAACACACACTCCACTTAACTTGTGGATGAGCTGTCGGACCCAGACAATTTTGTTGACCACCTCAGGGAGATTCCTGCCAATGAGTGGCCCAGATTTTTCACCAGGGCCTCCATGGCAACGACTCTCAAAGTCAGTCTTCAGGCCTGAGAAAATCAAGCAGTGATGGGTCAAAGACAGAAGGGCTAATGATTCATGGTAGTCACATTGACTCTTTTGAGAAGGAAAGATTTTTTTTTTCTTAAGCACTGAGCATTTCCACACAAAACATAGTAACACGCTATGGGACCACATCTCTGACACATACTGAAACACAAACACTCAGACATAATACTGTACCCTTATTGTAGTCTAGCAGTCTGGCCAGTAGGGTCTCCCTCTCTGTCTGCAGCTCTTTTCTGATGGTGGGACGTCTGATCAACTCTTTGTGCTTTTGAAAAACCTGCAATAGCTAGGAAAAGGCACACACATTCACAGGCACTTACAGTAAGTTTCCACATCAATATGCAGGTATACTCACGCCTAGCATCCTACAACAGGAGCTGAAGCAGCATGTTTCACTACCTGTTGCGGGTTGTCCTGCACATCAGCGATGTAGCTCTTTAGTCTACCAGCCACCTCCTGCTCTGACGGAGCCATTAGGCGCTCAAACTGTGTCACTGCTGCTCTCCAAAGAGGCTGAAAAGTATTATTTAACCTGTTTTGGTCTAGATAATAATCCAATAGACAGAGAAGGCTCAAACAAGAAAATGTACAATTGTCACATGCGCACACAGAGTCCCCTACAACTAACCTCAGTGTAGGGATTGTAGTGCAGAGGATTGAGTCCAGAGAAGGGTTCAAACACGCGATCTGAAGTCAGAGCCTGCTGCTTTCCTCCTGGTAGCAAACGCAGCAGTTTCTCATGGACCATGCGTAGAGTCACCACCTGACAGACATGACAGGGAGAAATCATTCACATTTTATCTATACCCACTGTTTTAAATATGCTTTTGCAAAAAGGTTAAATGTATCCGAAAATGGAAATTTCTCTGAATACTTGAAGCTCATTAGGAAGCAGAAAGGAAAGGAGGAAAGTACAATCTCATATTTCTGGTTAGAAAAGTAAAAAGTTTCTAAGCACTGAATGAAATACATTTATCACAATGTCATCGGAAAAGAAAAAAAATGTCTGCACTAAAAATAATAAATGTATATTCATTAGACCGGAATTCCATCTTACCTCATCCAATCTCTTTGCAAGACAGTGCAGGGTTTGCGGGCAGTGCTTGTCACCCTTCCAGGGGTGTGGAGCATGTCTCTTCCACACTTGGCCCGTCAGATACTCGCACGCTACCACCCACTGCTCACAGACTGCAACACCCATTCTCAGCTTCTCTCTCATGGATACAAATGGCTCCTCAAAAATGTTAAGATCACTCAGCTTCCTCTGCACATATCTTCCCAGGGACCCACCTTGTATAGGTATAAACACATATACATATAAACACATATATGTGTCAATGCACTTTTATATTACCAGTAAATAAAAGTTATTCATCATGCTTATCATTGCTATTCTAAGCATATTATGTCATTCTTCCCCAAGAAGGCATTGTTTTGAGTGCTGAAATGTCATGTCACTCATAACATTTTAGGGAAGATCCCACTTATGAAACTTTGCCCTGGTGAGTTATGATAGGTATGAAAAACGTAGCCACATATATTTATTGTGCTGCATGTTTGCATGTCAGGTTGAAGAATGGCCTTGCATAGGTTTGTGCTCTCTGAGTGTCCGTATAGTAACAAATTATTTTACAATATTGCTAATGACCCCATTCTTTATACTATAAATTATCCAGTATTGGCCATTAGTGCCTGGGTCATCGGTTGATCTCGCTGTTGGCAGAAGTAAATAAAGGCCGATATCTAATAAAGGCCTTAGAACCAAAGTTTCTAAATGTTGTATGGAACACAAAAATATAAAGATGAAAGTGTTTAGCCACCAGAGCCCTTAAAATATAAAGCCATAAGAAGCATACTCTCTGCTCACTGTTTTATAAACTTTATTAAACTTTTGGCATGTAGGGAACACTCAGCACGGTCCAGTATCTCCAGTGGTGTCACTTTGAAACATGTCTGTGTGTCCCACTAACTAAACAAAGGTTCCAAAAAATAATTCCTATTGTTATAGCCTTTTTGTTTTCTTAATACTCAACAACATAATGTTATGGTAACTGCATTTTTCAGTAAATTAACCTAGTATTCTTAGTAGTAGAAGTATTCTAGTTCAAGACACAAAATCATTTTTTCTTCATTCTACTAGTAGCACATTCTTCTCAAATAGCCTTGGCCTTTTACCAATAAATGTCTATCTTCATACACTTGAGTAAATAAAGGTATGGGCTATACTAGAGAATTTACAGTAGTAGGCACTGTGTGGAATTCCTGTGAATCAGTTTCAGTTCTTAAAAACATTTACAAACTGCCTATACATGGGCTGGACTAGGACTAGTGACGCATGCTGTAGAGAACAACATCAGCAAATAGTTGATTTACATTTCCTGGTTTTGTCGTGTGAAAGAGTCTTACCAACAACATCCATGAGTCGAACCATGCGAGCTTCTGGGTACGGGTCATAGTCAGTCTGCCTCCAGACATCATCGAGAGTGTCTCTGCTCTGTTCCACCAGATCCACCACATCAGACATAGAGAGGCCATCAAGGTCACAATACTCCTGGTGGAAACATGGAGAAACATTCAGTTTGGTTTAGTTTTTCCAATTTGTTTTTTCATAGTTTTCATAGTAGTCCACTGCAATTTAATATATCAGACTGGAGAGCAATTAGCAAATTACTACAATTTACTACAATTTCAGAGTTTAAAAAAAATTAAAATAACTAAAAAGCAAAACAAAAGAAAATATTTGTTTTTCTTTACCAATTTATCTGTAGACACATTGCTCAGTCAATGACAGATGATAGTTCATGTCATAAATCCACTTTCCTTTTTTCCCCTCGTAAAGTAGCCTGACACATAAAGTTGTAGATGCATACCTTTTGTATAGGTTTGAATTGCTCAGTGAAATGTGTAGCTCGTTCTCTCACACTGTTCTTCTCGGCAGACTCAGAGAGATCTGCCCAGTACTGGAACTCATCACTGGGACTAAGGATGCCTGCATAGAGTGGAGAAAGTGCTTAGTGTGAAAAGCATAATGTACCATGCAGACATGGAGAGAACATGCAAACTCTACACAAAAAGGTCTGAGCTCAAGGCCTTGAACCTGCAACCCTTCTTGCTGTGAGGCAGCAGTACTCCCCACCGCAACAATGTGTCGCCGAGGCCCATGTTAGTTAAAAATAAATGAAAATATGTGTGCTTACCCAGGACATCATCTTCCGTGCAGGCCTTCTTGGCTGAGGGTTGTGTTCCAGACTGACGGACCACTGAGCCGAGACCCAGCTCCAACTCAGTCAGCAGGCCTGCCAGCTTGGGGTCAAATGCTGAACGCCAGTGCTCATCCTTGACAGCAAGAAAACACATACTTTCTTAATAACCCACCCAAAAACCTTTAAAAAAATCTTTCCAAAAAGTTACTTACAATAATTAATGTAAAATTCATTTTCTTTTTTTAAATTATGGTTAGGAAAGGTTATTTTGACAGCAATTATTTATGGGCTGCTTTATCATTCAGGAAGCAGGCTCACCTTGAGCAGCACAGGCGCAAAGACCTGCCTGACAGCCTGGTAGAGGGTGTTGATGGGAGACTCCAGCATGGATGACACAAGGAGGCTCTGGTGGAGGTTGTCCTCTGTGATCACTGTTGGATACAGCTTGAAGAACACCAACACTTTCTCTCGGCTGTCCGCTGATGCTTCAATCTGACCGTTTCATTATAGAAGGGGAAAAAGTGGGCATTGTTTCATTGTCAAGTCAACATACGACATACGGCAGTTGATTGATACACTAGGTAAAGGTAGCCTTATCTACTGCACTTTATTTATTGTTAAGAACTTTAGGATTGCCTCGTCTTGCGCACTTGCACTTTAATGTTGTTACATGTAAACGCATAAGATAGTCAGAAACTGAATTTTGATGCCTTTGTATGTCAAGTACATGGTGAAAAAATTGACAATAAAACTGACTTTGACTTGATTGCACTGCAAGTTTAAATTAATTTTTTTTCAATATATTATGTATGCAAATATTCTGGAAAAAAAAAACTAAAAAGACTGATTAAGGCCACAACTTGTCTTTATTGGAACTGCTATTTAATCACCTGAGGATTGAATATTCTCCTTTTTATAGTAGTTAATTAACTTGCTTATTGATCAGACAGTGTGGTTTAGATTAGTAAGATTTGTTCTGAATGATGAGCTCAAACACGGAAGCGTTACGATTGTGTTGTGTCAAACACGTGCGTTACCTTGTTAGACAAGCGAAGGTCATTTTCATGTCTGCTGATGGACAGGACGAACTCATTTCCGTCGTCCAAGAAGTTATTGAGCTCTGCGCTCTGATCAAGGGACGGGGGAAGCTTCAGCCCATAGAAGTTTCCAGCTGTGGTCAGGAGGAACTTCTTGCGAACGTCCTCTGAACCGTGAGGCATCTTTTAGCCGGAGCTGCTGTATCCTTACATACACCGGGAAAGCTGAGGCACACAACAAGAGAATAGCGTTGACGTTACTTTTGTAAAGGGATACCGGTGCTATCAACGCTCGTATCTTTAGCTCACGTTATCTTAAACTTACTAGCCTTCAAGCAAACTGTGTTAGCCTATCGAATGTTAGCGTGTTCTGCTGGTCTCTGCTCTGCGTCTTCTTCTACTTATTTACATGTGAAGCAGAAACGCGCAGCATTATATCGACCGTTAGGCATTGGCAACACGAGCTAGCTGGCTAACGTTAGCGCCCCACCTCCGTAAAGTCATTTAATTCATTATTAGCGAAAAGCTTTTCATACCGTCCTGCCACTCGAAGCTATAACGTCAGTTTATGAGGCTTCGGTAACTTAATCCATGGCTCAATCTGTTAGCGCTGCCCGTGTCTCTCGTTCTCCGAGATTATGCTTGCGTAGTTACTACGTAGCAACTACGTACGCCAGACTCGTTATTTCCCTACGCAGTTTGCGTAGGGCAGGCGTACGTCGAGCAGCTGTTTGCTCGGCCGAGGGTTTTTTTTACATGTTCCTTCTTCCTGGTGGAGCTCAAGTCATTAAATATAAATTGGTCCCTCTGTTGCGTTAATCAGTGAAGTTTTACCACGGCTTATGTCCTAATAAACAATGGAAAAACAATCATGTATGTTCACTCAACAAGCGATATATGGCAACAAATGGCAGCTCTCATACAGTCATGAAGGAGAGGCATTTTTAATGAAATAGTAGCTGAACACAGGTGTTATCAATGATATTAATGAAGGTCCATGTTCCATTTAGTAAAGCAGAACTTCCCCTTCCCATCATGACTTTGTTTGACCTGTCTGGGCTTAGTCTGCAACATAATAATGAAGTAAACACATAACAGGACAAAACTCTGCTACAATAACAACAATAAATCCTACTTGCACACACGCCAACGTGTTTTAGTCTAAGGAACACTTTTTAGATACCTCCCCCTAAGTCAATTGGCCCTGGCGGTTCGGAAGAGGTGTCAATCTTCCAAACCAACCAATCCACTGCCGAGTAGCGATCCTATGTGTCGAGACTGACAGGAAAAGGCTCAAACGCATGAGAGAATGACTTGGGTAAAGATGGAACGAAAGCCACGGATTCGAACGTCTGGGATCACAGGCGAAAACAACAGACATCTTTTAAGTACGGTGCCAAAGTTCGACAAAGAGCTGTAACTTGATTTTCACAAAAATGAGCCGAAGAGACATTGATTTCAATGAGCAGCGAGGCGAGTACGCAGGGACCGTCTGCAAAGTGCAACACCGAAAAACGACACTACGATCAATATTTAATAAAGGCACTGTTACACAGTGTAGTGACCCCAAATTCACATCACAAACTAACTATATGTTGGCTATATTACATTGCCTATTTTAGATAAATGTGCTTTTAAATATTTTGGGTGAATTTTCTATTGACAAAAGCCATTTGTCATAATAGATACCACAACTCTTAGTTTAGAAAAATGTGTTCAATAATTTGGGTATTTTTATTGGAAACATTTACCAATATTTAACAGTGTTTTGTCACAAAATCACTCCAAAAAATACATTTATTAATAATTTTGGTGAATTTGTATTGGAAAAAATAATCCATAAATCTAATGTTTTATAGTGCTTACCTAAATGACTACATCAGTAGCATACTAGTAGTAATACTACAAATCTTCATTTTGAGTAGTGTGTGTTTTTAAATAAATCTAGTGAATGTCTATTGGAAAAAAAAATAAGTCCAATGTTATACAGTGTTTTGTCACCAAAATCATTCCACAGATCAATGATGCCCTACAGCGGGGTCATCGTTATTAAAATCTAATTGGCAGTCCTCATATGTCAAATATATATTAAGAGTTGTAGTATAGGTATTATGACACAAATGGTATCTTTTTTTGCCATTAGTAGTTCCCAAAATTATTTGAAAGCACATTTATCCATTATAGCATAGCCGATATGAGAGCATTAATTTGTGTGATGATTTGGGTAAAAAAATATATTAAATATTGATAGTATTACAGTATTTTTGTTATACTTTGCTTATTATTCACTTTGTCCTTTTTAGAGCAAAGAAATAAAAAAATAAAGCTGGGGCTTAAGAGTTTACCTATTATCATCGGTAACATCTGCTTACCTATTTTAAGGCTCAAGGCCCATCTAAACATGGTGTTTGTTAAAACATCCCTAATGACATTATTAAAAATTAATAGCATAATCCTATTGCACTATTGCATTTATTACATTTTTTTTTTAATTCACATTGACATTCACAACAAAATTCAAACCACAAAGGAATTCCCTTAATGCAACATATACAGTAAGTAGGCTTTCATTACTGTCACTGACCATATATAGATGGAACAGAAACTCTAAGTGACAACAGCAACGCTGTTTGTGTGTATTTCATCCTCTCTCAAAACAGCAACCATCAACATCCACCCTTCCCTATTACCCCTTGAACATTTAGTTGTATACAAGACAAATCCTCCTCACACACTCCCAATTCATGAAAGCATTGGTATAATCTAGACCCTTGTGCCTTCCCAGTCAATTATAGAACAGATGCCATGCATATGCACAGTTCTGGAGCACAAAAAAAATTAGATAGCAAGCTGATAACTTTTCAGATGCTACAGGAAGATAAGATTGTTCTTACGTTTCAAAATCCCCCAGAGTGATGAGAAGTGCTCTGTATATTTCCTCCTTTAAAACTGGTTATGATCTAAAAGCCTCCCGTGTGTACTGGTCAAGAAATTCCTTGTATGTGGGGTGTTAGAATCTATCAACAGTTATACAAATAGTGTTCTACAATGGTTTGGCAGAAAATATACAATCCGTTAATATTTATTTCATTTATTTATTTATTATTTTATCCAGCTCATAGAGCTTTGCCATTAGGTCAACTATATATTATCAGAAACATTTCACTCTAATATACATATTCTATTTAAACAATTTTAAATGTCATTCTCCATAACTTTCACTACTGAACTATACACATTCTAGCACTTTAGAATCTGAACTTGTGAGCTGAAGCTGTCAATACTGCAGTGAAGCTGGTTCCTTAATGGATATTAGTTTGACAGCCAATATCCTATAATGAGCCAACTTCACCACAGTATCAATCTGAAGCAAACTGCTCAGAGAAGAGTCAGCAGGCAACAGCGCTACCCATGGTGCTGCCGTTTTGCCCCATCGTAGAGCGTTAGTGTAATTATGAAGTTTTTTTTTTAATTGTCTGCACAAATTACTAGGCTAATTAGTGTTATACAATAAGAGATCACCAACATATTCAACCATTAATTAACATTCCGTCAGTAATACCCTGGCTGGCCCCTGGCTCATTATTCTGAGCTTCATGCTAAAAGGTAACACTCGTCTTGTTGGTAATTCAAGGATCTCTGGACCCTGGAAAACACTGAAACCAGTAATGAATGTCAACTAAATATTTTGCTGTGATGAGCAATGGTTGACTGGCAGCAGGAGGACTGCAGAAGTCTTGTCTGACATTTTAATCAGACCAAGGTAGTGTCAATGTAAGTGAAGAGTTAGTATATAGCAACATAATCATACTCTGATACACTGTAACATTACCTGTTACCTTTCTACACACACTTACGTTTTACCACAAACCAGCGTCTCCACATTGCCAGCATTCACTTACCAGCATTCACTTTGTTCTGTGTTAGGGACTGACTGCAAGTTACATGTTTCACCATTAAACACATTCACCATTTAATACCTGAAGATAGAAAATAGACTTTTCATCGTTCAGTTTGCTGTAGTACATCATATTCACAATAGCAACACTGAGAAAATCACATCTGTGTCTTCATTAAAAGTGTGAAAAAAATGTCATTGTGGGTAACAGCTGCACTGTTGCTGACGTAATTGTTATGCCACACCACATTGTTCGTCAGGGCGCGCTATGGGTCAAATATTTCCTGTTTTTTTTTTGTCCCTGGCTCATCGCATCCCTGACTCTCATCTATATTTTTTCATACCATATATATATATATTTTTATATTACAGTATTTGCACTTCTTAGATGCAATTTGCATTTCATTGCCTTGTACCAGTAGACATGTGTAATGACAGTTGCAAGGTTGAATCTAATCAAACATGTCCTTAGTTTTGGGTAACAATAGATATGTCTGTGCCAATATATCAGTCCATATCAGCTTAGAGCTGATATATCAACATCAGTGTTTATATTGGTTGATAAGTAATAGGAAAGTACAGTTTGAGGTCCTGTTGGCAATGCATGCATAACATGTGCATAGAGCTGCAGCCAGAGGCAGGGCTAGCGCTGTGACCCCTGGCTGCAGAAGCTGCTTCTCAGGATAAAGAACTTCACATCTCTGGTGGTTGGTAAGCAAGGTCGAGAGGTATCGGCTAGACATAGTCAGGCTTGCTTCGATTAAAAAAGGGTTCGGAAGGCTCCAACCATCGGGGGGAACACTTCTCATCCTCCCTGGGAATGTCAATTTGGGGATCCTGGAGAGGAGGGGCCATAGGGAACTGTGGACCTGCTTTATATTCTTAGCTTGGGCCTGAGGGTGCATGGAAGTTTGAGATCTCCTACAAATAAGTTATGGGTCATGATCAGGTCAGTGTGAGAGCAGAAGTGGGAAGTTTAATAAGCTTCCTGACGTTCTCATGATGATTCATTATGATTGGCTAGCTGCCCAGTAGTAATAAGGATCTTAACAAAATATCAGTCGCAAACAGTATTCATCTATATTCTGTTAAAAAAAACTTCTATTTAAATCTTCTAGTCTCTGTACAACTATAAGCCTAAATTAGAAATTATGACACATGTTCAGGTTAATGTCAGATTGTTGCAGACACTGATTTTATGAAAGGGTTTAAAAAAAAAGGGAGATCCAAATGAGTCATACAGCTCCACCCTTTCTCATCGCGCTTTTATTTATAGGAAGTTGTGCTCAGTCACACACTTACCAACAGCGCAGAGAGATGGTAAGACCTGTTCTTTTTTTCTTTCTCTTGTCTCTTTTCTTGAAAACAATCCGCTGTCATTTCTTATTGTCATTTATTTCTGTAACATAGATGTCAAAAAGGAGGAATTTAATTTGCTATCATGCCATAACATATCTATGAGAGAAACTTTTGAAAAGACACAGAGCATACTGCTGTGCTCGTGTGTATGTGTGTGTGATCTTAACTTGTCAGATCCTAATCGCGGCGTAATCTTACCCTTGATAAGAAATGCCTAGGTTAAAGTGTTGGTATTTTAGTTGTGAATGATTGTACATTACATACTATGCATATTGCCGGGATTAAATAGTTTACACAAGCCAGGCGCAAACACGCACTCATCGATTAAGTCTCTTTATGTACACAGTAGTTACCACAGTCAAGAGTGAGAGCATTTGAGGATAAGCTAAAACCATTAGATTACAAGTCGATATCCACTTTACAATATGGCTCTTTTGTGTTATGATTGAAAGTAGGAAAGGAAACAGAAAGTCATAATGTTTTTCTTAAATGGAAAACAAAAACCTCTTCTGGCACGTTTCTCACCTCATGGTAATGAGTTTCACCCGAAATAAATCCTTTTAGTCCTTTCCGTTTTTACCCACAGAAAGTTTATCTTAGTTCACACATTAGGGGAAAAATTAGGTGAGATGAGTGTAGTTGCCAGTATTTGTTATAGCGGCTGACAACACGCCGTGGCCTAAACAGAAGCTCACAACAAGTGACATCATGAGGGAACCCCCAAAAACATAAGATATTAAGGGAGAAAAATGTGTTAATTGCTATATTGTAAGTACTGGTTTAAAAAATGAAATGGAATGAGGGGGGGGGGGGGGGGGGGGGAATAGTTTACCATAACTTTCACAATCCTTCTGAAACTGGACAGTACTGTCAGGAATTCTCTGGCCCCTGGGAATTTCCTTTAGTTTGGTTTCAGGATGATTATTGCACGTGATGGTGTTTCCCCTGGATGTCCGATAAGGTTGCTGCAGCAGGCCATGTGAATTTATGGGCCGGTGCAAAGTTCAAACTACGAAGTAGCACATGTGGGTTCTGTGCGGTAAGAATGTTTGATGCTGTTCATAGGTTATGTAACATTTTTTGACTTGCAGATACCGATATGTCACACCTTTTCCTGGTGTCTCGTTTCGTGTAACAACAATTCCTACGACTGAAAAACAGCAGCGAGTGATTTCCCCCTTGGGAATTTCTAAAAGTTACTGGACACAACCAGCAGGGCTACACATGAAGAGAAATCACAAAAGAAATGAATTGCCTGAACTATTTTTACACTGTCGATTTAATCTAGTTTCTTCAACTCGTTCTGAAATCAGTGTTTCTCTCTGGGGAAAGTGAAGTCTCACACACTGATACAAAGAAATATTGTACTGATACTTTCAGCTTTATGAATAGAATATTTCAGAATGTACAAGTGATATAAAGCAAGGGTTTAAAAGATGAATAAAATGACTAGACTAAATGTAGATTTCTATAATTCATAGAAAGCTAGACAGCAGTGTGACCAGGCAGCTGCAGCGATGCAGCATTCTGTATCTTTTCTCTGATACTCGTCACTGGGACTTTCCCCGTTAACTCGGTATCTGTTGAAATCATTTGGCTGCGTTCCCTCATGGCAGCAGAGAGCATGTTCCTTACTCAGTACTGACAGGCTGTCATCTGACATTTCACATACAATTTGCTAAGGTTACGACTTCTATAAAACAATAGTAAAACCTGCTTAATTTAAAGAAAATTAACCTCAAGCACATAAGCAAAATCTGTTAATTACTTAAAGATAAATAGAATCAGGTCAGATAAGATGGATGAATGAGTCCTCTGCCATAAACTTCCTGCTCCAGTTGATTCCAGCCTGCTGCTGTGCACAGAAAAAAAACTCACTGGCTTACTGGTTTGTCTTTTTAACAGGCAAGATACAACGTTCACTATGTTGAGTAAGTACTTCTCTCATTTTCTATTTTTCCTCATGACACTTACATATCAGCAGTAAGTATGACCTCATCCATGTAAACTATTTAGAACTTTCATATCATGCTTAGAACCGTACGTGGCCCCGGGGCCACACCTCATCACCGTGTTTAACACGTAGTGACGGTTTTGTGCGTCGCTGCAGAACAGCCAGTGAGTCATGAAGGTGAAGAGAATTTTGTCGATGTGAGTTTTACTCAGGGGATGAAATATTTCTGACTCACTTCACTTGACTGATTTACATATCTTTGATCATTTGCGGGTGAGTCAGTCAAGTACAACAAAAGTAAAAAAAAAAGTGGACTTGGATGAGAACCTCTAAAACCTACCACATCACTGTTTTTTTATGGGTGTGCAAAGCAAAGCATTCATTCTTTTACGTTAATACTAAAGAATTTGCTTCTGGGACCTTTCTCATATGCTGTAGTACCACTTCATGTAGTTTTATGGCCGACAGGTGCAGCTGTGAACAGCGACTTGATTGGCTTCATACTGGCTATACTAAGTTAGAGATCTCCATGCACAGACTGATTATTGCCACGATAGTCACCAATTATGTTTCTGACAATGACATACTTCACTTTTGATTCAGGTCTTTCTTAGAAAGAGACGCAGAAGTCAGAGTTTGACGGAGCAGGCGCTGTAATATAACAAGGGGATATTTCATCTCAGGCATCTATAATGCGTTTTTAATACATATCTTTAATTTTAGTATTTAAAAATGAAATTAGCACATTATGCGCCTCATTCCCTCTCTGCCTTTCCATTTACATTGGTCCAAGTGTGCACGTCGACTGGGAACAGAAAGTTACTTTTCATGTCCAAGAACAAATTGCAGTCTTTTCAAGGGAAGTTAAAGGGGGAATTTGTCATCCGGCATTTATTCCATTTGTTAATCTGTCCTCACCCGTCATGTCCTGCTGGGGTCTCTATGCATTATTATTTAATGGCCACACAATATGTATATACTTTTTAAATGTCGAGGGTCTTCATATGTAGCACAGACAACATACTAATCATACTGAATACATACAGACTCACTTATTCATACGTCATTTAAATGACTGAGTTGAGTAACCATTTAATCTCTTATTGAATATATTTCCATAATTTATTATCCAAACAGTTTCCTAAGAACGCCAGGGTTTTCCCTGAAGCTTCTGGCGACGGTTCTGGCTGCGTTGGCTCTCTTCCGGATCACAGGTGAGCAGCTTCTATGTATCAGTGCAGTAACAACATGCCTTTTTCCTCAGTCAGTACTATGATGCACACATGGGTAAAGCAACACAAACTGGGTAATGTGAAGAAGCTCCAAATAAATCATGTCACTGTATAATGTGAAAGACGAAGCTGGGAAAAAAGCTGAACTGATAGCGAGCCAAAGATTAACAGGAGAGAGAGAGAGTCAATACCAGACTTGAGAGTGACCAGAAAACACCTAATATGACAAATAAAGCAGCACTAAACAAACTTTTTTTTACAGCTTACCGTAACCTCACTTTCGACATTTTGACATTTAGCTCCTTAGACGCTGCTTGTCCTTTTTCTGTATTTTATGTGTACGTGCCGTGAAGAGGAAGTGAGACGTGTCTGTGTCAAAAAGGCGAGCCGAGGCAAAAGCCCCTGATCCCCGCGTCCCACTCACGGCCTCAGCTAAGAAGCGTGTGGATTTTAAGTCAAATGTCAATGATGGTCGTTTTTTTTTTTTTTTTTTTTTTAAAGGTTTTCAACGTCACACTTTATTTCTTCTTTTTTGATGACATCTAATTTCACATTTGCTTTTTTTTCATAATGTTCTAACCTCTACCGTATTACTTCTGCTTTTTTTCTTTTTTTTTTCCAATTCCAGAAAGTAATGATCCGCTTCAGCTCAGAGGGGTTGTTGGCCAAAATGTGACTTTTCACTGCCCCCACAACAAACACAAGAGCATCAGAGTGTTCTACCTGCAGAGGAACAACGTGTTTGTGAACGGCTACCATGTCTACAAGAATATACCGGCGCCGATCTGGAACAACACGGAACTGAACGGCGGGACAGACGTGCACATGTACCAGATACACATCTCACACAGTGGAAACTATCTGTGCTATGTCCAGTACGATGACTACGCCACGGACAACACGTACATACACCTCAATGTCACCGGTAAGAGTGTGGCTTTTGGTCTTCACCCTCCAGCAGCACTATGATAGAAAATTATTGTACATGCAATACTCTCTCCCCACAGCAACTCATCTCTAACATCACAGCAAAAGTCATTCATTATGAAATGGATTCATTCATTATGACAGTGTCAGGCTATTTAGTTCTTTGGCATGCATGTGTAAAAATGGCAAATTTATAGAAGTTGTATTCGGGTATGATAGGAGATTGATTTGATAGATTTTGCTATCTGTATTGTTCTGTTAAAAGATCCAATTCAAATATGCTATGTGTGACTTGAAAAAAATCTGCAGTCCTCATTTTGTACAAAAAAATGTGTTAACATGTTTATCTATAGTTAATATGAGGCTTCGGAAATCTGAGTTAATCGAATCCATCCCAGTTGTGACTTAGAGAAAACTGAAGTGACTTATGCCAGCTGAAGTCCACTATTAGCCTCTAATAAACATTTAAATATGACTCTGCACAAAGTTAGGGCTTGTGGCATTAGTCACTCCCATTAGTCACTTCATAAGTGCGTTAGAAGGGGGTTTTCTAATGCTCAACATGAACAGGAGAATGGTGATGGCAAAAGAACATATTCTGCAATGCATCTGGAGATATTTAAACTAGAGCTCTACTCTACATGGAATGACACTGGACAACATCCATACTTTGGATTTGAAATGTATATATGTATATGTATATGTATATATATATATATATATACATGCAGTGGTGGTTACATGAACCACTTTATAGTCATTTTCGCTTCTACTTTATATGAAGTAATAATTTCTGCTGGGTATTGTAGTCCATAGGAGCCTAGGTCTCCATTAAATCACGTCTCAAAGGACGACAAACACTGTGTTCGACGATGATGCGATGATAAATGTTGCTGATTTCACACCAAGATTCTAAACATAAACGTTGTTTTTGTTTTTTTTGTGAACATTAGCATTTAAAATCTGAGTTTGCTATTCTATTTATTTATTTTTTGTATAGATTAGAGGTACGGGGACACGTCCCTATAGTTTTATGGTGTGATGACACTATGGTTACGTTTAGGCACAAAAAACTTGGTTAAGTTTAGGAAAAGATTGAGGTTTGGTTCAATCCACTAAATGTCTGGTTAAGAAACTGGGCCAAAAGTTTGTGATTCTACTTAGTTTCTCTTCCTTCTAGGCAACTACACCAAACCTAGCACCAATGTGACGTGTGAAAACCACGGCTGCAGGGTGACATGTGCCTCCGGAGGCGGCTTCCCGAGCTACAAGGTCACGTGGCACGTGGAAGTGGCTGAGAACAGCAGCGGCCTGATGTGGCGAGTAGTGAGCAGCAGCGAGCGGACGGACCCAGACACCATGTTGGTGAACAGCTCCAGCACGGCCTTCTTCAACTGCTCTGAGGAGAAGTGGAAGTTCGTCAGCTGCTCCGTGGATAACGTCACCTCGGGCACGTTTTCAGTCTGTGAGTACTCACAACACAAAACGATAAGTGACCAGCTTTGCTCTTTTGAACGCATCTGTCTCAGTGCAAACTTGATAAACGTTTGCTTCTCTCCCTAAGGTGAGGATCCACACAACGTTGGCCAACATGTAACATACATCGTAGCAGCAGCACTCATCTGCGCAATGATTTTCATCGTTACGGGAGCAGTGGTCGGGTTGAAGTGCGGGAAAAAAAAAACGGCAGGTGAGACGACGAGAGAAATCAGATTTGTCACTATATAGCTACAAAAAGGTACATTTGTGTTGTCGGTTTGGGAGGATACTGCCGGGACTTTCATTTAATTATTTTTATTCATCAGGCATTTATTTGAGACCAGGTGGCAGTTTGGGACAGGCCATTAATAATGAATACAAGAGTTAATCAAACCAGTGTGACTGAACTGTAGGTAAAACCTTGGAACCTGTGGTTATTTATCAAACTACACACCTTCACGTTCCTTATAAAGCGAGCCCGGCAGTTCTTTGGTATTTTACCGTACACATGACATACAGTAAAGTGCAAAAAACAGATAATTTCTACTTTGGTTTCCAGGAGCAGGAAAATCAGGAAGTGCCATGTAAGTTTACCAGACACAACTTCCCAAAATAAATGTCACAGTGCTATGATTACACATGAGTCATTTTGATGAATTCCATGTTATAACATCAACTACATTTTACTTTTCTTCTCTAATTCCCTCTCGTGTTTTTTTTTTTCATTCCAGGGAGGAATTAAGCCTCAATTCCCCCAAAGGTGATGAGGAGGCTCCTTGAGCGGTCAACTAGTGATTTTTATTTTAAAAATAAAAATCTTCTAGAATCTAGAATTTAGACTACATGTCACTATAATGTATATTACATTAGTGACCAACTGGTGCTCAGCCAGAGTGGGTGACTCACTGTGACATTTTGTATAAGCACTTGAGGAAGTAGTCAGTAATCGTCCTTTTACCTGTGAAGTACAGTGTGTCATTAAAACCGAGAATAGCTTACTTCTTTAGAACAAAAAAAAGGACTTTTTCCTAATCGTACACTGTGATCGGATTGTTGTTCGAGGAAAACACTTCCCATCACTTTGAGTATACAATCAAATTGTATACAAAGCTTGTTATTGTTACACTGACCTCTATGGCTATGAGTGAATTTGTTTTATTTGATGGAAATGTCCATTATAGGTTTTGTTTCATCAATTTTTAAATACAGTGTATTGGTTTTTTTTTTGCACTTTAAAATTCCTTCATTTCCATAATTCCCTTAAATAGCCCATCTATTTATTTGTCTGGAATGTGAAAAAAAAGTATTTATTAACAATTGATCGGTTAATGTCTATCCTTACTAGTTAGTACTTTGTCAGTAAGAAGTCGTTCCCTAAAATTGTTCCACACCTCAATTAATGTAACTATTATACTTTCATCAGAAATGATAAGACAAGCTGTGAAAAAGTGTCTAGCTAGAAAATATTATTAAAACACAGTGTTTATACATTAATTTAGCACAACGTTTTTGCAGTACTGTATGTGGTTGCTTCCAGGGTGTGAGAGTGATTCCATAGATGCAGTCATTAAGTTGCCGTTACCCTGAACACAATATTTTAGTGGTTTTCATGATGCTGACATTTTTTCCTCTCTCTCAGGTACCTGTTCTCACGTGTAAATGCTTTGTTCGTTTGTTTTGCTTTTTTTTGCTTAATATTTATTCCATTGTTAAATGTTTCCGGATAAATCTGTGTATTGTTAGCGTTTGTTTACACTATTCTCGGTAAGAACCTGAACTCCTCCTTCCTCAGGTTCACCAGAAGGCTCTTTATTTAACACTGTCCCTTTTGTTAGTTTAGCATTGCGTTCATGCCTGTATCTGTATTTGTCTCATTTGTGTGACTATGTACAACACATTAAAATCCTCATTTTTTTATTATTGTATTGTGAGAATAAACACATTATTGCTCACTCCACCACATGGTCAGACAACCCTTCTTTGAAATGCAATTCACCTTGTTTAGGAGGCTGACTGACGTCTCACAGACACGAGGAGAACAGAAAGGTCCTCACCACGTGCAATATACTTTATCTCCACTAGATGCAGTACTAGCATCACAGAGAGAGGACGGCCTTCCCTCCCACACACACACACATCCTGACCTGGGTATGTGATCACCTGCCAGGGCCGAGCCCTGCTTCACTGGAGGAAAAGAGGATAGTGAATGAGATGTGAGGCGAGGAGCACGAATAAGAGAGGAGGCCACATGCCTGCATGAATCTATTGGGGTCCTTTTAAAAAAAAAAAGAGATGAGAATTTACTTCCTGACGTTAAAGACGTTAGTTCTTTCCTGGTAAACCTTTCCCCACCTCTGCATTTGTCTCATTCACTCGTTTTCTCCCGTCTCACGCGTCCCTGTGACAGGCTGTCAGACTCGGGCCCCGTGTTTACATTGGGCAGCAGAGCTGCACCAGGCTGGTTGCACTTCAGGAATGTAACCCCAAGGTCCCTGCCCCCCCCTCTCTCCCTTCTCCCCATCTTTTTCGTTCCCTCCTTCGCTCTTTTATTTTCCCTTTGCATGGACTCAGCCGTTCCCCTCACTTTCCTTCTGCTGCTTCTCCCGTCATTTCCCTCCTGCTCACCTCCTCCCTCTAATTATCCCGTCCCCATCGCCCCCACCCTCACGAGCTGCCTTCCTCTCCTTCTGCCACCTCTCTTTCTCTCTCCTCCTTTCTCCACTCCCTCTTTAAAATTCAGAGAGCATTGTCCAGGCTCACTTACGACCCCCCCCTCACCTCCTCTCCCCCCTGTCATCATCCCTCGCCCGTCTCCCTGTCCTCCCTCCCTTCATTCCTGTGCTGTCTAACCCAAACAGACCAGGGAGGACTTTCCTCTGTGGTGGCTGGAGGAGAAAAGCACCACATGTCAGACTTGGTTGGAACATAAACATTAGTCAATTTGAGGTAGCCTACAGGAAGGGGACACGAGGCGCTACGTTCCACATTCAACAATGAAACGGAGCTACTATTAGATATCTTAACATTAAAGCACCACTGAACACGCAGTTATCCGATTAGTGGAGTGCTTCTCAATTATTTTCTCTCGTGCCCCCCCCCCCACACAACTATAAATAGTATAATTTGTCTAAAAATTGTTATAAGTACCTCTACATAACACTGTATCCTTGTTAACGTATAAGAGAATTAAAAAAGAAAGAAATATGAACCAACTTATAACAAAGAATAGCTTTAACTAAAAGAAAAGATTTAAAGTTCAAAAATAAAATTAAATCCTTAATTAAACATTTTTTGACTGACTATGCCCGCTGCCAACGTTTTAGATTCAGTAACACACCGTCTTTCACAGTAAACCAAACGCTACATACGCTGCGTCATATTTCCTCGTCTTAGCTTTGGGAGACTTTTGTTTGTCTTCTCATCCCTGTTAAATATTTTTTCACTTGAGGGTCTGCTTCACTTCGTGTCTAAACTTCATACTCAAACACCTACAACACAGAGCGAACGCTCTGCCAATGAGAGCTCCACTGCCCCCTGATGTAGTGGAGGTGCAATTGCACTTTATTCTAGCACAGTTTAAAAAAAATCTGAATAAAAAAATAAAAAAGCATGTTCCCCGAGGTCTAACATGCCCTCCCCTCCGGAGCCTCACTATTTGAGAACCACTGGATTAGTGAGAAGAAAGCACTTACTCTGTTTACACCATAAATGATAAAAAGCGTTTTTCAGTTTGTCGGGTTAACTCAAACAAAAAGCACCAAACCGCTCACACAACCTAACATTTCTACAGTCAACAAGCCTCAGAAATAAAAGCTCTTTTCTCACTTGTGTACCACAGGTTTAATCTCTATGATGAATATCACTGATTTCGTAAACTAACCTAATATATAAATGCATAAAAAAAAACATTGTGAGATTTAAAGATGAGAGGCCGTGACCGCTTACATCAGAAACAGTAAGATCGCTCCCAAATTTGATTGCGTTTAAGAATTCAAATCTCTCTGATAGACGCATTAGCAGTCGAAACGAAGGCGAGCGGTTCTGTTAATTACGAACAATCCGAGTAGCCTGTTCTGTTTTCCAGTGACGCAGCAGAGTGTGTAATCTCCTGCTTAATGGAAAGCCCTTTCAGTCAGAACACAGGCCTGTGGCATTTCTCAGCAAGCGGTGGATGACCTCTGCCACACTGTGCTGTGTGGCGTCCATACCAGGGGATTTATAATCAGATTATACTAGTTATGAAAGTCAACTAGATTAGTTTTAGTGCGGGCTGGGGCTGGGGAGGGGGTGGGGGGTTGTGGGGGGCACCGGAGCACAAGGCATCGATTCACGGAGCAGAGAAGGGAGCTGATCAGCATGAGAGAGATTGGCTTGTTAGCATTCTCGAAAAAAAAAAAAAAAAACACCAGGCATTTCACTGTCTGAATCAGAGCGTGCCTGAGGATTTTGATTTTGATTACATTTGCTTAGTATATAGAGAGTGATAACGCAGGTTCCGTGTGTGTGGTGGTGCATGGCCCCTTTTAGTCAGGTTGTAAATGTGTTCTGTGAATGACTCGCTGGGAGAAACATTATGAAGCTGATGGAGCTGAGTCTCTTTACAGCAAAGACAGTTTTTTTAGGTCTGGTTCACTGCTCAGTGTCTTATTTAGAATCAGGAAATCTGGTTCTAGAGTGGCGACATTATGGTTTGAAACAGGGCGGACACATATAATCAATGGAAAGGACTGAACACCAGCACCGAGTTCCAGTGGGTGGAGAATGGGTGGTTCAGCTCTGATGCTTCAGCTGAGGTCAGGGGTCAGGCAGAGGGTTTCAGAAAAGCCTCTGCCTGACCCCAGCGACACGAGAGGTGACCTGGAAGCATTTATCATCCCTGTGCTTTGACTTTGCTTTTGACTAGACGCCTGAAAAAAAAAACAGCACACACGCGATAAGGGAGAAAGGTAGAAATGAGACAAACTAACACACTTAAACTGGCAGTTTGTTACATTTCTCACTATGTGTATAAGCAAACACGTAGAACTAGAAATGTTTTTGTGCCCAGAAAGTTACAGTTGTGGCTTCACGAAGCCGTGTCTGTTGTGTGTGTGCATCAATGACAATATTTCTCTTGGTCAGAAGATGAAAATATTGCTGGTGTATGTGTGGTCCTGCTCAGTTGAGCCAATAGGCTTCAGCAGACTTGAAGGAGCTGAGCTGAGAGAAACAGAGCAAGGGGGGATGCTTTGGTTTGGAGCCCTATGGACACCTTTCAGTAATGGTGATACACCAAAGGAGTGCTTGGCCAGGGCCTTTTCAACTAGGCTGTGACCTAAAACCTAAAGTTGTGAGCACATGTGTGTGTGAGTGTGTGAGTGTGTGTGTGAGTGTGTGTTGATGAGCGAAATCTGAGCAGACATTGACAAGAGTCACATCTCCTTTGAATATTTTTAGAACTGCTTAAGATGTGACCTTTACTTTTGCGTACACAAAACACCCTAACACACACACACACACACACACACACACACACACACACACACACACACACAGAACCAGCCTATCAATCAATCCATCTATCTTAGGCTTCCGTGCAGGAAGCTGTAGTGTCGACATTGTTGTGCTGCCTGAAACACTCAGACAGGTGATCAGAACCAAGCCGACTGTCCTGTGGGAGGATCGTATGAGGGAAGCCTGTGAGGGGAACCGGCGTGTGTGTGTGTGTGTGTGTGTGTGTGTGCGTGTGTGTGGGATCGGTGGGTAGGATGCCCAGTTGGCTGCAGACCGTTGGCAGCCTCATGTT
Organism: Eupleurogrammus muticus; assembly: GCA_036785175.1. Taxonomy (NCBI): domain Eukaryota; kingdom Metazoa; phylum Chordata; class Actinopteri; order Scombriformes; family Trichiuridae; genus Eupleurogrammus; species Eupleurogrammus muticus. The sequence goes on along the minus strand of JAYKQN010000009.1, from coordinate 8,589,173 downwards.
TCTGCAGAGGCTGAACATCAAAGGCCTCTTAGAATCCGTAATGTGTATTGTGGAAGACTGTAAGTGACCTCACGCAAGCAGCAATATTTTAATCCCTGCTACCCCTGGCTCCTCGGTACTTTTCCACTGTGTGATAATCCAGTGTTGGATATTAACAATTTATGCGAATTGAATTGTAGTTACCGGGCTTGTTTGCTTCTCGCTAAGTAAACCAATGTAGATTGAGAAGAGGTGTGCTGTTCATTGGAAATCGTTAACATGAAATAGAGGAATTACATTCCATACAATACAATAGCTTGTGTTCCTGTTGTAATCATGTGGTATATCAGGCTCACTTCATTCTATCATTGAATTAAGGGTTAAACAACACAAGTTTGTAAAGACGTGCAAATAAATATGTATATGTCAGTTACGGATCTGATGGTAATGAAGCTGTTTGAGGTGTGTGTGTGTGTGTGTGTGTGTGTGTGTTGGGGGGGTGCATTGAACATATTTCAGCTGTGTGACATTCACTCAATTATCTTCTCTATACAACTCTACACCTTCTGCAAGGAGGCGTACAGTAGAAATATGAAAATCCGTGCGAGCGTGGTGTTCCTTGTGTGGGCCGGGGCCTACGAGCTGCACACGCAGGGGACACAATTAGCAACCGAAAACCGAGAAAAGATGAGAAGTAGAAAAAAAAATGGCTGACATGCTGTGAAAGCGGGGGGGGGGGGGACATTTGACACCAACAGGTCCCTACAGCAACCTCCACTTAAATTTATCTCCACTCAGATGTGGTGAGAGATTTGAGGAGGGACAGAGTGTACAGACGTGTATGTGGCTCCACGCGGAGAGAGAGAGACACGCAGGAGGACGTGTCACATAGGGAAAGCTTTGCGTGTTTTTCTCCCATATTTACCGTGCGTGCGTGTGTGTGTGTGTCTGAGTGTGTATATTTGCGTGTGTGTAATAAGAGACACCTGAGACAGTTAGAAGGTCATTCCTGGAGTCTGGTCACATAGCTTTGATCATTTTCTCGTCGCCTCAGAAATAGACCAGAGAGGAGAGGACTGGCACAAACTCTCCCTCCCTGAGTGTGTGTGTGCATGTATATGTGTGTGTGTGTGTGTGTGTGTACGTATCCATGTGTGTGTGTCCGACAGCGAGCTAGCCCGACATACTGACAGAGAATCCGCACTTGTTTATAGTGCACAAGCTTGCTTTGCATGACTGCACTAATGCGTTTGCACTCGTACCTTTGTTAGTCAGAGCTGGAGTTTGCTGTGTGAATGTGTTCATGCACATGCATGTAAATGTGTGTGAAAGGCAGTGTTTGTTTATGTGCGTGTGCGTGTGTGTGTGTGTGTGTGTGTGTGTGTGTGTGCGCACTCATGCAAGTGTTACGAGGTATGGTGCATTCTTAAGTTGTCAAAACATTCAATTTGAAATTGAGTCTTGTACTAGACTGAGTGCTGCATTAAACATTAAAACACAAATTTGTTCTCTCTCTCACACACACACACACACACACAGTCTTGCTGAATAATTTCTTTCACAACAGGTGTGTTCCCCAATATAAAATACATTTAAATGTGTCTGTATTTGTATGTGTGTGTGTGTATGCATGCACCGCAAGCAAAGCGAGTCCTCTAGCAACTATATTAACGTTCTGCAATCATCATCATCTTAAAGTGCAAGATATAGCATTCATGACCCACTCTCATCAGCATACAATATGAGTTGATTTTTTAGCAACCACAGACTATTGATTTTCAGAGGTATTTATTGGCTTATTAAGTTTGAACTAAAGCAGGTTTATAAGGAGCAGGACTGGACGTTTTTGGCTTATTGAATTATGGCTGCGGCAAACCTTGTAAGGCAAGGATTTATTTAGTGCAGAGTTTAGAGTAGGCCCTAAAATTTTTTAGATTTGCCTATAAATCAGCAGCCATATCAGTGTGTCAATGGAAAATGACTCACCACCCATAGCACCAATTACAGTGAATGAAACCACCAATGAAACGGTCGTCTCGTCCTTTTTCCCGTTCTGTGACGATTTTCCTGTTGCTGTTCTTACTGGACATGTGCACTCAAAATTAGGTATAAGAGATAACTTCATGAAGTTGGAAAAATTCAACATTTTCTTCGCTCATTCAGCGGTTTAAGTCCTAACAATGTTGCCTTTAGCTAACTGAGATGCATGTTTTCCCAATTTATACCTAGATTTGATTTTCTATTCCTCAGCACTACAGTACAGGTGCCTGGAGTACAGCATTTACACACATATAATGAATCCTCACAGTTATTCAGACAAGCACAGATGTCGTACCCTTCTCACATGTAAATTGGATTGACAAAATATTACACTTTATTACCAACACAAACCAAAAAATACACTTTTAATATAATGCAGTCCCTCGGTACACCACTACTACTACTATGAGCCCAAAAACAAACTGAGAGTGGAATTATCACCTTTCTGACAGTGTCAGAAACTGAACATGTACAAGCTTCATAAAAGTTGAATTTATGGCAGGGCTGTTCTACTGAATTGCATTAGATTGCACATGTGTTCCTAATAAAGTGCTCGGGTTGTGTGTGTATATAAAAATGCAGAAGAGATCGGATGAATAATCTCTTCACACCACTGACCTCGGAGTTGTCACTGGCCCAGGCAACTGTGCTGATAAGTGTTGTTAAAAAGACTTAAGATGTGTTTGACATGCCATCATGGAAAAACTTTTTTTTTTTTTTCAGCTGGCAGTCGCTCTAATATTCTACTATCATTGGTTAGGTCCCAAATCTGTGCGAAGCAACAGCAGTAAATTAAATACAACGAATCGCCAGGTGTTAGTTTTGATACGAGGTCCAATAGGAGAGAGGAGAACATTTTGTCTCATTAGATTGATGCTCCCTCTGCGGGCTTGTTTTGCACGGCATTTTTAACTAAACATGGTCTCCGCCGGAGCCCTTTTCGCATGACGGGGATTTGGTCTCCTTTGGAGCCGTTATGTGCTTGTTTGAAAAAATGCCCAGAAAAGAGAGACGTATCTTTGTTGGAAAACGCAGCGCAGGGACCATGTTTGGTTGCATTTCAAATCGCTGGGAGGCCCAGAGGCACCATCAATCCATTATAAAGGTATTGCAGCATCTCATCTTTCTCAGAGCAGAGCGGAACATGGGCGGGGTGGTGGGGTGTGTGTGTGTGTGTGTGTGTGTGTGTGTGTGTGTGTGTGTGTGTGTGTGGAGGGGGGGGTGCAGGGCCGTGAAGTGCATGCTTGGCCGACTCTCCCACCAGCTCCAGTGAGAGAAGTGTTTGGAAGCAGAATAGACATTGTTAAAGCACGTCACCGTGGGACACGCTCAGGCTCACCTTCCTGTTTCACAACCCAGAGAATAGCTGAGAAAGACATACATTCACAGAGGCAAACGCACCCAAACATCCAGCATTCATTGAGGCTAGGCGGGGGGAAAGCAAGCGCTGAACGCACGCACACACACACACACACACACACAAGCACATGCACGTACACGGATTCACGGGGGACGGGGTGTAAATCAAAAGCCTGTCATATGCAAACAGAGCAGGGGAAATCAGAAGCCCCAAGGAGGGGAAGGAGATTGTGATCACAGCAGACGAGGGAGCGGGGAATAGCAGCGATTTGTGTCTACCCTACATCAGAATTTCTGTTGTTCCTGTGAGACCTTTCCATCCACATCTGCGCTCAAAACTATTTATTTATTTATTTATTTATTTGAATCAGGAAATGTCTGTAGATGTGATACTGTATAGTACGCAGCATTGTTCCTGTTCTTAAGCACAAACTGCACCAGAGGTCCCAGAGAGGTTGAAAAATTTCCTGTTATGGCCTCAAATTGAAGCCTTAACAGTGATTACAAGTGATAACAGGAAGCCAGTTCTGGGAATAAGACAGTTTTATAGGTGGATTTCAATCATTTTAAAGTCCTATTCTTTTTTTTTTTTTGAATAAAAGACATCAGCCTTGTTCATAGCGGATGTGTCGTGCTACTTCCTCAACCAAAGCCTGACTTGACTCCCCGCACCACGACCCTGGACAGAAAGCAGAAAGCCTTATCTTAATTAACTGCAACGCTCCACATTCCTCGGTTCAGTGATGCTTTCTGGAGGTTATCATATCTCCCGCAAGAAAGTCGGATCTGCCCTTTATAGCCCAGTTTGTGTTTCAGTTAATTTGTCTCCTCAAACGTTGTTTTGGCTGCTTTTGAAAGCTCTGACCAAAAAAATATGCACACTTTTCAGTTTGTTTTCATTCTTCTCGCGTGTGTGTGTGTGTGTGTGTGTGTGTGTGTGCAGGGGGGGGAAGAGAGACGATGTTGGGGAAATGAGAAAATATGAACCACATACCTTTCCACCAAATCAAAAGTTGAGTGATTATAGGTCTAAAACCTCTATTGGTCTGGTTTGGCTCAGGTTGGCCAGATGCAGACTTTCAATGTGCGCCTTTAATTCTGATTCCACATTATTAGCGTCATCTACACTATCCTTTTACTGCACTGTACGTTATGTCTTTTGTTTGTGAGTTTTCCTCTCTCTTTCACACACACACACACACACACACACACTGGAGGCAGCCCTCTCTCTCTCCTTGAAGCCATCTGGTTCTTGTCAGCTATTGATTCTTTATTGTCAGAAGAAATAATAATAGAGACGTCCTGATGTTTGGATATTGAGATGCATCAAATATACATCAAAGGTGCACGTTGATCAGACGACTGCTGGGGGAGACAGAACAGAGACGGAGGGGAGAGACAGAACAAGGGGGAGTCTACATGTACTTCAGCTTCTGGCAAACCAGCCACTGCAAAATATTGGAACTTTATTAAAAACAAGAAAAACACACACACACACACACATGCATAATTTAGAAGGAAAAACACCTTGGAAAAGAGTACACAATACTAGCTTTATGCCGTGGGGTTTTTGTTGTGATAGGTTGTCTTGGTGTTCTGGCGTGTTCTTCAGTATTGCTTTGTTAAAGGAAAAAAAATAAGTTCAATATTAGACAATGGAGCCTTTAAACAGTGTGGGGTTTTTTTCGTGGTCAGTGGAGTTCTGTTTGGCACACAACAGTGACCCCGGAGCCAGAATGTGATCTGACTGGCAGCACAAATCTGACTGATTAATACACACTAATAAAAATGGAAATGTGCACAGAATAGACAGTCAAGTAGCTCCATGGAGGAGACAGTGTGTGTGTGTGTGTGTGTGTGTGTGTGTGTGTATTGAACACAGGCGTTCGTTTTGATGGAGTGAGCATGGTTCGAGGAGCTCGTCACACTTTGACACTCAAAGCCAATCTTACCCAGAAGTTTTATAAATCCACAAAGTGACCGGCCAGGAAAACTCTGCTCAAAACAATACAACAGCCAAGACACATCTTTACATGTTCAAAAATATTATCGAGGGCTGCCAAAATATATTCAGAAGAACACAGCGCCTGTCCAGAGCTCTGACGGAAACCAAAGGCTGCCTCACTGCTCTGCAAAAACCCTCGCGTCCCCATTCATACCACGTTCCAATGCCGTAACACTGCGGGGTTAATGAGAATGCCGTGTGACCCTGGAAAATGCAAATATCAAAAATACATACAGCGGTCAATCTGAAGGCAAATCTGTTTTTGCCACATATCTCGATTAGTCAAACTGTAGGGGGGGGGGGGCGTTCAGCTGAAATCCATATCAGATACAACCTGATCTCAGAGAGATTATCTGTTGTTCATGTTGTTTTTGGCCATACTCCTTAATGGGGAATAAATTGACCCCCCCCCCCCTCCACACTCATCCATCCATTCTACCCTCCCCCCCCCCCCCCCCCCCCCGAATCCTCGCCTCCCCCCGCCCAGGCGACCCCTTTGCCCTCTTGTATCCGGCCATTTAGCGTGACAATCCATTATTTTGACGGCTCCCAGAGAAGGAACGAGAGGGAGAGATGGGGGCTACTTTGATTTTCAGACAGGGCCCCAATATATTTCTTTTGTTTTATATCTGCTTCTTCTCTTGCTTTCCTCTGCCTCCATTCATTCACCCTTTTTTAACCTTATTTTCACCTTGACCTTCCCAGCTTTCTATTCAGAGTTCCTCTCCTCACTTGTAGCCCTTCACCATCCCAGCCTTTTGCTCTCCTTTCCCCCCTTTCTCCCTTCAGAATCACTTTGCCCCCCCACGCTTTACTCCTGCAACCTCACGGAACCCCCTCTGATCCCGTACTTGTGCCCCCCCCCCACCCACCTCTCTCTTTTTTGGCTCTGTATCGCTATTGGTTGCTGGCAGCATTTAGGAAACCTGAGCAGGTCTATAGAAAGAGAGGAGCCGGGGTCTGAAATGTCAACCCCCTCCTAATAGCCTCCACTTGTACCAACCCCCACCCCCTCCCCAATACAACGATTGACACCCTGAACAACCGTCCACTTCCTGACAAGTACAGCATCTCGGCCACAACTACACTGTTTTTTTTTCTACCTCTAGATACTGTGTGTGCACGGTAAGACAGCTGGAATCACAAATTAACACATGTAGCCAATGATCTGTTGGTTAGGTGAGCATGCACCCCCTCATACACACTCTGCATATGCACCTTGAAAGGCATCTACCCCCATTCCCTATAAGATAATCAGATGGTCTATTGTTTCATCAACAACTGCGACTCAAAAACACATCATCTGCCCTCCCTCCAACCCATCAGTGATTTCTGACCAATTTTTAAAACCATGCTCGCCTGCCATCAGCGATTTTTAAATTTTTTTACATTTATTATTGTCTCAAGCATTGAGCATGACAGTCATTGTTTTGGGTCAAGCATTGCCACCACACATTGTATTTTTCCACAATAGGAAAACTTGGCTTTTGGTAGCCAATCAGAAACAAAAGCACTGCTGTATCTGGGTAAATCTTAATGCAACAACCAATTAACAGAGGACGTTTATCCCAGAAATATTCACCTCTGCTACAACAAACATTCCCTGGAAGTCTACAACTGGATGAGCTAAGCGCTCCTGAAGGATACTGATATATTTAACAGCTAACCGGCCTGAATGTAATTAACATTTTCAGTTCAGTCGAGGAATCCATGACTGCAACCACCAACCAACATATCTACACTCTAGCATTGAGCGTTGCAGCGATTTCCCTCAGAACCGATTTTCTATATAATGTAAGTGCACAGGGCAGATTTGGTTTCTAATGGAGGAACCTATGTAACTTAACTGAATTGCCATTGGCATAATATGGTAGCCCGTTTCAGTAAGGTTTATAAACTTGTAAACAAGTACTATGCTCCTATTTGCAGCCGTACCTTGGTCTTCCACACAGAACTTCCCATTGTGCTTCCTGTTTGGGAAGGAGCTACTGAAAATCTGCCCTGTGCACTTCCCTTGTATTAAAAAAAATCAGAAACAGGAGGGATCAGTGAAATTATGGACTCCATGCTGCAGATACATGACAGGAACATGAGATATGAGGCTGGATGTCCACGCTGCCAAACTATCCTTTTGAAGCCATATACCTCCATTCCCAGCATCCTCTCCTTGAAGGCGTCCCAGCGAAAACAATCCACTCCACCTTTCTTTCACATTAACCTTTAGCCCACACTCCTCATCCAGAATGAATTACAGTTAGTGCTCCTACTCCTCACTTGATTGTGATTTCAGTGATGCAATACTCTGCTTATTGTAACTACACTGATTAATGTCATCCAGACACCTTAACCTTGTTATCTTTATGGCCGTAATGACAGTAAGCATAACTTCATTAGGCAAACTTGGTTAAGAGGCGATGTTTTGAATTACTTTTGTCATGCACACCGTGTGCTCCGGTGTTTGGAGCCGGTGCATGTGTCACGAAGGGCACAGAGTCAATCTGATACAAAGCAGGAGCATGACTAGAGGTTAGCGGTACAATAAATTACGTATGTAATAAACCTCTAAAGAAAACATGGGAGGTTTTGCTTGTCCTGAGGAGGCGGGGTCATCCAAGTTACCACATTACGCCTGGTGGAACAAGCTGTCATCAGTTTCTGTAGCGACTAATTCTGCAGCAGAAAGTAGTTCCAGTGAAAAATGGTTCACCACACGGTCTGCATATTAGTAAATGTCAATGTTGTGAGCATCACATATGAAATTCCATTCACTCCCTTTGCACTGGAGTGAAAGCAGATATATTTTTTAGAGATGCTATCTCACCACCTAGGCATATAAAACCAAAGCTATCTGAGTGGCTGGAAAAAATCTAGCCCCGGGTTTGAAGGAGTAGGCGCAAGAAGGGCGAAAGTCAGGACTTCAGTTCACGTGGGAGAAAAACCAATAGTTAAGTGCTCGTCCCAATTCCTTAAACTGCTCCTCGTACAGACTGCTCAACCCCCCCTCCAGCTTCTTACGCTATTTCCCTGCAGACTCTGTAAAATGTGTGTCAGGGCCTCAGAAGTGTGTCCAAGGCAAACACCTGGCACCGCACGGTGATCTGCAACATTTCACCTTCTACCGCAGAAATATGCACGCTGGGAGTTCATACGCACACATATTAACTCCTGCTACAGCCAGTGTGTGTGTGTGTGTGTGCAGAAATTAACACACACACACACACACTGGTAAGTGCAGAAACAGACATACAGACACAGGCAAACAGTCGAAGAACAAGTGAAATGTGTTCCACCCCTGCTCTGTGTTTCGGTCCCTCTCCCCGGTGGTGTGTCATGTTTCGGGGGATAATAGGTGTCACGGTGAGACCCCTTTGGTCTCAGCGCTCTGGGGGACTCTAGTGACACACACTCACACACAGATGCACATGCACACACACACACACACACACATTCAACAGTATGAGCACAAGCAACTCATTCTTTGGACCATGGGAACCACAGATGACTCCCCGCTCTCCTCTCGTCTTTCCCTACCTCTATCGGCTCCTCTCTCTCTCCCTGCTTCACTTTCTCTCTCCTCCCGTGCCGCTTCCCCCTCCAGCACACACTCATCTGCCTAATTTTCTGAACCGCCGTTCCTTTCGAGTGATCAAAAGAGCGGCGCTCGGCCCGAAGTCTACTCCGTCTGTTTCTTCTCGTCCCGTTTTGTTTCCAGCCTTCGGTTCCCCTCAACATTGAGTCCAGATGTCAGATTTAATATGTGACTTATTGGGTCACCGCACGGCAACAGTAGCAATAAATCTGAATAAACCCATGAGCCCATTTCTGAATCATAATGCGATCCATATAAACATCAACTTAATAGTCGTTTCCTGTGCAACAAAAGTATGACAAGATCACATCATCATTATTATTCTTCCTTTTTTTTTTGGTTTTACATCCAAATACAATTGTTTAGTCTGGGGACGCTCTGCTGGTCTATGACCTGTCAGCTTATCGGACCACTGGGTTCCTGCCCTGACAGATTCTAAATCTATATTGGAGGAAAAGTACAAGTGCATCTCGAAAATATAAAGTAATAGGTTAGGCCTGAACCATCTATCGTTATAGATCACAAGATCCCTGACCTTGCACTAATAACTGTTGCTGCTTAAGCACTCAGTGCAGCCTATGTATAGCATGCTTCTTGTTGATAAATAGGACTATATTTATTCTTGACTTAATTTTTTAATCTTGCATTAAGAGTTACACCATTTCTTGTTTTAATGGTAATGATGTAAGTTTCTGTGATGCTTGGAAATGCTGTTGTGCAATGAAACTTGATTTGAAGAATGAAATCGAAATAGCAAATCTCTGCCAGCGAAATCACAATTAAAATGTTCTTAAAAACAGTTTGTCCCTACGTGAAAGCACAAGTTACAAGTCATTTCATTTTTATTATGTTTTGGGGTTTATGGGCTAGTGCAAAACAATAAACCGATCCCTCAGTGATGCATTTATTTTTTTATTAAGTAGAGCAGATGAGCAATCTCTTCATTTCTCCTCTATTAATCTAGCTCTCTATTTATTACCTATTTACTATTTCTGGAAAACAAACTAACTTCTGCTAAATGACTGTACTTTGTCGCCAAATGCTACATTTTCCAGGCTGAAACTAATAAATGGCTGATGAGGTGGAGACAGGAGCTGAGCTGCTGAGGCGTTTGGTTTATTAAGCGTTCACAGATTAATGCAGCTCACACACACAGGGACACAGCACAGTAACAATCTCTGCATGTAACTCATAACTAAGAGCCTCATCATAGAGTGTATTTGGATGTTGGATTAGAATTAGCAAAAGGATCCATGTTTGGATTTAAATGATCAGTAAACTGTGTGATATGATGCTAAAAATGACAAACTGTGTGGAATCTCTTGATTATATCACCTTTAACCAGTGCTACTCAATTATTTTTTGTCGCGCCCCCCCTATGGAAGAAGCAACCATCTCGCCCCTCCCCGTGCAACTATAAATAGAATCATTTGTCTATACAATTCTTATAAGTACACCTCACACACTGCGTCCTCATTATTGTATAAGAGAATACAAAAAGAAAGAAATATGGACCAACTTACAAGAATAGATTTCTTAATGGTAACAGAAGAGATTAAAAGTACATCTGAAATTCCAAAATAAAATTAAATCTTTACTTAAACTATAAGAATTTGACTGACTATGCCAAACCATTTGATACTGCTTGGTTGTCTGCTCGGCTTTTCTCTGGATTCTCCAGCCTCCTCCCATAGTCCTGAGGTCAATTGGAGACTAAACTGGCTGTAGGTGAAGGTGTGAGTGAGTGGCTGAGACCAGCTCCAGCAGAGCCTGGGGGGGTGAGGAATAAACGGCTAAAGAACATGGATGGACAGATAAAAACAGGGTTTAAACTATTTTTTAAATATTTAGCATTACTTTTTCTCTTTTACTTGTCCCAATCTACCACTGGTACAATGCCACCATAAACAACTGAAACACACGAAGCTGAAATGAAAGAAGACACGAAAGGGCCTAAGTTTTTCTTCCTCTAGGTGGACCCCATGGGACCTGCATCGTACTGTTCAATCCAGTCATTTAATAATGAATGTATTTATCTGAAAGGACATCACTATACATTTGTATAGAGACGCTCTATAGGGCAAAGAGGAACAAACATGAAGGGGTTTTCTTTCAACAACATCAGAATGAGACTTTTATTGAGGATGTGTGTGTTTTTTCCATTTGCCCCATTCAGGATGACAGATCCACATGATAAACTGCCATGACCTACACCTGGATTAACTTTCATGTCTTATATTACTTATCCTCTTTCTCTCCCTTTCTTATATGACAGGCACACAGCCACGAGGCAGAGGGAGGGATGAGCCGGCGAGGAGGGGGGAGAATACCTGGGGCTGAAGTGTGGGAGACACCTGTCACCTCCTCTCCCAGGCTCCGCGGAGGAGAGGTGTGTGTGTGGGTGTGTGTGTGGGTGTGTGAAGTACAAGTGTGCACTCAAAGTGTGTGTCCGTATGAACATTTGTTTTTATGGCATTCTGTTTAATTACTGACATTTCCATCTATTGGCGTGAAACATAAGCCATTAAAAGCCTCTCGTCTTACGCCTTCCAGACACCTTGGCCAGGTTGAGCCATCGGCCTCAGCCAATCAGGAGATGGAAGCCATCCTCCCGACGCCAGGGAATTTCTGTAGTTTCTCTTCTTTGACAGCTACGCCTCCCTCAATCTCTCCTTCTTTCTTAATTTACTCGTGATTATATTGTTAGCATCAAACTGCATTCCAAAAAATCCTCCTTGAATCGAAGGAAAAAATGTTTTAGGGCGATGTGTAAGAGCTTCTGTACAGTATAAAAAATAAGACAAAACCCGTGTCAATAGGATCATTGTGATTAAAATGTCCTGGATGATAAAACTGTGGACTTGTCCTTTTTAAGGAACAGAAACTGTGGCCACTTTGACTCCGTTCTAGATTTCATCAGTAACCTGTTTCCATTACAAAGAAGAAGAAGTCCTGAAATTTCCAGTGAATCATCTCAAGTAACCGTGGTAAACCTCGTCTGTTCAGCACACAGAGAAGTGTTCATAAATGTTTTATTAGTAAATATATTGCTTCTAGGTGTGTGCTGTACAATATATTGTCTACCTGGATTCTTAATATAATTATAAGAGTCTTGTTTCAGATGTGTAAATACACAGCTTCTGTGTTGTTAACAGTGTTTACGACGTACTGCTCCGTGTGTATAAGTGAACGTACCGTATATGTGAGCATCCGTATGGGTGCGGATTTGCTTGTGTTCCTAGCAACGGTCGTTCCGTGCGCTAAACAAATGAGGGTTTTAAGCCGCGTGTCTTTGAATCCAACCAGTGGTGTGTGACTGGACGTGTTCACACTTCTCCCTTTAAGTGCCCTCAATCCGTGGTCACATCATCATGACTTAACTGTGGAAACTCTTCCAAAAGTTGCACGGAGATGCAAGCAAGGAGAACATTTGGCGTGGCGACGTGTGTTTCAAAGGGAAGCCTTCGTTGGTACTGGAAAAAGATGAAGGATTCGTATATACGGGGGAAAAACCTGGGTATGACGCCGTTTCATAGTCAGATCCCACGTTTGTTTTTTTGCAGTGCACAAGTGCAACGATTAGGACTTTTGTCGTGTTTGTGAACACCTGGTGGGAAGCGTGCATCATCCGATGACAGACGTGAGTTGCGTGAACAGACGTTCCTGTTTCAAGTGGAAAAGATATAAATTACCGCTTGACACGTGTTGTTTGCACACGGTGCAGAGTGACACCGGCGCTCCTTAGTCAAACACTGATTTTATTTTTAACTCGTCTCCATAGAAGCCGAGGTCAGTTTTTTTTTTTTTTCTTTTCACCTTTGTTGCCTTAGATTGCTCCTGAACGCCCGGAGAGGCCAAATCTCTTTTAGCTGCTTCCTAACATCAGCAGGCAACCTCGACACCGCTACGCACACAAGCGTGACAGCAGTGGTGACAAGCGTGACTTCGCTGCTGCTTGGCTTATACAAATTTCTATATCTGTGTTCGCACGCACACACACACACACACACACACACGCTCTGAGGATGCCTTATTTTGACAGGAGTCTTCACAAAAATTTGCCAGTCCTTTTTGTATCATTTGCAATATATATTTAACAGTTGATTCAAACGACCATTCGGCTTGACCGTCTCTGTTCAATTCGCTGTTCTTTTCGGTTCATAATCACAAGCTGCTCCATTTTTTTTTTTTTTTTTTTAATTCAGATTTTTCTCACAGGTGAAGAGTTCAGAACTTTGTTTGCCAAATAAATGAAACATGTTGTAACTATCAACATCTCTTATCGTGCATCCAGAATCTCATTCACTACTTTTTAACCTTAATTTTAAGATAAAGACAGGAGTGATTTACCCCCATCGATCAACGTGGACTGAAGTGAACCAAAAACCCTGGATTTTGTGAACCTGCTCCTAGTGTATATACCTGTATATGTGCTCGCTGTCTCCTCCAATGTGCATGCGGGGCACTATTGGGTCATTTAAAAGAGATAGCATGGAAAAAAAAATGTGATTATTACAATTAATTTGCAGTCGCAGATTGCCTAAATTTAATTTAATTTTTATTTGTTTTCATACAGTTGAGAGAACAAGACTAAGGATGTTCAGAAAGACGATTTAAACTCTAATCTCAGAACGCAGCCACTCTCTCCTTTTGTGTCTTCTTCTGCTCAGCCTTGCCTTATCCACCTCATCCATTTGTTCCTTTCTGTGGTTCTTTGTTTCCTTCCCCTCCCGCTCCCTATTCTTTAGTATTTTGTACTCTCTACAGGTGGTACTGCCCCCCCTCCTTCTGCTGTGCAGCTATCTAATTCCCTTCATGTCAACCCTTCAATCATCCTCTCCCACAGCCTCTGTCCAAACAGGACCAGGCCCCCGCTGACCTGCGCTGACCCCTCTGCTGACCACCTCCCCCAACTCTATGTCAGCAGGCTAGGGATTAGTCGCTATGGAAACAGTAGCTATATCGCCTTTTTTTTTCTACCCGTTTTGTTGTTCTTGGATCTGGAGAGTAGCGGCGAGTATTTGACTTTTTCGTTGAAGGGCAATATGAGTTATACGCTGAAGGAATGTTTGCATTAGTGTGTGTGTGTGTGTGTAGGTTAGTGGAGTAAGGAGGGGCTGACCTATGACCCCGGGGATTCCTGTAGTCTCACCAGCAGCATAATAATTCCCAGCAGAAATAATTGGAACACCAACACACCCTACATGCGCACACGTTCTTCAGTGAGCCCGTTCAGCTCTGTGACTTCATGTTTTTCATGAGGAAACACACTCCTACGTTCATGCCCCAAATTCCCGTGAAGGTCTAGACACACACACACACACACACACACACACACACACACACACACACACACACACAGTATAAATAACATAAAGACAGACTGACCCTGTACACTTACAAGATTTTATCTATTTAAGGAGAGGAATTTTTTTCCCATCATGTCTCTCTTGGAAAAAAGAATCGGGATGAACTTAGTACAACATATCAGTGAAATATCACCGCTGTTGTGTTGTGGATTGAAGCAAAATGAGCATGTGGCTACAACCATGGTGTAGAGTCCAAGCAGAACAATCCTGCACCCGAGTCAAGGCTCCTCTCTTATCAGAAATATCATATAATTTCAGCTAAAAATGTTTAAGGAATACTTAACTGCAACAAAATAAAGCTTTTATGGATGTTCACATCACAGAAATATAAACCTTCAAACCTTATTTATAGAGCACCTTTATACATAGGATGCGGCTCAAAGTGCTATAAAATAGAAATCAATAATAAAATAAAATTACATTAATAAGATAAGATAAAAAAGTAATGAGCTACACGTTATACAATTTATGAAATCTTTCATAAAAATCTACTAAAGTTCCTCAGAGTGCGTTTGAAGCTCAGTGGTGAGTGTAGGTAAGTTTGAAGTTAAGTTACAGGATAAGTTTTAAGATTTCTTTTAAAAATACTGTACCTCAGTATTTTTAAAACCTGGCGGTTTTCATTCATTTTTGACGGTTCATTACTTTCTCGCCAAAAATAGCACAAAAACATGGAAGAGAAACAGGAATGTAGAAGGGCTGAGCCGTGCATCGTGACGGTGGGAAAGCCGTGACATTTTTAGTCAGGACAGACGTACGCCGTGAAGCGGAGGAAGGACACACGCTCCCCTGTCACCGTCTAGGAAATATCTCTCACTCGGTCCGTTTTGTAGCAAAACAAGAAGAAAGAGGAAGAAGAAAAAGGAGAAAAAAAACAAAGGAGGAAGTCAAAGGTTATAGTTGGCCACTGGCAGGGGTCAAAGGTTAAAGCCAGACTGCATCCTGTCAACAAGCAGCAGGGGAAGCGTGTGATCTACCGTCAGCATGGTTTTATATATGAGCCTTCACTGTATTTTATCTGTGAGGGCGGAGACCTTTGGGAAAAAAAAGTACTAAACTTAAAAATAAAACCTAAGTGACTGAAGAAGGGAAAGAAATTCTGTCAGGTTACACCACCTTGTTTACTGTGATGAACCTTCACCACCACCGTTTTGTGACCTTTAATGATTTAGCAGTGATGGAAGTGACTCCACGTGCGGGTCTGGATCCTGTGTGAATGACAAACAGGAGGTGAACCCCCATTAAACACAGGGTTTCTGAACTATCCCTTTAAAAAGGGACTCAAACACAAATGCCTTCACATCCCACACATGGGCAGATGTGTTGTTTTAAGGGGAAAATTCTTCTGCTCAACTCATCCATCAACAATCGTTTTTTTTTTCCTGAAATGCATTTGTGGATAACAACTGAGGCTTTAAGTGTTAAGCGTGATAAGTAGAAGTAAATGAACCTTATCTGAGGGACTACACCATCAATGACGACAGCGAGTAGGAGACTCAGACAGCAGCGTAAGCACTTCCCTTTTCTTACATTTCACCGCACGAACAAGCATAAAATCCTGTGTTCAACTAGGACTCACTTTTAGAAGAAGTAAGAGTGAGTTAAGTGAAAGATTCATGTATGCATTTTTTTTTTTAAGGTGGATCAGATTTGACTCTTTTTCTGCCAAAGTGAACACTCGGTAGCCTGTTTCACATGAAAGCTCTGGACATTGTCTGGAGAATGACGTCTGGGCATTGTCTGGAGTTCCCTGTTCATACATGCAGCACACTGGAGAGTTTCAGCCTCAGACACAGTCACATATAATGGAAATAGCTGGTGAGGCTGAGGCCAGCGATGTGGCAGCAGCCAGGAGACAGGACATGACGTTAAATCACACCCGCTGACCAACAAGAGGATCATGAATCTCTCCGGTTATTCATGTGTTGTAAAAGTGGTAGCTCATTGTAGGGTGTGAATGGTAGCATGTGGTCTTCTCCACAAGGCAGTTCCAAAGTTTTTGTTTCTACACACATACACAACACTGCCAGAAGTTTTCTCATCCGCATGGCAGCACGATACTGAGTGACAGGGATGTAATTAATTTGCAGCTGGATCTGCCTCTGATTGGTCAAAAGATTCTCACAAAGCATTTTAAGATAACAAATATGCCCATGAGCATCAATACTCACTGCAATAGATGACCGATAATATGGATTTATTCAACAAAAGCCCCCCAAAAAAGATAGATTTTAGGGTGGATAAAAAAACCTTCTTGGCTAGAATCACATCAAAGGCAGTGTTGGAATGGTGCACTTGTTAGCTCAGACTTCTGGTCATGTGATACAGTGACATCACTGTCTGCATAAATGCAATGACACACAAGTCAAAACAGCACCAACGTTTGTCGGAGTTAAAGGATTCATAATGGACATTCTGACAACTTCTGCGTGTCACCAGACAAGGGATTGATTCAGCATTTCAGGATTTACTGAACTCTCCAAATGTTTCCACACAGTTTTAGCAAAAAAACAAATGAGGGTTGTTTCAGGTCTCTAGATGAGAGAGACTTAACGTTCAGAAACTGGCTCGTGAGTCTACAGCAAACCACCATCGTAGTACTGAAAACCAGAGTTAAATCAAAGGTACCTCGCTAACCCCAATAGCTTTAATAATGCCGGCCTCTGGCTCCATTAATGGGAAACAAAGTCAGACGGAGCCACACAACACTGTTCCAGCCAATCAGCAACAGGGGGCGTCGGCCCAGCTTCTGGAGCAGGAGGGTTGGAACATCATTAATCTGTCTCCACTATATCTATCTTTGAACAGCTGACTCGTCACTTTTAAGAACATTTTCAGAATGGAAATTGCTGCGGAGCTGTATGAAATGCACACACACACACACACACACACACAGATATACACACACAAGTTTCTCCTCCGCGAGGGAGCTTTTCTCATCAAACACGTGTAATTCCATCTGAACAAGAGGCCGGGCTAATCAGCTCGGAGGTTGGTGTCCCTGTGTGCTGGGCCAGGTCCACGCCTGCTAATAGAGTGGCAGGAGTCACTGGATTAAAATGACAAAGATCGACTGATCCTCAAAGAAAGAGCAGGGGGAAAGTGGTAATCCTCAAACAGCTCTCGTTAAACAAGGCTCAGCTTCCGTAGTGGTACACCTATCTATGTCATTTTCGGTTCACATATAGGAAAGACCTTTTGGGTTTTGCATCTTTTCACCCGTCATGATCATCATACTCTTATTTTACTTTGCTGTTAATTCAGAAAATCCAACTCCTAAAGAAAAGTTTGATTCCTGGTGCAATATTAGCTTTTCTGCCTTAAGGCCTCCTTCATCATTTTGGACGGTGCGGTCGGTTTAAAGTGCTCAAAAGGCCGTGGACGAAAGACAGAAAGAGCGAAAGCGAGAGATGAGAGAAAGCAAAGGCGGAGGTCTGCTTTTATTGGACCGTTTCTGGAAGCCACAAATGTTCCCTGAACTTTACTAGGAAAAAATTCTCCCACAAAGATCTTTTTCTTTACAGCAGAGAATAGAGAAAAGGGAGCGAGGACAGGACAGGAGAGATGACTTCTAGCTCCTGTACTAGTTCGTGGAGCTAAACGAGTGTGGATTCCCATCAGACCAGATTCTGACCGGAGGCCGTTCCGCCGCTTCACCTCCGGAGGGTCTCAGGGTGTTTCGGAGTTATGTCATGACGCCTGACTCCGAGCGCTGGACTCGTTACCATAACAATAGACTCATTTGGCTAAACATTTCATCATATAAAAGTTTCCATGTCGTGTAGCCGGGTGGCCTGCTCGTTAATTGGTCGGGGCTCGGGTTCATGCGATAAGCAGCCACGGCGGAGCAGATAATGTTTCCTCTCGACGATGCTACGGTAGTCACACAGTGATGGAGGACTTTCCCACGGCGGTGGGGGGGGGGAGGAGGGACGCGGCCGTGCACTTTGTGGTCCAGCGACCGCCGCTTTTCTCCGTCTTATCCCCCGAGGGTCAGGGGACAAGTGAGTTCCTCTGCCTCCTGACGGCGAGTTCCCCCCAGGGACACAGATGTGTCGCCCTTCCTGTTCCGCTCTATCCGCCCCTCCCTGGCGCGGAGGGACAGGTGCTGGGTGTGCTGGCCTCACAGCGACCTCCTTACCTAGGCTACAGCTGGGGAGGGGGATGGGGGGGGGGAGCCATTCCTCATTCTTTTCTTCCTGCACCTATAGATCCAAACCCCACCTGCCTCCGAGGAGCAGATCAGCCGGGGTAAGAAGGTAGTTGTTGCCATGTGTGTGTGTGTGGGGGGGGGGATGGTAAAAAGATCAAGAATAAGAGAGATAGAGGCGGGGGGTTGGGAGACAGGACAAATGCAAGGGGAGTCACACATCTCCCAGGGTGAATGCATTGAGTGTGTGAGCGAATAACAGAGCGAGGAGTCAGAGAGAGTGAGACAGACATGTGATACGCCGCAGCCCACCAGCTTTCTTTGTTCCTCCCCTCCAGCGACTGACAGACGGGACAATAGCGCCGGGCACCGCTCCTTCTCTCCCTCTCTCCCTCCCCACCGCCGCTCCTCCTCCTCCTCCCCTCCTTTTCTCCGCATTCTCTCCGTCCCCTCGCCCTCCGTCCCCATTCATCTCCCCCGTGTCCCACCCCTTGCGACGCGGTGGACGTTTCGGATAAAGCCGACAGATCCTTCGTCGTTGTGTGTTTTGGTAAGGCCCCCCCCCCCCCCAAACGTAACCACCAGGAAAATGTGACTGCAGAGTAGAAAGATAAACTTTTAAAACATAAAGGAGTGTGGCAACATGCGTCACCTGCCCCTTTTACCCCCTTCCTGTCCTCAGACGCCAGCTGGTTGCTCTTAAGGCTGATGTGGGCTTCACATGGAGAGCTCTTTAAGACTTCAGAAAGGTCTTTTCTGGCAGCAAGAGTGGAGAGGGGGAGCATGTGGAAAATGTTTGCAACTTTCCCAAAAGGTGTGCTTAATGCATGAAAATAGGTTTGCTACTCCACTGGCACGGTGGTGGTGTTGTTCAGTACGATTGCTGTGCTTATGCTGGTCCCTTTTTATTAAGCTACAATGGCGGTTTGCACTGAGGCCTTTACTTGATGGGGACAGATTGAACCCATTGTCAAGCTGTTTAATGTTGTCAACCCAGGCATCAGAAACATGTGGGAGAAAACACAGCAGTCTTCACCTTTGTTGTTCCATTTTGTTTCAATTTTAGCTATTTTCTCATATGTCATATTTTATCACTACTCACTATTTTGTCAAAGAGACACATGATGCACATCGTCCATCTTTAACTAGATTCTCGATTGCATACATTTGATGATCTTAAATTTTCATTTTGTAATTCAGTTTCGCTGTTTTAGATCATGTTTCTTCAAGCTACTCTGTTCTGATTGGTCAGCTCCTGGAAGTTGCCCCTCGTTAGACCTCCACCAGCTATGAGGAGAAAAATAATAAGGCATAAATCCAGTCACCAAAAAAGGCAGAGAATTAGGGGTAAGTGACATCATCTCACAGCCTTAGTAACGTATGACACACATGACATCAATGTATAAAGACAGTTTATGGGGGTTTAAAGAGGGTCAATAGATGCCAACAAGTGGTCTACCACAACTGTTGTGAATGGTTTTGTCATTTTGTGAATGACGAAAGTTTACGATTCTAACCCCAAACCTTAGTCTTTTATAAACCAAGTGATTATTTTTAGGAAATCTCAAATCAATTGTGTCATTATCCTGGGTTTCTATGTCCAGAAAAGGATCCTGTTAAAAGACAACAATGTTTTTTAGACAATGATATTAATAACTTTAGGATTTTGAGAAAACAAAGTAAACTACCTCATTATGAAGAAATGGATTCCTGACTTCTGTATAATAATTCTGTTTCACTCATGTCTTACGTCTCGCTTCCCTTTTTTTTTTTTACTTGCACGCTCCGTGAACTCTTCACCCCGCGCTTGCACTTCTGACTCCTGCCTCTGCTTTGCTTCCTCGCGTTGAGCGTACAAAGACACATTCACACGCACACACACACACCTGCCTCGTATTCAAACACACAGCCCGATACAGGAGTGTGCAGAACTCTGCTTCTCGAGACGTGCCTCAAGAGCTGCTACAGTCATTTCAATACATTAAATAAATGGTAACAAAATACTACTAGATGCACGGTAAAACAGGGGGGAGTGGGACTTTTTGACTACTGAGCAGGGAATACTCTGCAGACAGTGGAAGGCAAGTATGGAAGGGCCCCTTTCCACACTAACACTCCTGAGACCTATCCATTGTCCAGCCAGCATCCTCTTTGTGTGTGTGTGTGTGTGTGTGTGTGTGTGTGTGTATGTGTGACAGGATGTCCCTGACATCTCTGAAAAGCAACTTTACCTCCCTCCACACCGCACACCCATTCCTGTGCATTGTTTCCTACAGAGGCCGAGAGAGGGAATATGTGTGTGTGTGTGTGCGTGAGAGAGAAAGAAACAAAGTGAGATAGTAAATAGGTGCGTGTGTAAAGAGAAGCAGCGCACATGGGAGATACTGTGGGGCAGAATGTGAGCGATATTTTCAAAGGAAGAGTCAGACAGGCAGGCAGGAGAAGAGGGGCGGCACAGATGACAAAGGGACTGAAAGGAGGAGAGGAGAGATGGAGGGATAATGGATGATAATGTAAGAAACAGGAGAGAAGCCAGTGAAAGAGATTATCTGATCTGACTGCACTCCATACAGCAAAGACACCAACGGCGCGCGCACACACACACACACACACACACAGACAGGAGAAGAAAGAGAAAACAGTCTGACAGCGAGAAAGGCTCGCTGCCCTTTTTCCCCTGCCCCTCAAACACTTCGCTTTTTGCTTTTCAGAACAATACAGTAAGTAGCCGAGCGAGAAGCCAGCTCCTTGTCAGCGTGCTGTCAGGAAGGCCAATACATATTCATTAACCACATTTTTACGGCATGAACTAACTGTACATTCCTCCAACGCCGGGGCTGAGTATATTCAGGAGCCCGTGTTGGGAATTTCGTTGAATGCCACTACAAAAAAGGGAAAACCACTGAAGCAGCTAATGAAATTTGAGCGTATGGCGGGGATCCACAGTATCAACACCGCCGATGAGAAGGAAAAAAAAACTATAGCAACTGAATCTGGCTGTTAGAAGCTGTTTTGTTAAACCACAGGGAATGTTTTACATTTTCCTGAATGACAATCCTGGTCCATATCCACATTACATATATATATATGTATATATATATATATATATATATATATATATATATATATATATATATAGAGAGAGAGAGAGAGACTGAACTCCACTGGGCTGCCTCGGTTTTCAGGCTCCTGGCCGTGCACGCTGGCTCACTGTCACACTCCAACAAGGGTTGAAAATGGATCCTTGGTGTCCAACGAGCATGAGATCAAGGAATCAAAGCGTAAAACACGGGGCACAAGGAAACGCACAAGCATCGCACAAACCGTGCAACCTCTACATGTAGCCGAAGCAGGAAGATATCGTTAAATATAGGAGATCTGCTTCTCTCCATCCGTCTGCTGTCTGGATGTGTGGGAATCTTCTTTGTTCCTCTATTTATGCTCGTGCATCCTTCTGAATGTGCCTAAAAAGTATGATTGGGTTCGTATTTGCATAAGAAGACAGACTTTTTTCACCATGCCGGCTCGTAGTTGAGTTTACATCCCTTGCTCCCCATTTGAATTCACTCTGATTAAAATAAGTCATCTTTCCATTAAGTTTCACTCCCTATCAGAAACTCTTGTGTCAGAAAAGTTGCATAATCTAATCTGTTTTCTGTTTTTGTTTTTTTTAAATCCTAGGTTGCTTCTTTAAAACAGAACTTGATCTGCTGGGAAAGATGAACATTTTCATTCCCTGTTATTTTAATAGGGCCAACTCCTATGCCCTTATTGCTGCAGGACAGAAGAGCAATAGCAGATTTCCTATGAATTCTGGGAGCCGAGGAGCGCTTTAGGACACATGCCTGAGCAGCTGAGGGGGCAGAGGTTCGGCTAAATTAGGGACATACCATAGTAATTTGATCATGAGAAATGTTCCATGTGCGTTACAGTGTGCACTTGTTGGTTTGTGTTGCTGAGCATATTTTTGCATCTGAGTGCACATCTGTACATGTGTGTGCACTCTACGTGTGTGTGTGAGTGCGTGTGTGTGTGTGTTTAATCCATACATAATGGGGGATGTGTATGATATTTCTTGGGCTTTAGCCCCGATGACAGAAGAGCTTTTTCCATTAAAGTACCCTGCCTCTTCGTCTCTCCTCTCCCCCCCCTCCCTCCTTTCTTTCTTCATCTCTCTCTCTCTCTCTCCTCTATTTACCACCTGTCTGTTTCTCTCCAGCTCAACCTTTCCTTTCCTCTGCTGTCTCACTTTTCCATCTCACATCTCCATCTTTCTCTACGTTTTCCACGACCTTCGCCTCTTCACGTCTTCTCACTCCTCTCCCTCTTTCCCCTCTTTCTCCCGCTGTACGTTCTCAGGTCTTGTATGTGCTGACAGCTCCAATGAGGTGGTCCACCAGCAGACATCTGAAAAATGTACCCATGCAATTATTACCACTCCTGCGTAGACACAGACATATAGAGCGTCAGGAAAAAAAAAAAACTAATTCCATGCTGAAGGAACATGTGTTTAGAGTTTCAACACTTAACACTTACGCGCAGTAAAGTGAACGCAGCACAAACAGTGTGTGTTGTGTGTGCTGTCAAAAGGAGATTGATGAATAACAGAAACCAATTTGCTGTCTGGAAACAAAGACGAGAGAGATGCCACAAGACAGAAAACACAAATCCAACCGTAAAAAGACCGGGTCTTTCCATGAGCTGTTATTATAACATCTTCAAACGTTTTATATGTCATACCATATCGTGTGTGCTTCAGTAGCACATGAGAAAACGTCCTGTAGAAGCAAGAATAAGACTCAGTTATAACAAATGAGCCTGTGCGTGCAACTGTGTGTGTTAATGCGTGTTTGTGTGTGTGATGACGTTATTGTGCAGGCTTTAAGCAATTGTCTCAGGAAGGTTTGCAGTGTCAACTGTCACAAAACAAAGGAAAAGGCAGCATCCTGACGGAAACGTGGGTGTCTCTCTATGTGTGTGTGTGTGTGTGTGTGTGTGTGAGAGGGATTGTATGTGGGTGAAACGGTGAGAGAGAAGATATCATATACGGCCTTTCAGGAAGAGCCATTGTCTGTCAGGACGGTTAATATTGTCAACTGTGCCAAAAAAACAGAATAGGGGACATCCCAACGGAGGTGCGTGTGTACGATGTGTGTGTGTGTGTGTGTGTGTGCAACGCTGTGAAATTTGATGAAACCTTGAAACGAGGGAATATGAATATTAAAAATGAATGAATATCCCAAACCTACAATTTTTTATTCAAGAGTATAAAAAATAAAGTGGAACACTGGTACCTCCAGCCCAGGAAAAAGTCCCATAATCCTGAGGTGAGCACCCATCAGTGACAGAGGAAATAAAAGAAAAAAACACATGTTTTTGAACGACTCTTTTTATGGAGCGTCGTCGTCACGTTGACGTGTGTGTGGGGTCAGCGCAGAGCTGCCAGATAACACACCCACGTCCATCTGTTGTTGCCCTCGCTGGGCCTCTTTATTACAGTGCAGCCAATATATTCTCTCAATATTGAACAACTACAGAGAAAATTCTGAAAAATAAAGACAGTGTCAGGACCTGCAACTGTAACTGTGTCAGGGTCTGTTTGGGAGGCTGCACTAGAACGGAGTTTCAGATTAGGTGAAGTGGTCGAAACATTAACACACACAAACTCAAATATTACACGAAAGTGTGTCCGTTACCGTCAGCATCACTGAGGAGATCATCAAAAATGTATTCATACTGTGAGGCAATTTGGTCTTTGCAAATACATACATGATCTGACTAATGTCTAGAACAGTTCATCACTTCAGTAGAAGCCTAAACAGAGTTTTTCTCTCTACATGAGTCAACCAGGAAGCTTGGCAGAGATTGTGGGATTCCCAAATCGAGCCCCTCTCCTGCAGAGCAGCAAAAGTATTCTCTCAATATAATGTGCACCCTATCTAACTGCATTAAAAAAAACAATAGTAATGAATGAAAGGTGTTTGTTTGGGAGGCCGCACTATAACGGAATGTCACAGAGAAACTGACACCATGTTTTGCAACAAGTATCACGACTCAAAAAGGTTTAGAAGGGTTGAAACATTTACACGTGTCAACCTAAAGGAAGTGATTCCCAGCCTGAGCTGAGCTGTAGGCAGCCTGCTGCAGCCTGTGTTACAGAACTCCAGATTTCTGCTATTTTATTAGGGGGGATGTGATCCTGTGAACAGAATCTCATGAGGGACTCAAGTTAGGGACCCATAAGCTTCC
Organism: Eupleurogrammus muticus; assembly: GCA_036785175.1. Taxonomy (NCBI): domain Eukaryota; kingdom Metazoa; phylum Chordata; class Actinopteri; order Scombriformes; family Trichiuridae; genus Eupleurogrammus; species Eupleurogrammus muticus. The sequence continues at coordinate 8,564,433 of JAYKQN010000009.1, read as the reverse complement.
ACTATGCAGCACGGAACAGAACAGGACGCCTATTGTAGCATTTCCATGACCGTGGAACCAGACCAGTCCCATGGTACCCGTTACCATTTTAGTAACCTTTTGGGTTTGGACACAGCACGCAGGACCGGTACCGGTAGGGAGGAGCTAAAACACTGCAAGCTTGTGATTGGTCGAGATCAAACACAACTGCACCAATTAAAAAAAAGGGTTATGAGGCTTCCATTTGTATCTACTGATTATTTTTTCCAGAGAAAAACAGTATCCAAACCAATCCATATGAAGCTATAGAAACAAAAGCAGCATGCAGAACTAGCGTACCTGGCTGGTTAGCAGTTAGCTTGACCAACGTAGTTAGGCTTTAATTATGATGTGACCTGGCCTTCATCAAAATATTTTGGGAAATGGGAAGAAATGTCGTAAAACCTGATTTTGCATGGACCAAACAATACACTGAGTTTTATTTTTTTTCCAATCAAACTGTCCATTCTAAAGTCGCCAGCCTTTTCCTTTTTTACCCGCAGTATCTGTTAAATCCATCATTTCATTCTAGCTCTGACATATTGTTACAACTACAAGTGGTCTCTGGATAATTTGTTGTAGAGCTGTTGGATCAAAACACTTTCCCTTTCAAGCGCGTTGAAAGTGAGCCGTGCGGATCCACAGAAAAACGCGGCGAGCGCTCCGAGGTATGCAAAGTGCCTGCGTCCGCGACAATGGGACCAGAGGAGCGGCAAGCCGTTTTAATTGCCCGACGCACTCGGTCTAACCCTCCACGCCGACGTGGCCGCCGTTTCAATCAGCACCCTCATTCACTCCATTCATTCCTTCCTCTGCTCCGCTCCGCGCTCCTCTCTTTCTCCGGGCTCCCCTTCTTCTCGCTCTCTTAACTAGCTCTCTAATTCTTTGGCTTTTAGGCCTTTCTTCCATTCAGCCTCTCCTGTGAAACCAGCTAACTAATTCATCTCCAGACAAATTGCCAATCAGCTGGGGACAAAGAGGAGAGGAGAAAAGAGGCAGGTCCTCAATAGAGCCGATCGCTGTTTTACTAAACGCTCCTTCAGGAGGAGGACGGGAGGAGGGGAAGCAGGGAGTGTGTTTAAGTGTGTATGTTTGCCTGTGTGTCCGCGGGGTGTGTATAATCCTGGTTCGCGGGGGTGTTTGTGAGTGTCCGTGGGGGTGTGTGTGGGGGGGGCACGTTCGTTAGGACGGTGTGTGTCCTCGTCTCCCCCCCCTGCCAGGGTTCACCGCGGTCTGTATGCTGGGGGTTAATGACCTTCGCCGTCCAATCACATTCTCCTGTCAGGGCCCTGTCGCCAACAGCAACAGGTGGTCTGGCCAATTGGTGCCCCGCAGAGCGGAAAAGTAGCGGGAGAAAGAGAAGGGAGGATGAAGGATGGAGGAGGAGTGAATGGGCCGGACCGGATCATGAGAGGATAGGGAAAGAAAGCCTGTTTACCCCCCAAATAATATACACTTAACTCACTCATATCATGCGCTGGAACTCCAATCAGATTCCATTACTCATTGTGGGGGTCATTCAACAAATGCAGCACTCAGCTTCATACTGCTCCTAACTCATCCCCCACCAAAGATGAGATAAAGATGAATTCTGCTTGTATATGTCTGATAAAATGCTGTTTTTTCCACTTTTCCATTGAAAATGTCCTACATTCAAGTATTTGTAAAAAAAAAAAAAAGCAGAATGAATGCATCTTGAACAATTCTTTTTGTGTGTCTAAAGCTAGAAATATGCACTGTGGGTGTTGAAAGATCAGTCATTTTTTTATCATGGAGGTGACGGCTATACAGCTAATGGACCTGTTAAAACTGGCATGTAAAACCCCCATTGTCTACACTGATCTGATTACAAATTCTAAAACAGCGCCCAAAACTAGACAATTCTCCGCTCTCCTGAATCTTTTTTTTTTGTCCAGATCTGACCAGCAGATACGAGCCAGCGTTGGCTCACATTTCATCGTCTGGTGCCAGAATACAGACGAATGAACCCACACTCAGCTGTAATCGTCCTGACTCAGCTGGCTACCTGTGGAGCAACTTTAGCCCAATTATAATCACGTAGAGCAGGTCTCATGACTCAGTGACTCCTTTACACGGCGGAACATGAATACACTACTCCTGTTTAGAGGGGGAATAAATGTGCCAATGAGTTGAGGATTTTATATGTAACCTGCTTCCTGCAAGATGATCTGCTTCTTTATCTGCATGTTTAGTGAATACATGACGGATTACGGCGTCTTATAGAAATAAAAATCATCATGTTTTGAAGGGAACTTTATGCCACCTGAAGTATTGTTTTATATATCTTTTCATAGACTGAAGGAACAGTTCAGCAAAAGCATTATCTTGTATTATATGTATGTAATGTATCATATTATGAGTCCACACGCATTTAACAAGGCAAGACAAAAAAAACTTATCAACATTTAACCAAAATCACAACATTTCTTTGAAATTAACCAAAAAGCTTTCATGACATGTTTATAATAGACTCAAGATGCAAACTTTGAGAAAAAAAAAAGTTGCATGTGAGCATAATGACAATTCTTGCTCTTTAAAAACAAATTACTACTAGTAGATAGGGCTGAAAATAAAAACACTAAGGTTTATAACATGGTTATTAACCAACCTCATTCAGATATAAGTCATCAAACATTAAATACAAAACTCTGGGCTTGAAAGTACACTATAAAAGTACTGTATGGAGAACTCACAATTCCTGTCTGCATATAAACTTCATATTTACCCTCATTTTACCTAATAACATGTTTTTTGTGTGCATGTAAACATGTTGAATGTCACACTGGAAATGCTGTAGAGGAGGAGGAGGAGCAGCGAGGAGGTTTAATAGCCGTGGTCTGTCAGTTAATGATCACGGCGATGTCTTTTCCCCCCCTCCTTTGTCCGTCCTCCGCTCAAACACTCCCCCTCTCTAACCACTAATTAAGCAGCTAACAGACTCGTAAAAAGAAGAAGGGAAGACAAAAAGGAGCGGGGAGAAAGGTAGCATTAGTCTGGGCTGAGCGGCCCTGTCTCGTTAGACCCAGGGAGAGACTGAGAGTGAGTGAGACTCCGTTTGATCATTAACTCGCTCGGCCAGACGCGGCTATAAAAGCGCTCACCCTGCCTCAGAGTCCACTCCACAGCCCCAGAGTCCCACCATGTGTATTTATATGTACACATATATATATGTGCCTGCCTCCTGTTCATTTTTTGGCCCTCACAAGGTATACAAGTCATATCAGCTTCTAGTTTCTGTTAACGCGCACATAAAAAACACAAAGACGCATGCATCCCTCCCACTTCCTTCTATACAGGGAGGAGAAGGCTATAGGAGGAAGCAGGGTAAGGTATCACCGCTACGACTTTGGCTTTGTATTTAATACAACAGACCGTCCACAGGGGAGGAGTTATGTGCTTTTATGGTAGTACGCTGCACACACACACACACGCGCACAAGCACGCACGCACGCACACACTGTTTCTTGGAAAAAGGCAATTGGGAGGAAAGGGCGCAGAAAAGTAAAAGATACAGAGAGACTGATATAGAGAGGAAGGAAAGAGGGATTTGGGCCTGTTTCCCAAATGTGATTAAGTGTAGGAAACCAGGCAGACTGAATATAGACCCCAGAGCCACTGCTCTTACCATTAACCCCCTGCTAACTGTGTGTGTGTGTGTGTGTGTGTGTGTGTGTGTGTGTGTCTGTTCAGAGGAATGATATAGTGCCCCCCGCGCCCCCCTCTACTATGTCTGTGATACAGATCCCATTGTTACAGCCTAATCCAAAGTAGATCAATATTCACACATGATTTTCCTATCACCCTAAAACAGTGGATTCTACATTTGTAAATCAATGTCAACCGCGCGGAATGGAAAAAGAATTGGGACTTTTGCCGATGTCAGGGAGAACTTTTGAGGACAAAAGAAAAGACGAAAATTTGTGATTTTTTAAAAAAATATATAGCACAGGATGCATTAATGTACCTTGCAATAATATCAGTACTTTATCAATCATTTTCCACGCCACTGACTGCACAGATGTTTCGTTCCCAGTTAACCACATGTGGGTCGCCGAGGCTCGGTCATTAGAGAATTGGTTGCGTGACATACTGTGGTTTTGAGCATAGAACTACATGACTTTACCATTCATGCATTTTAATGAGCTATAATGGAATGCTGCTGAGAGTCTGAAGGTCCCGGCGGTCAGGGTGGTTTAACACGGGTCACAGTGTCGCCGTGCTCGTCCATAGTCCAGGTTGCTGCTACCCAGTGGTTGCTGTGACCTAGGCGCACACACACATCTGGAGTTTTACACAGCATGTTTTTGCCAAATGTTGTGTCCTCGACACAGTTGATATCAATGCTGAGTTCAGGGCAGGTACATGAGAATGTTTTAGTTCCAAATAAAAAAAAAATAATAATAGGTAACCAAAGAAAGATCGTTGCAACATCTGGATGTATGCCAGTGTTACAAGGGAATATGCGTCCTAATCTCGGTTGTGTTCAGCACAAAGCGTCCTATTTTTACTCCAATAGCAAAATCCAAATAGAATTGATTATTTGGCAAAGTTTAACCTCCAGAAAGTAGCAGAGAAACCGCAGTTCTCCGTTCTCCAGGCGGGGGCACGGCAATCAGAAAAAAAAAGTTCGTGCATATGCACATTCCTGCGCAACGGCTTCATAACGTGAACGGCATATATCCGCCGTTAACCCCGTGATTGTTGCAGTGAAAGATGTGATGCGTTTCCAGCGCTGTAAAAAGCCGTTCCCAGACTACTATAAACCAGCGCAGCGTTTTGGCGGCTCGTACGGCTTCTAACTCATGGATCTGTTATTCAAACTGGACCTCCTGGATCATATTTCATGTCGCACCACTACTTGAAGCAGCAAACCCCCACTGATACAGTCCATTGCGTTTTTTTTTTTTTTTTCAACACAGGGACCTGTAGTCCAGTTCTAACCTTCTCTCTCAGTGTTTTCTTCCCTTTCCTCTTTTTCCCTTCTTTGGTCTCAAGACTTTATACTCTTTATTTCAGTGTAGTTATTAAGCCTCACTGAGTTAAAGTCAGGTCTGAGCGGTGATCTTTTATTGATTTCCTCCATTTGTGGGCAGTTAAAAACTCAAATTTTCACGATTATTTTGTGGCTGCACAAGTTTAAACCTCTTTAACGATCTTCTATCTACCGGTTTTTAATTTGACAGTTTTCCCTGCTTTTCTCCCTGTAATTTGAAAGACTTAAACAAGCCCATACATGGACATCATAAGTCAGTCATTTATCTCTTTTGGTCTTTCTTGTTTTAGCAGCCCTGGCCAAGATTATATCTCACCGCGATCACAAATGTATCCTGCCAGACACACAAACACCGTCCGCCCTGGCCTGCGTATCACTATTATTCACCAAACGTCCAAACAAACATCCCTCATTTCTGAGGAGGTCAGAACCAGGATCAGCAGTGAATGGGGCAGGACCAGCGGTGAGTAAGTGAGTTAGTGTGTGTGTGTGTGTGTGTGTGTGTGTGTGTGTGTGTGTGTGGATGTTTGAGCTGCTGCCAGATTTAATGGCATGCGAGCACATATATGGTATGTGCATGACTACCTCGACAAATTGGCCAACATATCTGCGTTTTTTTGATGTGAAAACCAGAAAAGCGTTTGCCATACCCCCTGACGTTTTAACAAGTTTCCCCTCAAATTCCAGCCTTTATCAACAGGCAATAAAAAAAAAAAAAAAAAAAGTTATGAATCCCGACGCTGACATCGCCGTCGCACGCACACGCAAATTCATACACTGAATTTCCTGTCTGCAAAATGTAATCATGTGATGTTTGTTAGCAGGTTTATGGGAGTACGAGTGACAACAGTGACTGGGACCCGAGCCTTGAGGGGGTTTTCCTGAGACTTTTGTCCAATCAGGACGCAGGAAGCCAAGCCCTTCCGTTGGAATACACACACGCACGACACAGACGCGCACGGACGTATTCATGCATGCACCCGGCATTGAAATAAGTCCCACTAAAGCGTTGTCATTCTCAGGGTCTGTCCAACACAACGTCCTCTGTGCCTGGTTCAGCATGATCCCACACTCACAAACACACACACACACACACACACACACACACATCAAGAAACATGCACATACTTCATTAGTGTGTCTGCTATGAGGAAAGAGACTAAACAGCAAACAGTGAAATAGATCACTTTGTGTTTTTTGCAGATTTTGTATTAGGTTGGCATATTCCTCTCATAGAGGAAAAAAGTGTGTGCTGTCCATGCACGAGTATATGTAAGTTTGTGAGAGCGTGCATGTGTGTGCGTGCGCGTGCATGTGTGTGTTTTAAGTGCGTACGTGTGTGCTGGGGGGAAATGGGCTAATTTGTCTGTGTATCCTGACCATGTTCATATGCGCTGCTGCCGCTGCCTTAATGAGGAACACATTTGGCTGATATTGCTTCCACATGGCGCGGAGACGGGAGGCTGGCCTTCGGAACACAAAACGCTGCTTATTCAGCGAGCGCTCGGGGAACGCACCCCGCGCTTGTTCTCGCCACGTTCATTGATTGCGCTCCATCCTTTGTAATCGCTGCGAATGTTATGGAGGGATCCATTAAAGTTGGCGTGCTGCAGAGGTAAATCGTTAACATCGTCCAGGGTCTATAACCTGAGCTCGGTGGAAGGTGATTTATGAAATAATGAATGTCTTAAACGCAGTTGAAAATGCCTTCGCAGTAGGAATAAACCCTTTCAGTCAACGTAAAACGAGTCTGTCTGTCCTGGTGATCTCCATGTTCGCCGCTACATTCACATCAGCTTACTCATGACAGGAGAAAAGCAGCTTGGCACTCAGCTGGTGAAACTATCACTGTTTACTGAAGTCTCAGACACGTTTTTTTTCCTCCTTTTTGGCTCCCATACAGATCCTGCCATCTTCAGTATTAATTTTCACCCATCCGTTCTGCCCAGGAGGCTCAGATCAGGGTGAAAGTAGCACATTAAGTAGTTGGGAAAGATTATCGTTATGCCCAAACTGCCAACTCCATCACTAGATAAGAGTGTTGATGTTGGACCATGCTGCAAAAAATGGGAGTTTTGTTCCGTTATAACTGTCTCCAAATACTCATGGCATTCAAGGATGCGGTTGAGGATAGGGACACATCTTGGTTTTGTCAAATAAATTATAGAAGAAGGTAAAATAAAACATTTAAGGGCAGGGGAAACACTGCAGTCTCCTGCATGAAAGCTGCAGTCTACACACTTGTAACAGCAGCCAAACCTCCTCCTACCTTACATAAAAGCACATAGTACATAAAACATGCATAAAACCCTGCTTGGAATCGCTTGTAGATCCTGAGGTGCAAAAATTGCTTAATGCGTTCAATGTGTGAACCAGCAGGTATAATGTGAAATGAGTGGGACAATAACTGGAAAAAGATATAAAAGAAAAAAGGTGGAATTTGCTAACATTAAATAATAAAATGGTAGAGAAATGTTTTCCACACGCCATAATCCTCCTGAGGTTGAATCATTCAGTGACTATTAGATCAACCGCCTCCTGACAATTACTCACTCGTAATCATGTTAATTTTAGAAGCTTTTCAGAGCTTATCCAAGCGAGAGAAAGGACACGGAGGACAGAATTAGATTCTAGTTTGTGCGCATCACTAACCGGTCCTGAAATGTGTATTTTGGATGTTTAAAAAATGTGAGGTCACTTGGGTTAACGGATGATGTCATATGACAAATTAAAAAGAGTCCTCGGGCTGACAGCACATGATGGATGGATCTGATCAACTGGAAAAAAAAAAAAAAACATTTGTCGAAAGGAAAAGGAGAAGAAAGGAGAGAGGAAGCGTAAGAGGGAGGGGGGGCCTAGAGAAGGAAGGAAGAAAAACAGAGGAGCTGGAAGGCAACGCTAGACTTAAGCCTTTTTTGTTATCTGAGGGAATGCAGAGAATCGAACCTAGGGACATGTGAAATAGTGCAGACCTACACCCGGAGCCAGTTCACTTCCCCTGGAGAAGATATGGAAACAGGGGGAGGAGAGAGAGAGAGAGAGAAGAAGTAGGGAGAGAAGAGCCAAGGGTAATGTGGGAGAAACAATATGTGCGTTAACTGTTCAACTCCTAGAGGTAGCACAGAGAATAAAATAAAGAGTATGAGGAGGTGGAGGAGGGGATCGCCGGGAGAAATTTCAGAGGATATCATGCATTGAGGGAGAGGAGAGATGAAGGGGGAGGAGAGAGCGGGAGGGAGAGGAGGAGGAGGGTCATTAAAGAGCTCTAATGACCTGCTGATTGACGAGGGGCCCAAACTCTGACCCCAAATTACTACAGAGCCTGAGAACCAGGCCTGTGTTCTGTGTGTGTGTGTGTGTGTGGATGGGTGTAGGTGGGCATCTGTGTCGAGGTGAAATGGAAAAAAAGAAATTTATATGCTCAAATTTCTGATGCGGACACATGAAATCCAGCGACTTACTCTAAGACGCGTTCACAGAGCCTCAGGAAATCCCAGCGCTGCCAATCTGGGCCTAAACTCATTTATATTACACAGTGTTCTTGTTCATTTGTACACAAATGATTGAACTTTAACATTGTGTCATTAGCACCTTGCCTGACAAGTTTCCTGCAGGTAACATGTTTTTTCTTTCATCCACACACTTTTCTATCTTCTTCAGCGGCCTGTGTGGATCCGCCTGTGTTATTAAAACCCCACACGACGTAGCAGCAGCGGTACGGTAGCAGCCGTTCAGTGAAAGCCAAGCAGGAACAGCAACACACCGATCCGTATGTAGTCTGAGATATTTGTTGATCAGATCGGCATATGGAAGGAGGTTTTTTTTTTTTTTTTTTTTTTTAACCTCTCTTGTAGATATTCGACCACAGTCACATCTCTTGCCTCGGACTTAAACTTCACTTTGGCTTTCGTCTACAGAAGCGATATCGGTCCATAGTTGTTGTTGGACTGAGTCAATAATTAAAGCTGGATGGTGCTGCTCATAGTGACAGACCCACAGAGGATTATCACCAGACTCTGCATGTCCCCACAGCTCTACGAAGACTCTGTGTTTTCCAGCTCATTGTTTTGGTCTACCGATCATAGACGACTATAAATTTAGCTACTAAAGAGCTATTGAACTGAAATGTTGCACAGAATCTCCTAGATTTGTAAATGTAAAACTGGTTGGTGGCAACTGTCTGGAGGAAAGAAATAAGTGAGTTTTATTCAGTAGGCTGCTCTTTGTTTTCCACTTCTGAGCATTTGCATGGTTTCCCCTTAAAGTTAACCACATAGTTATTGCAATGATGATGTCAAGGGATGCTTAACCTCATTCAAATCATTGTTCATTTTTGGGCTTAAATCTTAACTGTAGGATTGTCGCATCGTAAAAATGTCAGTGAGGGGCGTAATATGCAGCTTTTAGCTACAGAAAGTCGTCTCCAACATGCGAGACGCACAAAGATCCACCTGTGCGTGCATGTGTGTGATCAGAATAAAACTTCTAATGAGGGTACCTCGCAGAGTCCCATTATGTTCTCTCCGTCTATCTGTCAAACACACACACATGCAAAGACGAAGATACAGAAGCAGGCAAACATTTGTAGTCAAATGCAGACCAGATGAAGCAGCCATGAGATACTGCTGAAACACATGTTCTCACACACACACATGCACACACTTCTTAAGCCCGCTGGAAGCTGCAGCCACAGCTCTATTCTTTGTTCATTTCCAATAATCGGCTTCTCTCATGCACACGGCAACAGTCACACAGTCGGACGCAGCAGGAGCAGCAGCACTGCTCCTTCATTACAGGCTGCAAATTGCACAAATATGTTTGGGCCTGTTTAACATGCAATAAAACACTGTTTTTTCCACTTCGTGCTCCCTTTTTTTTACCTCTTTATGAGTAAACAAACAAAGTTGTGCTTGATGCAGTCTTTCACATGTCTTGATGAATACCAGAATGCATCACTGTCGCTTTGATTAAAAACTGTTAACTATATGACTTGTAGGGAAACCATTTTCCCTACTAATTTAACCGTCTAATGACTTTTCTATTTCTGGCATTCTGGTGCATTTTGTCCACATATTTCTCTTTAGTTTATTGTGAGACATGGCCAAAGGAAAAAGAAAAATGTGGTTAATTGTGGTTAAACACATAGGAAACTATAAGGGAGTTAAAAATGAATTTAATTTTAAATATATATGTTTTTGCAAAAAAAGGAAAATCTGTTGAAATCAGCAAAACAAAACAGCATGTAGCGGGTGCAGGGAAAAAAAGATAGGGACTGTGAAAGTGTGTGTGTGTGTGTGTGTGTGTGTGTGTGTGTGTGTGTGTGTAATTGATAGGAGAATTTGGCCCAAAGCACGGAATGACCTCATTGCTTGCCTGATTTCTCAGCATTCACAGTTTTACACGAGCTTAGGATCGGGTTAACATTGAAAAAGTAGCGTGCACACACACACACGCACACACACACACACACACACACGTACACCCACGCACACACACACGCATACACACACACATGTACACCCATGCACACAGGCGCACATACAATCTCCACCATTCCACCACATCTTTCAGCTGCTTAAGAAAGCTATTTCCAAAGCTCAGAGAAACCACAGACTAATTTGGGAGTACAACAATGTGGCTGTTGACACATAAACACACAATCACACACACACACACACACACACACACACACACACACACACATACACACACACACACACACACACACACACACACTTCCACAAGAAGAAAAACATGCACACGGATTCTTGCTGAAGAAACACACTGGCCTAAGTGCACCCAGATAACATCTTAAAACAACTATTACTTGTGGTGTGTGGTGTGGGTTAAGTGCTGAGAAGCGATGACTGGTACCTAAAACAAACAGCGGGCACGGAGACAACAGGCAGGACGAGGACGAGGCAAGAAAACACCACAAGTGGACTGGGCGAAAGGAGGAGGAGGATTTATTTTGCTCTCTTTTTGTCACCTACTTTATTTGTATACATAAAACTGCTTGTTTTATGTATACATGATGGCATTCACATAATAAGATGAATAAATAATAGTTTTTCCTGTCTTTTCAAATTCCATAACGGAGCCACATTAATTTAAAAAATAAATAAACAAAGGAAAATCAATGGGTTGCCAGCGCATCGTTAGCGCTCGGCCCCCCACAGTGAACATTTGGTTTGAAGCCCCTTTTTTTTTCTAAGATGCAAGTAGAGGAGCAAGAACAGAGATAACACACATGCAAACAAGAATTACAGCAACCTGGAATCTACCGGAGAAACTGAAACAAGGGAATGAAAGCGCCGGGAATAAATCAAAGTGAACAAAAAATAAGAGAGAGAGAGAGAGAGGCGGGGAGATGGCAGCGCGTAGCCAAGGACCTGCAGGGTTTCAGAGGCCCTGCAAAACTCCCTTTGGCTCATAAGGTGAGAACAAGAAATCCACATGAACCTGACACAGCTACGCACACACGTATAGACGCAGGCTGCACACGCAGATGGTGGGATGGCGGTGGAGCTGGCAGTGGGGTTTACTTTCTGTGATTTTTTTCTTCTCCCCCCTTTCAGACACTGTTGGATATAATTGCTCTCCTGGTAGTGAGCTGGCGTGTGTTTGGTATAGTGGAGTGTGTGGGTGTTTGATGCATGTCAGAGTTCACATGTGTTTATGTGTGTTTTATGCGCCTCGTAATGCAAAGACGTGCAGCTGCAGAGATGCTTTTCGCCGAGAAATGATGCACAGGAGGAGTGTAAAAAACGTAAAGGAGACATACGCTCATCCGTGAGCGAGCGGATCGTTTTACACAATCTGCTCGAGCTGGGATCGCTGTGCTGTTATTCCGCCTCACTCTGCAGCGTATAAGGTGCACAGGTGGAATCATAGCATGGAGCAGTAGCCTGGACAGAAACATCTCAACCAACCTTGCCGTACCAGTTACTGCATGTCACAAAAACATTCCAGACTAGGCTTGAACAATCTATCATTTTAGATCAAAAAATACTATTTTACACATGTATGCAGCCTTGCTTTCATCCTGCAAAGCTCACCAATCAGAAGTGGCTTATTGATTGAGAAGGACAGGTCACGTGTTCCTGGATACAATCAGTGTGAGCTGGTTATCAATTAATAAAATGGCTTCAGCTGGAATAGTAACAGAGTCAAGGGTTTTAAAACCAAAGAAAATTGTGAATGAAATCAAAATCGCAACATCCATCAGAAAAAAAGTTCAAAAAGTTCAATCTATATTAGAACCACCATTCTAACAATTATGTTGGCAACTAAATTAAAACTCCTTCACACCAGGAGGAAGATAACCAGCCCCTCCTGGTTCTAATGACCATTCCCTAGTTTCCCTAGTGGCCTGGTTCCAATAAAGGCCCGGGCCTATATTGGAGCCTTTACACTATGTCTGCCCACTCGTGTTACTGATACATTGACAGCTGTCAGTGCTACAGCTGCCACAAGGCAGAGTAAAGAGTTTTGTGGGTAGATGAGTGGAGGGGTTATAAATGAACAAAAAAATATTTGCTGACGCAAATGGCGTACGTCACGCTAGATGCTGTTGCGTCACAGGCCACATGGCTGATTCCAGAACACTGGCGTGCTGCCTAAAAACACACACAGGACAGCATTACACCAGCTCTGTAGGGTTCAGAGTGAAAAGGGCAAAAAGGAGGAAATAATGACTCTTTGCACCATTACTGCAGGAACTAGTGTCCTGTGACAGGGACGAACAAAGATGAAGAGAGACGGAGAAGAACGTCTTAGAGGATCCTTACGAAAGGTGGGACTGAGAGCAATGAAGCTGGTCGGCTGGTCTCAAGAGAGCGGCAGTACGGAAAATCAATCTGCATCCACCATCGCAACCGTTGCAGAGCACGACATTGTTTAAGAATCCTCCCATTCGTCATGGTGTGATATATAGCAGGAGAGCTTTACGTTGTCAATTGTGGACATAAATTACAATGAAAAACTAGGGATGGCTTCTTCTACTCCACAGTAAAAAAAAATAAGCTACATCTAAATATTTGAGGTCTTCTCATCTATGCTCATCCTGCTTATACCGATCAGCCAACAAGGCATTATTATTATATTATATTATTATATAAACATATCTAGACAACATTCATAGAGATCGACAGAGAGCGAGAAATAAAGAGAGGGATAGAGAAGAGATATAAGGGATATACATATAAATGGGTGGTAGTCTTCTATCTCCAGATGAGTGTTGGCTAAAATGTCGCAGTTGCAATCGTCAAGCAAAAAATAGTCATGTGATTGCAAGTCTGATAGCCATGAGATTACATAGCCTCAGTTAGGCACATTTATTACTCTTGATCAAATTATGATTTTATTTCATGTTTAAATATTTAAGTATAAAACACAATTGTTCAGGAATAAGCTAGAAAATACAAAGAATGCAGTGAAAACTGTCAAATGTGTCTTTGCAGTGTCAAAACACGAAGGTGAAAAACTCAGAAACGGTTAGAACGGTTGAGAAAGTGGAAGAGGAGAGACTAGAAGCTCAAAGAAAGAGAGAGAAAAGTGTTGTTTCCATTTCTTGGCCCAGACACAGCTGGTAGTACAGTACATTTTCTCTCTGTGGGTGAAGAGAAGGTAGGAGGCCTCCTTCCCTCCCCACTAATCACACTTAATGATTCAAATGGGCCTAAGACATACCTTTGAAATCAAATCCACTTACAACCACAGTAAGACACACACACATGCACAAAAGCTCACTGAAACACACACACACACACACACACATACACACACACACACACACACACACACACACACACACACACACACACACACACACAGTGTAACTGAATAAGTGTGAGTTTGCCTTGTGGATGTTTCCAATCCATCAGCAGGCCTCTAACTAGCCCTGCAGTGCTACAGCTAATTGCTCCTAATGACCTCATAGGCACACACACACAAACACACACACACACACACACACACACACACACACAGATCCATGGAAGGGAAAAGAAAGTTTTGAAATGTACTACACACACACATTCACGAGTGGCACATGTAAAGGAAAAAGAAGTTGAGCCAACTGGTGACCATAAAACACTGCTCTGTCAAAGTGTGTGTGTGTGTGTGTGTGTGTGTGGACCCTACAGCAACATCATGCTCCTATAGCGGCATTTCCTGAAACCTCTACACAGAAAAAGATATCCTCTTTCACCCGGACCCTCAACACACATTCACACACACACACACACACACACACACACACACACACACACACACACATACACCACAAGAGAAACAGGAGTTTGCAGGCTTAGCCCTCCCAACCTTTAGACTAATTCACTGGTTAAAATAAAGCTCTACATTCCATATTTCAAAGAATTATGGTGCAAATACAGAAAATGGAGCATTATACTTAAAGTGTTTCCTTTTGAGTAGGTGAGAGATGAAAAACGGAAAAGTGAAATGCTGTATTGAACGGCACCAGAGGAACCTTCCAGAGCCTCCAGAGGCCTCGTCTTACCTGGGTCCAGATAATAAAACTGAAAATCCTTTTGTAGCCAAGCAGCAGCACCCCAGCGTGAGGCAGGAGCCTATGTGGAATTTACCTTAAAGCGCAATGCCACTGACAGCCTCTAGCTACTGGCTGCAGTTCAGGCTGATTGATAGTAACATCATCTATATACTGCTGTCCACAAAAATGTCATAGGCAGAAAACATGTCTATGATTGACATCTGACGTGAGTTTTGTGTTGCAGTGCCACTGTTAATGTCACCTGCAGACATGGAAGAAGATGCAGATCTTAGTTTCATGCATTCATCATGTTCTAGGTCATGTTTGTGGCAGAGGTCATAGTGACCTCCTGCTGCAACAACTTTAGACTGACAACATTTACTAATTATGGTTGCTTGATCAGCGTTAGATTTTTTTAAAAAACCAAAGTACTACTGTGCGACCAACACAGCTCCTCTTTTTAGTTTAAGTTACTTTATGTCTGGGACGTTTTCTCCGTCCATGTTGCAGCTTGTGTTTGGTCCTACTGCAAAACTGTCCCCAGCTCAACGTCCCACAGGGTGACGCCCCACCGCTCTGTGTTCCGAACGTTTTGATTGAAAAAACACTGGTGTTCGATATGAAACTGTATATCACCCAATCAACCCTACTTTGTACCAGGAGGCTGGTTGGTTAATGTCAGTTTGATTTGGACATTTGTGTTCATACATGCTGCTCCCCTCATTATAGAAGATAATTTCAGGGTTGCATGTCTGAAAGGGGCCTATGTTTGTCTGCTCACTGTCTAATTACATCAAAACACACACAAGCACATCTGGGCTGAAACTGTGCACAATCGAACATGAACCCACTTTCAGAGAGAAGTTTACAAAAAATGTATGTATTCATATGTGAACGCATCGTACACAATATCATACACAAGCCTGGAAGTCAATGAGCTCATGCCTCTAAAGCGCAACATTATAAAGTCACATAGCTGTGAACTAATCAGTAAAGCAATAGGCAGAATACTCTCACACTCTGAAAGTGCATCGGCTTGTTTTTATGTTCAGAAACAAAGAATTTCTTTCTTCTAAACCACCCACACACAAACACTCATGTACTCTCATGCACATTCACAGGTTTATACTTCTCTCCCTGGGTGGCTGTACAACTGAGCGGGCACGTGTGGAGATCTACACCACAACACTGGCATCGACGGCTGTCTCCCTTACTTTCAGTAATCACTTCATTATGGATTGATATGGCTGCCAAAACTAGGTGGTACACAGAGCCGTGTTTATTCCGAACAGACCTTCAGGTAAATATAAACACCCTCAGAAAGTAATATAATGGTTGTGAGAATTATTTTCACTCCCGATCCAACTGGCATACACGAACAAACAAATCCTCCAAAATATCGACCACACAGGCCGTTTGACCAAGCTCCGAACCAACCAATGGGAACGTTTTCTAATCCTGCACCTCTATCGGCAGCAATCATCAGGGCAGACAAAGGATTTCTCTGTGCTTTCTAAAAGAGTAATTGTTTTATGATGCGACAACACTCTTGTCAAGGTCTCGGTAGGTTTATGCATAATTCACTTAGTAAAAGTAAGTAATCGCTTGGTCTGTAGTATGGATTAAAGTTACTACTATTAAAATGGGATAAGCTTTAACAGTCAACATCACAACAAATAGTAGTAACAGGTTTTAAAAAACTGAGTCCACTTTACAACCTCTTCTGGAGCAGCCACCTTACCGCATTGCTGCGTGTCCATGCCCCTGGTATGGTAGCCCATGACATTCAGGTTCAAGGTGACGGATCAGACAAAGCGCAGCTCAAATGCCCCCAATGAAGGAGGACATCATTGGAATCAGGTTTCTCTTGCCCCGACACGTGTCACGGCCCCCCCAGAGAGAGAGGCCTGGGGAAGGGGTTAGATGGGTGCCTGGTGGCCGGGCCACATAGAAGCCAGTTGGGCATAGCCTGAAAGGTCGCCTCGACGCACACCAGCGGCTGTAGAACTAATGAGGTAAGGATGGAGTGGGAGATGCAGGCTCTGCACCGGTTCCTCACTTATCACTGCAAGCTTTGGGTTGTGAATGAAAGGACAAGATCACAAAGACAAGTGGCTGAAATGAGTTTCCTTCGCATGGTGGCAAGATAAAGTAAGAAGAGTAGCCATAAGAGGTGGCTCAGGCATCTCGTGAGGACGCCTCTTGGACGCCTCCCTGGTCAGGTGTTCTCAGCATGTCCCTCCATGGGGTGGCCCCGGGAAGACCCAGGACTGACCCAGGCCTTGGGGTTCCCCTGAAATGGACAAAGCTACCAGAGAGGGTAATGTCTGGAGTTCTTTGCTAAGGTAGCTCCTGTGACATGATCTCAGGTAAAGTGGAAGTCGACAAGACGAGACATTTTGTACAAGTTAGGATCTAACGAGACATCTTTCACCTTATTTAGACGCTATCTGAACTGCTCACTTCTGGACTTATTCTGTTGTGAGTCTTGAGCGGAGAGGCTCGCTCTAACATTTTACCATCTTTGGTCAACCTATTCTCCAAGCCTGGTATATGAAGTTCTTGTTTTTTGAGCAATATCTTTTTCAGAATTTTATAAGAGTTATTTAGAACTGCTTTACAGCCAAGAAAAAGCCATTAATGCCCAAAATTGGGAGATTTGACTGCAATAAATTCTGCTTGATGTTGATATTCTCTGGCAGCTAGTAGTGACAGCATTACAGTGGAGGAGGAGGCTATGTTGTTGCAATTGGAGCTTTTCCTTTTCTGCTGTCACGGAATGATTTGCATCCTACATTGCACTCCTTCATACTTTGTGAGCATTTATCATTTCAGTGCAAAAGCTCATCTAACACCCTAGCATAATACCTACATGCACAAGCAGGCTTGGATGTGACGATAGTTATCAAAAATGATATTATCGATGCTTTCACATTTTGTGAGAAGCAATTGTAATTGTGCTATATATATATATATATATATATATATATATATATATATATATATATATATATCTCACTCAACTCTCTACTTGTCTCCATTCATCAGACCTGCACCTTTTCAAGTGGTGGATTAGTGGTCCACCTCAGGGTATAGCTGGAAACAGTAGCTTGGCTTGTTTGAAACTATAGAAGTTGAGATTTAACAATTCAGAAAAATTATAAGAAAATTTATACTGTAAGCGAAAAATCATGTTGCATAGCATTACAACTAAGCCTTTGGTATAGTATAGTTTATCGTCATAATATCGCACAAAGAAACATCAGAGTATGACCACATGAAATTAACTTTAACAAAAGTGAGGGATGGCCGTTGTGTGCCAGTGAAGAAAAGCTAATTGACAGAGTTAAGCTAAATGAGATCAAGCCTCATCATTAACTATTACAGAATCACGTGTTCTATTCGTTCACCATTTAAATGCCACAGCCATTTCCATTCCATGTACTGAGGGTGTACAATGAAGAGGTAGTGCCTCTGATAGGGTTGTGGGTCATTTGGATGTAAGATGTTAGGGAACAGTCATCAATCCTGACCAGACCACAGAACCTTATTTTTTCACAATTTATGGTACTGCTCCAAACACAACTTGAGGTAACGAGACTGGAGCGTTGTGTGTGTGTAGTGTGTCTGGCAGAGAGACAGGCTGGTGGGACCAATCCAACACATGTATAAATCAAGGCCATGCGTATAGGAAACCTTCTTACAATTAACAATACCATCGCCATTTAATCAGCTCATTGCTTGGGTGTGGAGTTCCTCTGTATGCTCAGCCTATGGCCGAGCTATGTTACAGGAACCAGGCTAATGGAACACACACACACACACACACACACACACACACACACACACACACACACACACACACACACACACACACACACACACACACACACACACACACACACACACACACACACACACACACATCTCTTTGCGTTGCGAGCTGAAAGTCGCAGGCGGGCTGCCAAACTGCAGTCAGACAAAATGGCTACAGCCTCGCTAAATACATTGTGGTCTGTGGTAGCGGTAACACTCACTTAAACAAACAAACACACCGGCCCACATCCACCACCACGCACAAGGATTGCACCGTGTGTGTGTGTGTGTACATATTCTTACACAATAAGTGTTTTCATGCAACCTTTTTATGTTTTGTTTTTTTTTTTACATACAACTACAGCATGTGTCAAAGTTTTTTGTGTGCGTGCGTGTGCAGAAGTTCGAGTGTGTTCAGTCACAGCGATCTGAGCCAAAACTGCACACTCCGCTGCCAGGGTGGAAAGAAAAGAGAAGGAGTAGAGGGAAAATAATAGCTGTTCACAGTTTAGAAAAAAACAAACTATTTCAATAAATTTGCCCCCAATCCCCCTTATTCTTGTTCTGAACCGCTTTTATGGGTGAAATTAGTCCTCCCCAACCCCCTGACAGCACAATAAAACACTCTGCCAGGTATATACACTTATACTAGGCCTTGGAGAGAGTTGAGCGGGGAAGACAGAGAGAAAAAACAGGAATGGAGAAGGGAAAAGTGGACCATAGGGAGAAAAAAAGAGATAAAAAAAGAGGTTGAAGAGGGGAAAAAGGAATCCAAAGAAGGGGAGCGATGGAACTAATGACAATGAAGAAATGGGAAGAAGATAGAGAAATAAACATGAGAGTTGGGGTGGTAATGAAAATAAGAGAAAAGGTCAAAGGAGAGAGAAAGAATGAGGGGAAAGCAGGGATGAGAACAATAGAGGAATGCTAAAGAAATGGGCAATAACTAGTGAGGACGTCAGGAATGACTTTTACATCTGTGGACAAAAATCCCTCTGGAGCTCTGTACATGCAACACACACACACACACACACACACACACACACACACACACAGAAAGACACACTAATCACACAGATTCATCCTTGACTGTCAACTGAGAATTTGTAAAATGAAAACTTTATATCCTGAAACGCTTATAGTTTAAATCTTTTTTTTGTCTCTCCCTTGGAAGGAAAAGGGGGAATGTGGAATAATGCAAATTCATGGGGGCTCTTGATAGCAGCCGGGGAAAAAAAAAAAAAAGATGACTCGAGTTGACCTCGCCAAGGTCAGGGGTCACGCACCCTGAGAAAAGGAAAAAATGAAATAGGGAAAAAAAGGGAGGCAAAGACGGAGTGGGAAGGGAGGCTGAGGATAAGAAGAAAAAAAATACATTCATTCTTGGCTGACTAGCTGACTCCATATCTTCAGCTATCTTTTGGAACACCAGAATATTCAAGTATTTTTTGAAGACAGTCACGTGACAAGCCTAGAATGGTAAAAATATGCTAACTATGCTAAAAGGCCAGCTTAATATAGGGAGTATCTTATGAATATAGTCTAAATCATTCAAACCTCTTTACTCATACTGTAGATATCATCATTCCAGTCCTGTAAATTAGTTGCCGTACGCACATCTCGTCAGTCCACTTAAAACTCCTTTGAACCTGTGTGATGTTTCTGTGAAAAGATAAGGCACGATTGCAAGAAATGCTGGTAGGAGTCAACAGCACCATAAACCATGTCTGTGAAAAATCCATCATAACACATTCCACAGAAAACTCGTCAGTGTGTTAGGCAGAGTTGTGTATTTCCCCTGCGGCGTATAAAAGCATATTGTGTCAAATTTGGTAAGTTATGGGAAAAACTGGGAGCATCAGAGGTAACGTATAGCATATGCATAGACAAATAACTGGAAAAACAGTAACTACAGGTCAACGGATCATCAACACCAAATCCTGTAAGGAGGAGATAACTGGAGCACACAGATCATGTTGAAAGGTCAATACGGTGCAAAAATCATTTCACTTAAAAAACCCAAATTGTGTTGATTACCGACCGTGGAAGTTCTCTGTCTCACCACCACAACATTGTGCAGAGCTGTGCAACACCCTCTGGTCTCTGCCAAGTCGGCCGAGGCCTCGCGCTACAGCAAGGTAACGAACCCGAAACAGACCTCCAGACATGTCAGTGCTAACTTGGAAGAGAAGAACAAGTAGGCTGATCATTGAGCTGGTTTGGGATGAACTGCACGGAAGGGTGAAAGCAAAGTAACCTGCAGGTGCAACTCATTTCTTCCCTTGCAGCAGTGTTAGAACAACTAAAGTAATGTTGTGAAACAATACGATTCCATGATTTGTGTTTTTTATTGTGTATTTGTTCAACCCTTTACCTTCAAAGTAGATTGAAACATTAGGCTATATTGATTTCACTAAACGCTGGAAAAGTGTATGTTTTCTTAAACTTCGGGCAGTGTATTTTTTATTCCATTACATCAGTCTTGGAGATCGTGTTATGGGGCTCCACAAGGGAGCTGCTTCAGCCCATTAGCGTTCTCTCTATACATACTACCGCTCTGTGACGGCATCAGAAAGCGCACTGTAGGTTTCCATAGTAACAAAGAAAATACACAACTGTACACATCCATAGACCTGAACAACGTGCAGCTACACAATCACCAACAGCCTACTGGCAATAAATACACGGATGAACACGTCAGCCACGAAGCAAAAACAGAAATGCTGGTTAACACTTCTTCCAGGATTAAACTGGAGATCACAAGTCTTTAAGTAATAAAAAAAACATCATTTTGACAAGACTCACGAATAGATGTCTGCTCATCCAACTATTAATGAGAACTAATATGGGAGACCACATCAGCCCAGTCTTAGCTGCCCTGCAATGGCTTCCAGTGACCTTTAGAATTGACTTTACCATCCTCCCCTTGGCATAAAAAGCCCTCAGTGGGTACGGACCAAGCTATGTTCCCAACTCTCATTAGCTCCATGGCCTCAATATCACTGAGATCATCTGTTGCCGGTTTTGTTGGAGGTTCCCAACAACAGCAGAAAGGTTAGTTTGTCTTCTCCTCCTTTGTCGATTGTGCCCCCGAGCTATGACACTAAATACCCATAGATAGAGAAGCTGGTTCACAACGGATTCTTTAAAAGGAAGTCAAAAACATATCTACTTACTTCAGCACCTCTTAATGAACTTTAAGGTGCTTTTAAATACTTAATGGCAGACATGTTTTTAGTGGCTTGCACCAACTCCCTGCTGCACTTCCAATGCAGTCTGAAGAACTTTAAAACAATTCTATGACTGATTTTATGAACTCTGTGGTAGCCTCTGTATTTCATTCTTTTAATCACTTTTTTTTACTTTTCTTTGTTACTGTATAACGTTTGAATTACAGTAGGACAAGTCTTAATCCATTGAGCACAATGTATGTATATATATATAAATATGAATATATATGAACTATTCTGATCGACACCGTTTTCTTATCTTCATATGTCTGTATTATGCATTCTATGCACCTTTTCACACGTTTTTAAATGTATATCTATTCATGTACTTTGAGAAGCATTTCTGCAAAAGAGCTGTTGTTATCATTATTATATTCTCGCTTTAAAAGTGCAGCTAAAAAATCTTACAGCACTTTCCTTATGCTGCTCATCAAGAGTGTTAGGTTAAAGAATAGCGTGCAAACACAAGCCCACAGTGTCACTCCCAAACCTGCCGTCTCCCGCCGCCCTCATGCAGCTCGCAGCTCGGCGGATATGCAGCGACTCCGTCTCTGCTGCAGTCAAACAGACAGGGACAAGTGGAATTGTGACTTGTGGTTTGGCTGAGCATTCAAACGGAAAAGCAGCTTGTCCACATCTCTCTCTGTGTGTCAGCAAGTTCCATTTGTCTTGCAGCCTGTGCATACGCCTGTGTGTGTGTGTGTGTGTGTGTGTGTGTGTGTGTGTGTGTGTGTGTGTGTGTGTGTGTGTAGAGAAAGAGAGAATTATTCAGTGTGCATTCTGTCTGTCAGCCACTGTCTGCGGTAAGAGCAAGTAGTCGTGAGACAAAGATGAGACACATGGTCGCATAAAACACACACACACACACTCGCACACACACACACAAGTCACAACCACAATTGGGCTGAGAGACCTGGTATGGTGAGAATGCCACGGCGGGCGCCCACTGCTGCAACAAACGTGAATAAGCCATTTGTGCGGAGCATTTTCCCAGCACACACTCACGCACGCACGCACACAACATATGCCGGATGACGTACGACTAAACCCACATTGACATGGAGTATCAAAACTAAACACCCACAGAAGTTTATAGTGTACACACAGGCATTACACGCTCAGGCAGGCACATTAACCACTGACAAATAACAACAGACACACATGTCTGGCCCCCTAGTAGAATACTTGCTACAGCTGCAACGACGACTAATTGGGATTTTAATGCACAAAACACTGATCAACAATCATTTTTCATCTTGTCACCCCTACTGTGAGTCAAGCATAAATTCAAAAAATAAAAGAACTTAAATAATGTGTGACCAAGCGACAAATTATTATTTTCAGTGGGTTTGCACAAGTATGCGCATTCTTTTGAGGTTATTCCTGTCGAGGCTGCCTGAATGAGCGGCAAGAAAACAGGAATCTGTTGAATGAAAAGTGTTTGTGTGTGTATCAGAGCGAACAGACCACATATCAAACACTGTTTATGTGCTGTGTGTGTGTGTGTGTGTGTTGCATTGGATTTGTGCATTTACTGTAAATGCAAACGCTGGCTCCCTACTGTCCCTTGTGTACACAACAATTTCTTTTTAACAGCTAAAATAGTAAATAGTTCCTAAAAACTGTTTCCTGAAAACAGAAAACACACAGACCGATATGACGTTTGTAATGATATAGGAACGGAAACTCGATTTTGAAACCTGCTCTGAATGTTTGGACCGGATTTTCTTGTTTGTTTTTCACACACACACACACACACACACATTGATTAAGTCACAGGACACCATGCAGGCTGCCAGTCCAGTTCTCTACTACGGGGCTATGCGGGTTCATCTAAACATAACTGGTCGGTAGAATGTGAAGCAGGTTAATATCTATTTCTCAATTTCAAGTTCACATTATGTCACCAATATCAGTAGTAGATCCATAACAGCACATTATAACGCAATAGCATCTAATATGTGCAACATTCGAGGCAAAGTGGGAAAGATAAAGGCTGCTTTTAAATCACTTTTCTTTAACTTCTACACTAAAGGATTTGTCACTTGAATAAACTCTGTGTTAAGAGATAAGATACTTTATTTGTTATTGTATGTGTATAGAAGCAGCTTAAATGTAAAATATTGCTAAAAGGATTTGAATTAGTTTAGCAACATCAAAATAAAAGTGTAATAAGAGAATATTAACCATTCTAGCAGCTTAGAATTACCCACAATAATGGCTGCAAGGGACACAGACTTGCACTCTGCGCTATCAGAAATTGAAATAAGAGTATTTCTAGAGATATGCGTGTGTGTGTGTGTGTGTGTGTGTGTGTGTGCGTGCGTGCGTGTATTGGTCTGTATTCCCACGGCAAGGCCAGTGTTTACTCTTCCTCTGGAGACACGAGTTCTATTTCGGGGAGCGGAGCAACAAGACGGGGAAGAGACAGGTGCCAAGGAAGTCGGCGCGCGGAGGTCTATGAATAACAATCTGAAGGAGAAACGGATGGCGGCCTGCTCGCAGTATAGCGGGCGGCCTCGCTAGCCGAGCACGGCGCTGGGAAAGCGGCGTTTCCGTCCGACTTGCGCGGAGGTTACGGTCAAATCACACAAAGAAGGTTTGATGGATCTCTTTGTGTCCATGTCTTATCTTTCCCAAACCGCACCGTCTCTCATCTCTCTCCAACTTTATATCTTTCAAGTAGACGAGTCGCTCCCTCTTTTTCAGAAAAAACACCATGTACAGCAACTCATTCTCTCCTTTGCTCTCTCGCCCTCTCTCTCTCTCTCTCTCTGTGCACAGCTGCATGCTGGACGTCAGCCCTTCACCTATTCAACACAGCGTTTGACAGAACATTTCCACTACGTTGTCAAGAAACACACTCACACATATACACGCGTCTATTACATATTTCTCTCGCCGCCTTGAGAAAGATCGGAGTATTTAAGCCCAGAGCGCTTCCACGATCCATTTTGCCAGCCCTCTAAAAACAACAACTGTGAAATATGCTTCACAGGGATCACACACACACACACACACACCTACGCAACTGTGGATACACGTGCACAAACACTGGCGATCTCCACATTCTCATCTGATGTGTCATGGTGATCCTGCAGATTCCTAGGAAGAATTACGCTCCAAGGACACACACACACACACACACACACACAAACACACTCATGCTAAAGTGGTTCCCAGAAGTGATCCGTCGGGTAGTAATACCGCTAGCCAATTAGTCGTGCTTTCGGAACATTTCCAAGCAAACATGAAAACGCTTCGGCATCTCGTGCGGCGTGCAGCGAGAGCGTGGCTCATGGAAAACTCTTTAGTTAAATATGCAAACTGAAACAGACGCTCTGAAAATCCTCCCGTTACACTGCGGGGATGATCACATTAGTTTGTCCAAACAGACGCCGGTCAAAGCGTGTCAATGATATAAGCTTTACGGTAATCTATTTTTGTATGTCAGGTTATGGGTTCAGATTTTTTTTTTCAAATCACTTTATTGGAAAAAGACGTTGTCTGCTCTGGTGCTTCACTGAGTAATTCACTGCAGTAACATAGCCACGCCGCATTAGTGCATAAAAAAGGCATTTTATATCTATATGAAACACTATACAGACACGCGGTGAATGCGAGCACACCCACACGCACACACAGCGAGCGGGGAGATGAATCAGGCCTGTGAGCAGGGCGACAGGGACCCGTATTATGTGGTTACTTAGTTACAGAACATTAATAAAACTCATCCTGGTCACCAGTCAGAGGAGAAACAGCTGTGTCTGCAGAAGGTCAGGGGGAGGAGGAGGAGAATGACTCCCTAAAGATCTGTGTATGAATCCTCATGTATGCATGCACCCTTTATCATAACGTAACCTTTACATGAGAAATATAACTAGGATTTACTGATCCTTCTGGATACAATGCTGGAAAAAAAGTCAATTTCAGCCGAAAACAACTCCCCATTAGACTGCACAGCTTAATTTGACCTCCGCACTGATGTGCCCTCCTCTAATCTATTCCCTATACCTTGCTGTCATTATTCCATAA
This sequence comes from Eupleurogrammus muticus, assembly GCA_036785175.1. Classification (NCBI taxonomy): domain Eukaryota; kingdom Metazoa; phylum Chordata; class Actinopteri; order Scombriformes; family Trichiuridae; genus Eupleurogrammus; species Eupleurogrammus muticus. Next base: position 8,538,809 of record JAYKQN010000009.1, on the reverse strand, counting down.
TGGCAGGAAGCTGCTTTCAGCTGGTGCGGCAGATGCGAAAAGGATTAGAGATGATTTTGGTATTTTTTTTTTTTCGCAGGCCAGATTTCCGCCCACACGGCCATAAACAGCACAAGGACAATTTTTTTTTTTTTTTTTCTGGAGGCGAGAACATCCGTCCGTCCACTTCCCAACTGGACGGCTACCTTCTGCTCGTCGGGTTTTCTGGGAAAAGCTCGTCAGCTGCCGTCCGCCGCGAGAGGGGAGAGCGCTGTTACAGACGAGCGGGGTTACAGGGGTTAACTCTCCAACAAGAGGCCAATTTACAGCCATGGACAGGAACCATCTATCAGCACTCGGCTGCCTGTCACCAAACAGGCCACGCAGAGCCGCCTGGGGCCAATGTCACCACTCAGAAAAAAAAAAAAGAGAAACTGAATTAAGCTGAATAGACCACACTATTCCTGGTGTATGGTGGTATCCTGCCAGCGATTGTCATCTCTTTATGCTGAACTTACTGAATGCATATTTGCGGCATATTACCCATGTGAACCAGCCATTTCGGGAGATTATTTTTCCATCAGCCTGTGGTGGGAACAAAAAAAGAAAAAAAAAAAGACATTCAAGATATTCCTTAAAAGGGCTTCCATCGCGAACTCATTCGTGAATATGTTTTTATAGCGCGTAAGTGGCGCACGACCACAGGCAAACGAGCAAATAAAATAAAACAAGCATTCCAGATGATTTTTATTATCTGGTTGTTCAGCATTTAGTGCACACGATGAACCGCCATCCACTGTTCTGTGGTTCAGAGGGAGCGGGTGACGGACCACAGCGACACACAGCCACATTGTGATCGTCGGGCCTAAACGTCACAGGACGATTTCGCTTGTCAAACGTTTGAGGTATCACAGATAATCGAATGACATTTGATTAATAATATATCTTTAAATAGCGCTTCATTACAATGAACATGACGCCTGTGTCTTTTCGTGGTGTTTCCTGATGGGGATAAAACTACAAACTGACGACCAGTGGTCTCAGGTGACCCGGGATGATCCTGGGTCACCTGAGACACGCAGCTGGACCCCCTGCAGTTTGCCTACTGGCCTGGGATCAGAGCGGATTCCCTGGGACCGGCTGCACAGATCACGGTTACACCTGGAGGACTGGGAGGGTCATGTTGTTGGATTTCTCCAGTGCCAACAGACCACAGCACGTGAGGCTATGTCACATCTTATCCCCCGATCATGTCTTTCTTCTAATGCAATATCTGAAAAATCAAAGAGCTTTCTCACATAAAGGCATATATTATATACATCCAAAGTGTCCTAAAATGACCAATAACTACAGTGATAAAGACTGGTTTAAAGTGCCTTTTTTTTCTCTTGTCTCTATGCTCATAGGAAACCTATTGGGGTTCCATTCAGACCCTAATATTAAGTGAGAATAAGTATTTTTTGCTGAAAAAGGTAAATGTCAAGATTTACATTTATCTAGATATTTTCACCTGCTATATTAAATGATTCAATCTGGGGGTGTATGTATGTATGCATATTAGCCATACATATGATTATGCACTATTTTCCCAAATCATATGAATTCGTGTGAGGAGAAAATGTATATGCATATGAATGGGATAAACAGCATTTTGGGTCTTTTTCAAAACATCCCCCTACTGGGATTCTTTGAGGCTCTTTTAGTGATTTAAACATTACAGCTGACAGCTTGTGCTTGTATGAAACAAACAAGCCCTCACGATGACCGATTCACAGTTTGCGATCTGAACTGGGGAGGAGCAGATGATGAACAGCTCGGGGGTGTGGTGCTCCCCACCCTGCAGACCTGGAGGGGACAGATCACCTGTAGAAACCACCCCCGACTCTTTTCTCTCTCACTCCCTCAACGCCCAAACCTATCCCATCACCTGCCTTCACATCCACCGCGACAACGTAAAAATACCAAATTCATGGAAGTAACGCCACACAGCTTCATACACACACACACACACACACACACACACACACACTGCTGCATGCAGACCATTTGCAGTTATGCACACTCACACCATTCCAAGGAGTTGGCAGGCCTATTAATATCGCACTTCAAGGACTAAAGGGATCGGGCATCGAGCCATAAGATGCTATCTGGTGACTGATACACACTTGTGTCTCTCTCTTTCTGTCCTCTGGGTACTGCCTTTCACCCGGCCTGCCAAGCTGAAAGGTTAGAACTCGTACATTCCCTCATGCAGGCCGAGTGGGCCTTGACAGGTCTGTGGCCAAACATTTAATGTGTTAATTTAAACGAAGAAGAGGTAGCGTATGTCCCGTTTAAGAGAACTGTGTTCTAATAAAAAAGTTGCCCTTTGCACTTTGTTTCTTAAAAACTTGTGTTTCACCGTGACCTTTTCACAGTGATGTTGCAACAGGGTTAACAAGACACGGAGTAAATTTGGAAATAAAGTCATTTGTTTTACATTTTATGGTACAAATGAGTCAAACAAAACAAAGAAATTAAATACGGCGCCATCAGAAAGAGAGGAAGTTTGTCACAATGTCTCTATTCATTTTAAATAGCTGCCAATAAATCATTAAGAGCAGATGCAGTGTCCCTGCCCATACCAGCGCTGATTTTAGCATCACGTCTGTTCGAGTGAGACATGAATGATTAATAATCATCAACCTATGGCTCGGCATTGGTGCATCTGGTTCGAATCAGCTTACAGGGACTGTATGAGAGTGTAACTGTATAACCACAGTATAGCAGGTGTCATCATTTATAGTAGAACTCCACGACTGACTGATACAATTTCAATACAAATACTCTGCCAAGATATAATTATTTCTTCACAAACATTTTTTTTTTAAAAACAGATGACACTGTGTGGAGGTTATGAACAGGAGCTGGTTGGGTCACGTCTGGTTGAGGAATTTACTGATAATAATAATAATGATGTGCATATAAGAAAATGCATTTTATTTGTGAAGCACTTTTTATTAAAAAAAAAAGTGTTTTATTTTGTCATTCGAGTTCATGATTATTTTATAAATTTGCTGCAACAACTGCAAGAAATAGAAAAGTCTTCACAGTTTATATGGGCCCACTGTGGTTCCGATTTATTTTCATGAATTAAAACGTTTCAAAAACATCCCTTCCTCTGACCCTGCATTCACTTATTACATTTGTTAAGCTTGTCTACCTAAAACTCTGTATTTACTGCTCTAACAAAGGTGGCAGTGATGCAGAGTCGGGGATTAGGGATGTTAAAACTGTGAGGAGATTTGATGCCAGGCCAGCCAGCGCACATGTCCTTCCAAAGGCAGGGCTCTTAAGCATTAAACCATCAAAATGTTAGCATGGGTGGGTAATTTGGAAAGGAAAACCACACCGCCGAGTCCTTTTTCTGCTGGCATCAACATGCAAAAAGAATCACATGAATGTTGTGTTGGAGGAAACTGTGTGGCATAGATAATTAGAAAGCCCTGACTATTTTTTGCTTGGCCTACAAGCAGTGGAAATCAGCTTTACTGGTCTGCAAAACAAACTCTCAGACTTCACTGCGTGTCCTCCCTAAACTTTCAGAATTAGTCCTAATAATCGGAGTAGGCAAAATAATATTAAAAGCGTTGGCGCTTCAACGGGGATAAACCAATTAGAACTGATAGCGAATGTCAACTTCCTACTTGCTGATGTCTGCATAATGTTTTATTTTATACAACTGATTGGATATTTACTGCGCACAGAGGCGCCTGCGACGGCTGTTTTCCATACAGTCACCATCAGTTAGGTAGTCATCATAAATGTTTATGTTATTCTTGCACCAAACCAGAGTATTGGCAGCACGATCCACTCCCGCAGCTGATTGCCAGTTTGGTCAGAAAGTGGTTTGTGCGCAGAAGTAGGCTGGTCAGAAAATACACTCCCTGTGGATTCATCACCACCACAACCAACATGCTAAAAGAATATATTACGAAAAGCTTAAGATGTCTATGTCAAAAGATTTCACTGAAGGTTTTTTTTTCATATTTAAACGTGCATCATCCCAGACAAAAGGTACACCCTCTAGTTCCTTTCGCCCTGAATCAGATCGTGTGTCCAACCTTTTGAATGGAAATGTAGGGATTTTGACTTTAAATGCACAGTATTTTAATTCCTGCTGCTAGTTTTGTTCTCAAACGAAACAAGTTGACAACCACAACACTTCCATATGCACGGAGGGGACGCTGAGGCCCCACCTACATGAATTATCCATACACTTTTCTATCCAGTTTGGCCTCTGAACCACACCAACATGACATTTATCTGGAGATTTTGATCCAATCTGGATCTTTTGTCGGATTCATGACCCGAACCCTAACCTCGCATGTCATTGTCACATTCAAATGCCACTACTGGTCTGGCATGGTAGACTTTTTAGGAAGATTGTATTCATGTTGCTTCTGTGTAGTTGTGAGATATTTCTCAATCGGATTGAGGTTTGGATAGAGAACATTTCTTTTAAACCTGCAGACAAAAATATTTGATTAAAGAAATCTAGTCTAGTCTGAGGGGCAGCCATGTTTGGAATACAATTTTAAAATTATTGAAAATATGCAACTCAACTAAATATATTTATCGGTGAAGTCTTTTTTTTTATATTTAGACTCTGGAAAAGTGACTTATCAGGCCTTTATTTGACCTTAAATAGCTAGGTGACAGCTGCTACTTCTCATGTCTTTGCTTACCAGCCATATGTCAATTCAGGAATGCCGATTTTAATGAGGAAGCCTGTTGTATGATTATTAACTCAGTGGATTTATGGCTTAGGGAATAATTGTGGTCATTATCCACTCAGTGTGACAGTCATTAGTCTGTCAATTCCAACACGTTGTCTGCTCAGGCTGCTATTCACACTCCGCTGTGAAAGCAAACACAGAGGGGACGGGGTGTGTGTTGGCGGCTCGGGCTGATAATGCTGCAACTGCCTTGCTTCTTTTTATTGATAAAACATATTGGATTCATTATGTGCTACCACTATCACACACTGGGAAAAAAAGCCTTGACTCAAGAGTGTACAGGACTTTTAATTTAACCTAAGGTTTCTCATTTTCATGATACACACACACACACACACCACGCCCCTGATAACTATCAGCTCTGGGGCACACTCTATTGTTTTAGTTCAGTGCTAATTACTTTGGGTCTTGACCCCAGATTCAGCTGCAGAGGCACAGAGGGGGGAAGGGAGGGTGCAAATGTGTGTTTGTGTGTGAGAGAGTGAAGCGGCAGAAGTTTGTGTGTGTGTGTGTGTGTGTGTGTGTTGGGGGGTCGGGGGTGGGGCGGCTGGCTGGAGAGGTCATTGCTGCTGCCAATCAATTGTCACGCGGGTTTTCATCTAAAAGTCCCCGGCATAATCCAAGATGGAAAGCGAGGCGGCACAGGGAATCCAAGATTTCGAGCATTTTTGCGACTCTCTCATCAACAGCAGCTCCCCAGTGCGTCTCCAAGCACAAAGATGGAATCAAATGGAAAAGCACATTTATTAGTCCAGTGGCATTTCCTCACTGTGTATACAAGAGAGAAAGTTTCTGTGGGTGTACCATGTGCGTATGCTATCGTGCACAAATCCAGTTGTTTTTAAAAGGGTCGAGGTGAATTATGCGGATTTGCAATTGGTCCTTGATGCAAGAGGAATAGTTTAAATTCAGATATGGAGAACAATTCATATGGATTGAGTTAAATGTGGAAACCACGTTAAAATATGTTATTACAACGTATGTATGTGCAGCTCTGAGATCAGGTCTCATGTGAATGTTGCGCCATTTTAGGTCTGGATTCAGGTATTTGTAGTATTTGAAAATGGCTTTGAGTTCTTATGGTGACTTTGATTACACCTGGCAGATACATTTAAAAGTCTCAGAAATGCACCTGAATAAAAAAAAAAAAGTCACAGACACAGACGCACATCTCTAGTCTCCAGCCTTCCTCTGGCTTTCCTCTCTCTCCTCGAAATATTTGTACTTTCTCACCACTTTACAACACAGAGAAGCCAAAACAACACTTTTCACTGCTGGTTTCATGCTGTAAAAGAGAAGTGTTCTCCCGGGGCGCCACGAACAAACAAAACCTGTCCAGTATGCGCTTTCATTGCAATACAAAACAGATTTCCAATGCTTCAGCATCACTTAAGGCCCTACTTTCAATTACAATGTCACGAGCACTTAGAGCTGACGGCCCTTTAGAGAAAGGGAGTGGAACCTGTGGTGAAGTTCCAGACGGCCTTAAAAGACCATTAGGGGCTTTAAATATAAATTAAAATAAAACACACACATTTATATAGAAACACATGCTGAAACATCCACTTTTCGTATGCGTATTTTTCTAAAAATATAGCCAATCAAAATACATGCAAGCCACATCTGCCGGTATAAATAGAGGCTCTGGTTATTGTCAGAATTAGTTGGGAGAGGAGAGGAGTCCTAGTGAAAGAAGAGAAAAGGAAAGGAGAGGAGAGGAGAGGAGCCTCCCTCTTCTGTTTTCCCCTCGGATCCCGCCTCCTGGTCAAGGGTTGGTCAGGGAAACTCAACTCCGCCACATGGATTGGTCGGTTCGCCTCTAGACGGGCAAAATAGTCTCTCCTCACAGACACAATAAAGTTTAGTGCTGGCCGCTCGCAGGCAGTAGGTGCTGGATCCGAGCTCTGCGCCGCCGCTCGGAGCTTTTCCCGGGGAACAACGCGCGGACTCCGGGATTTATCCAACAACAACAAAAAAACATTAAGGACCCGCGTTTTTTTTTTTTTTTATTTATCGTGCCTCACTTGTGCCTTTTGGATATTTTAATTCACTGATCCGGTTTGGAAGTTGGACCCGCATCCAAAAAAGAAAAAAAAAAAAGAAAAAACAAACGCACGGACCTACGCACGCTCCGCTCCCGCAGCTGGACTACAGAAAACACGCGTCGCTGTCTCCAGGGAGACCCGCGGTCGCTGCAGGACACGTCCCAGCGTGCCAAGCCTCCGGCGGCAGGGACAGGGGGGGAACAGCCGCTCCGTGGCCGGGAGGATGGCGTCGCGCGCCGGGGCAGCGCTGCTGCTGCTGTCCGGGCTGCTCGGATCGCTGCGCGCCGTGCGGGCTTTCGGCGACGAGGTGGAGGAGATGACCTGTGACCCGATCCGCATCAGCATGTGCCAGGGTCTGGGCTACAACGTCACCAAGATGCCCAACCTGGTGGGCAACGTGCTGCAGTCGGACGCAGAGCTGCAGCTGACCACGTTCACGCCGCTGATCCAGTACGGCTGCTCCAGCCAGCTCAAGGTACCAAGGGACCATGCACGTTTACCACACAACTGGAACTGCTGAATGCACGATGGCACACACACATTTAGGAACACTGATCCCAGATTCAAATAGGACCCCAGATAGTCTGCTGTGTGTGTGTGTGTGTGTGTGTGTGTGCGTGGGGGGGGGGTAAGTTATACCAGCAATAGTTGACTATTCACTGTTCAGACTGATGGTGCCAGTTATGAGGGGATCACACACATGTGTATGTATATATACACATACTATATATAGGCGGATATGCTATAGGCCTGCTGGACAGTAGGTCGATTCGCATATTGTTGGTGTGTAAGCGGAGGGGTCCCTTTCCTGTTGTGCCATGCGGTCATGCTAATTTCAATGAAAATGCCCCCTCTGTCTGTTGACATTCTGAGTTCATGCCCCACACAGCAACAGCTGAGTTCATCACTACTATATACTGTACTGTCTTCCCGTCAACAATGGTCCCCTCAGTGTCCCAAGACAAATGCTGCTTGTTTGTCTCACGCACCATGTAAGAAACAAATTTGACTGGTGCCCTTCCTTGTCTCGGAGACTTTACTTTAGTCTATAATTGGAGTGACTGCTCGGCATGCAGGGATCGAGTTTTTGTGTGTGTGTGTGTGTGTGTGTGTCAATATCCAGGACAGATTTAATAGACAGAATTTCCATTTCTCATGACACTTTCACACATATCATAATTAGACATACACAGACACACCCTTTCATGTCCATATTTTAAAAGGAAACTTAAGTTTGGAAAGTCTGCTATTGTGTCTGAAGTATGATTTTTTTTATCAGTGAATTGTTAGTGCGTACAAGTGAAAATGAGTTATACATGCCATATCAGTAAAGTGCTTAAAAGACATTTTTATGTGCGTGCGTGCATGTGTGTGTGTGTGAGAGACAGAACTTGAGCAACTGGGAGCAACTGCAAACCACACTGTCCTGCTTCAGCTGAAAATTGTCCTGTAAGATTAGCTGACCCCCTCCCACCCCTCTCTCCCACACACACACACACAGACATGCTAAAGAGGGGGAAAAGGGGAAAGGGAAACCGTATCCCATAACATTTGCTCTAATGGGAGGCTTCCTGACTAGTAACCAGAGCAGCTTTTAGCAGTGAAGTGGCACCACTCGGGTTACCAACGGTCGGGGAAAACACCCGGAACGTGTTACAATACTGTCACCGGTGGACTATACACATCAGCTATTGAACATAAACTACACCGTGACACACGGGGCAAGTTTGCTTATTTGTCGATCAATCCAGATATGACTCAGGACTCAACTACAAAACACATGGATCAGTCTGGGAAACAAAGAAAAAAGTGAACAGTTTCCAGATCAGCCAGTCTGCTTCACTTGTATGGATAAAGTTGCCCCGCAGCCCAGAGACTGATCACAGTTTAAAAGATGTTCCCTTTCACCGTGATAATAGATTTTGACATCCCATACTTCCTCACAGCAAGTAACACAGTGAGGAGTTATTGTATCACAGTTCAAACTCACAATCAAAGGGCAAGTCCTGTTCACTAGTGGATTTAGAAACGGGAATATCCTGTAGATTAACAGTAGCTCACAGGTTCTACTGATTTTTAATTTGCATGCTTGTTAGCGTAACATGTTGCGCGGACACACAACTTCATCCTATGAAAAATGCTTTCTTACAGGAAGTAAGAGATGTATAATGTTTCCCCATGTATGTATTTACACACCATGACATCCTTTTTAAATTCATGTTCCATATGGGCTTTGTTCAAGGGCCATAGTCCAATAAATACTTTGGTCTTTGGGAAATGAAAAATGGCAGCTGACCCTCCACTCTGACACATTTTTTGTATTTTAAAGTGAGTGGTGCAATTTTACACTCTGGCTTCAATCAAATTTCCCCCATAAAGGCATGAAATTGCATGGAATTGAAAACCTTTTGTAACCCCTGAGTTCACAAAAAGCCCCTCTTCCCTCACATCACCACAACCTCACACAATCCAATATGACTTCAGACTGGTCAGTATCTTTATAACCCTGATTTAGATATCTATTTCAAAACTATTGCCATGGGACAGAGAAAACCGAGCCTTGGATTAAGGGGGATTATGGGGCATTACATGGCACATGCCCTCAGTGTTGTTAAATCCACAGATTGTTTTTAAAGACGCAGACTTGTGTGCCTGACCTTGGGGCAGGTTAATGTTGCAGGTGCTGTCTTGAACTCAAGGGGGACGTTCTTTAAAAAGCCACAGAATTAACTGTCCACCTTAACGGTTTTAAAGCTTCATGAACAACATGTTAAAAGAATACTTTAATATAACAAATGGTCCAGCAAACTTGTTTTGCTGAGATCACTGAAGAAAAGCAGCGTAACATGGTGTCGAGGACCTCTATCAATACTATGCCGGTACGGCTGGTTTGTCCCTTTATTTTCCAATCATAGCCAATTCCTCCCTCCTCTATCCCGAACAACTGTTGTCTCATCGCCAAACTTGCATTCCTGGCTGGAATTCTAGAAAAAAAAAATTGTTGCAAAAGAGATGATTCCATTTATGACCGGAAATGGCCTCTTTGAAAAATTTCAGTCGGGCTTTGGAGTGGCCCATAGCACGGAGCCTGCAATCCTCAGAGTGCTCAATGGTCTTCTTTTAGCAGCTGACTCTGGCCACTCATCTATTTTAATCCTTTTGGATCTCCACAGCCTTTGAACCCATAGATTAGAGCTGTGTGATATGACCAAAATCTTATATCCCGATATAGTTCATGTCATATCCAGATAATGATATATAGCACGATACTGAGTAATCAATTCCTTGGAATTAGCTTGCCTCCATGTTTTTCATGTTGCAATCACGTAAACTCACTAATTATCGTCATAAAGAGCAAAGATAAGAGCAGAATATAGGACAATGTACATTTTTTAATCATCACAATATAAATCGTCACAATTCTTATAATATTTCTTAGCCCTGTAATGATCATTTAATATGACCTGAGTGTCTCAAAGAATGTGCTGTAGGTATGTCTCTGGTGTATTAGACTGGTCCTACTCTTTTCTCTGAAATTATTGTTGTTATCCGTGATTGCTGCTCTTCCACAGAATCTTATGTTTTGTGGCGTACCTCTGGAGTCAGTACTTGGTCCTCTGATTTTCTCCACTATGACAGAGACATAGAAACAATATTACTTTCCATTTTTGTGCAGATGACATTTATTTCTCATTCAACCCCATCAGTAGCAGCTAAATAATCACTTTCTGGGCATACTTAATTGATGTTCAAATTTAATTTCCTTACACTGTATATGGACAAACCAAAAGTTACTATCATAGGCTCTGACATCAACTCCAGCTGTAGAAAACTTTGTGTTTGATAATAATCTTAATATAAACCAGCATGATAAAATAACTGTCCAGTCTTGTTTCACCCAGTTATATAGAATTATTTCTGTCTCCCAAGAACCTGGAAACTGCCTGTCATGCATTCATCACAGCCAATTCGGAGGACTCACTCCACTCATCTTTATGCACATCTTTTTCAGACTCTAATAATTAAAAAGGACACCATCAGAATTCACTAATTCTAACAAAATAGTACATATATAACCCCAACTGTAGCTTCACTGCATTGCCACCCCCTTTTTTTTTTTTTAGAATGCAAGTAGATGGAACATCAACACCTACAAGCCCCAATCTTGTTGAAATATATGGGAAATGTTTCCACCTTTTCACATTGAGATGAATTATCTTGAGCTAACTCAAATCCTCCAAAGGAGCCAACTACATCTTTACATTTCCCTTTTTCTCTTGATAGTAAAAGAATAGCTCTTTTTTTAAATAATAAAAATAAGACCTACCTTATGTATGCTGTAACATTATAACAGAGAATATGCATTGATATATTTATTTATTTATGGATTGATTTTCCCTCTTCTACAGTTCTTCCTGTGCTCTGTCTATGTGCCAATGTGCACAGACAAGGTTCCCATCCCCATTGGTCCATGTGGCAGCATGTGTATGTCCGTCAAGAGGAAATGTCTTCCGGTGCTGCACGAGTTTGGTTTCATTTGGCCTGAGGTGAGTCGACTCTAGGAAGTGAGGATGTTGAAAATAGGATGTTAGGTGAAAATTATTTATTTCTTTTTCCATGTCCATGCCTTAATGAGCCACCATGTCCTACTCCCCAGGTGCTCAACTGCAGCCTCTTCCCGCCCCAGAACGACCACAACCACATGTGCATGGAGGGTCCGGGAGACGAGGACCCGCCCTACTACACGGTCCGCCACCCGCCCCACCAGGAGGAGTGTCAGGCCTTGGGGTCTGTGCCCAACCAGTACACCTGGCTGAAACAGACCGATAGCTGTGCCCTGCAGTGCGGCTACGACAGCGGCCTCTACAGACGCGGCGCCAAAGTGTTCACGGATGCCTGGATGGCGGTGTGGGCGGTGCTGTGCTTCCTCTCCACCACCCTGACGGTCCTGACCTTTCTGTTGGATTCACAGCGCTTTTCCTACCCTGAAAGGCCCATTATCTTCCTGTCCATGTGCTGCAATTTGTATAGTGTGGCCTATCTGGTAAGTGGGAGATCCAGTATTAATATTATTACCATGTAAGTTAAATTATGTTCATGGAAACCAACTTTTTGGACTTTTTTTTCAAAACCTCTCTACTTTCTCGGGTCCCTTTCCCTGCAGGTGCGGTTGACTCTGGGGAGGGAACGCGTTTCCTGTGACCTGGACGCTGCCGCTGTACCTATTCTAGTACAGGAGGGGTTAAAGAGCACTGGATGTGCCATAGTCTTCCTCCTGCTCTATTTCTTTGGCATGGCCTCCTCACTCTGGTCAGTGCCAACACACACAGACACACACCCATGCACTTTATCAATCCTTCATCTCTTTCTCCCACTTTTGCATTTATTATTGTCCGTTGTGAACCATTGTAATACAAGACCAGCATCCTGTTTTCTTTAAGAGCTAACTATCCTGTCTCATAACCTCCTGTACTGGATGGATTATTTTCCAAACATACAAAGGGCTGCCTTTGTAAAAGATGACACCTCTTGAGTGCTTGCTGCACTGATGCTGCAGTGGAAACACAGTGCTGTCTCAGCTCTTTGTCTTCCTTTTCATTTTGCCCTCATTTTCCTGTTTGTCCTCACTCTTCCCCTTTGAAAATGTAACAGGCCGCAGAGCCCAAGGACGTCACGCTGTTCTTAGATAGGGCCGCGACCATCTGTTGTGAAACTTATTGCTATTTGGTGTCATGATGGGCTGATTACACCGTCAGATTACAAATTGTGCTGCTAAAAGGGCAAAGCTTTGAGTCTATCAGAATTAAAGCCAGTTCAGTAAGGTAATCTGTACACGTCTCTCTCTTTTTCCAGGTGGGTGATCTTGACCCTGACATGGTTCTTAGCTGCTGGACTGAAATGGGGCCACGAAGCCATTGAAATGCACAGCTCCTACTTCCACATAGCGGCCTGGGCCATACCAGCTGTTAAGACCATTGTCATCCTCATAATGAGACTGGTGGATGCGGACGATTTGACTGGACTCTGCTATGTTGGCAACATGCAGCAGGAGGCGCTCACAGGCTTCGTGGTGGCACCGCTGGCCACGTACCTACTTATAGGTAATTACAAGAGGTTAAGGCAATCATTTAGTCAGTGAAACTACTTAAATATTGTGATTATCCATCATTTCTTCTATTCGCTGCCACTGTACCAGTGTTAATTTTATCGGACGAAATTTTATTGGCCGTGTTTTTTTGAGACGAAGACAAATCAAAATCAATGCCCTTTACCACCGGCTGTGATGGAATTAAGCATTTTTTGTTGACAAAAGAAGACGAGACAAAATCTACTATTAGATAAAAACTTATATGACATTTTTTTTTTAAAGTTGATTCTGTTTTTTCATATTTTTACTTAAATTACAATCCAAAAAGTGTTTAGTAGATGCACATCACTTTTACATCTTCTCTATGGCCAGGTGTGTCTATTCTATTTACATGACTGCCTAAATGCCTGATGTGCTGTGTTTCTGTAAATACCAAACCGCATTTCTAATCATTCAACACGTGAAGCTACTTCATCGGGTAATAATGACTAAAAAAGACTAAAATGCATTTATTGGTTTGACTAGATTCATTTAAGACTACACAAACACTGTTGATTAAAGCTAAACTTTAATACTTTGGAAATTTCATCAAATAAAATGTGACTAAATACTCAGATTAAAACTAAAATGAAAAATATGTAACAAAATGAAGACTGCACCTTGTTGGTTCTATTTAATTATCATTATATGACCATTGTTTTCTATATCAAATTTTAGGAACCCTGTTCATCTGTGCCGGCCTGGTGGCGCTCTTCAAGATCCGATCCAACCTGCAGAAAGACGGCGCCAAGACAGACAAGCTGGAGCGTCTAATGGTGAAGATCGGCGTGTTCTCCGTTCTCTACACCGTCCCAGCGTCCACCGTCATCGGCTGTTACCTCTACCAGCTCTCCCACTGGGGGGAGTTCAAGGCCAGCACCCGGGACTCGTACGTCGCGTCCGAGATGCTCCGGATCTTCATGTCGCTGCTCGTGGGCATCACGTCAGGCATGTGGATCTGGTCGGCCAAGACGCTCCACACCTGGCAGCGCTGCTCCGCCCGCCTGCTCAGGGACGGCCGGGCGAGCCGGGGGGGCAAGAGGGCGCCGGGCGAGGGCTGGATCAAACCGGGGAAGGGCAACGAGACAGTGGTGTGAGGAGAAGCAAAGGAAGAAAGACAGGAATGGACTTCCACCTGCTTCTTTCTCTCCCACGGAGAGAAGGACACAGAATCAGTGACACAGAAAACCCAGCAGGAGTTTCTCATAGAAGCCACTGGATGTAAACGCATCTGTGAGAATCAAAGGGCACGCCTCACCCCCTCTAACTAACTCTGTGCCTCACACTGGGTTTGGAATCGCCCTTGGATGTCGAGGTTAAGGAGGAGAAAAGAAAAGGGGAGGACTGATTCATAAATAAGTAGCAAGAGTAGCCTCTCTACCTCCGTTTGACTTTCACTGCCCAGAGAGACGGAGGAAGAAAACAATGAAGGAGAAAGAGACGGAACAGACAGAACCCACGCATCAATATGAAGACCACGCAACAAGAAGCTGTGTAGCACCATGTCTACCTCTGTCTCTTTTTATTTTCTCCAGAGCCCTCAGCAGAACAGACTGAACCTGCTGGATACAGTAAACCTTACACCGTTGTGTCTTTTTTTTTTTTTTTTTTTTAGGGTTTTGAATTTTACACTGGAGGGTCATGGTGCAGATATTATACAGAATGTACGCTGTCGTTTCCCAAAAGCATCTGGCACCTTGAGTCCCTGTGGGTTTTTATATCTATGCAGGGGAAAAGTAAAAGACAATGAAATACCAGACCAAAAAAAAAACGAACAATGAAAATCTGATGAAAACATATCAAATGGCCTTAAATCTGCAATGTGTTTACATTTGAACAACCTTATTTTGCATTTTTCTTTTGTAAATTATACCTTTTGTACAATATAAAAGAGCAGCTGATTTAATTGCTCAGATTTTTTTGGGAAACCAGCTCTAAGCTGTATTAATGCACTATAATTATATACAGTATGTGAAGTGACTGTGCTCGTCACAAGTGCATTACCAGGGATGGCGGTGGTGGGACGAATAACAAATAATTACACAATACAGACAAATACAAGGAGCCTCTAAGAGGCCGAGTTTGCTCAGGTGTCAGTACGAAGCACTGACACCAGAATTCAGTGGTATTGACTGTAAGAACGTAGTAGAATCCTGCACACGATCGGCTGAAATACGTATGTGTGTCAGAACTAATACACAATCACTGTTCTTACAAATATCGCAGTCTGACATGTTAGGAAATGCGCTTTTCCAGCTTCTTGCCAGGAGCTTGAGGAGAAGATCAATATCAATCTCATACACATGTCCCATGAATACGAACGGGAGAAACCGACTAGCTCTTGGCCGACACCAGATTCGCCACAAAGACACGAGAACGGCATCAATCTTCTCTACTTCCACAAAATGACATAAGTCCTATGAAGTCATACCGCGGTGGATTCTGGGAGTATCCCGACAGTGCCCTTTATTGACCCGCCTCCAGGCATCTGAGAAATGTGGCCGTGTGGGTTTTACCTCAGCGGTCCACGAGGAGCGGAGCCGACTTTCTCCTTGAAAAACGCTGTGCTGTATACGCTCTCGAGTTACCATGAAGTCCAGGAAATTAAATTATTCCCTCTGCCCTCTCTCCAAACATCAGGCCCGAGGCAGGTCAACGAATTAGAGGTTATTAGACAATCATTTGCCAAAAGACACATTATGCTATGACTAAGACATGCACATATTGTGCAGGTACATACATAGGAGGACGAGTTGGTTCCCACGAACCTCCAACCACCATCAGAACGAAAAGAAATAACAATAATGACCAACATATAAGGTATTTGAGCCTGTGTGCTCATCCCTTCAGTCAGAATATTAGTCTGCGGACTTAATTTGACGAAGCAGAATTCACTCACTGCAGCTCATTTTCTACATATCAGTCAGTATCATCTGTCTTTATGGAGCTTTCCCAGGACACACTTCCCTTTTCTTCCCCCTGTTTAAGTCCGACCTAGACAATCAAGTCCTCTTTTGGAAAGCGCTTTCGTACAATTCACTGTGAGTCGTGATAAGCGTCCACGGCCGCCTGACCCATCATGTCTTACTGCTGCGTTCATATTTTCCCGTGTTCGCCACATTTGCCTGACAATCTATGGAGAGTGTGGGAATGTATGTGTCACATTAGGCCTTCTTGATCAGGCAGTGTAGGAAGAATCCGGCTCTGGGCGACTCGAGGGCTGCGAAACGCTGGAGCTTTGCCCTCCTGCGTAGCATTTGAAACCAGATAGTGCCTTGCATACCTGCCACACATATTTTTAGGTAAATATTTAGAATGGGACAGAAAAATAATTTTACAAGCTCGGGCTGCTTCCCACCCCCCCCCATCCCGAAACACGTTAAATTAGAGATATTTTGGAATATTCTGGTGAAACTGAGAACCCTGGGACAGTAAACCAGTGTTTCTCAAACCAGCGTACCATGGCACACTTATTAAATTTCCAAAGTCAAACAAACATTACATTGAGTTAAAGTGAATTAAATTAACCTCTGACCACCTCCCCTCTGAGCTAATGCAGTTTCCCTCCCAGATTTCCTTAATGCTTGGCCGTCTCCTCCCGTATGACCACACTGAGCTTCAGGTGACATTTTTAAACAAGAACCAAAAAAAAAAAAAAAGTCGTGCCTTGAATTATGGCGACGGTGTGCCACGGCCCGATGGAAACCGAGAACCACTGGTAATGAGATTTGAAAAGCTTTTTAGGAATCCCAGATAGGAATCGCTGTCGGGGTCAGTTCACCAAAGGTCTCCACTGTTCCTTTGTGTAGATTGTCTTGATGATATCATCGATGTATTATAAGAAAAAACAAATGCTAATTTATCCTTGTGTAAAAAAAAAAAAAAAGTGACAAAACATTTTAAAACTTGATTGTTATTTAAGAGACACTTTTGTATCAGAAGAACAAGATGAATAAAAGACAGAAAGAAAAAAAAACCCTCTCTTGGTTTCCAACATGTTGTTACAATTTCGTGTGTGCGTGTGGTTGTATAAAGAAGCGTGCACACGCATGAAATAAGCGCGGCCTTGCGAGATCGTTTCATGCCAATTTAGAACGAGTGGCTTCGCTGGAGCAGGCGTCCGGGTGCTTTGTGAGGAAAGTAAACGGTGTTCTCAGGCGTTTGGGAGCGGACACACACACAGAAGAGTTCGTAATCCCGCTTCAGAGAGATCCCGTAACGGCCGTCGGGGGACAGATTAGGTTGAGTGTGAGTGAGTGAACAGATGAACGTGTAATGAGTCACTGAGTGTTGTGTCTATTCTGCATGTAAATCTCCTCTGGAGTCCTGCTCGGCTCATCGGTTGAGCAATGCTGCCACCTCTTGTCTGATGAGACAAATTAGGCCGTCGCTGCTTCATCGGCGACACACAGCATCTGCGACCTCTCAACACCCCTGACCCTGCACGTCCATGAAGCTGTGACGCAACCCGCTCTCAACCCCTTTTGCGTTTCTTTTTAACAGTTCCGCTGGTTTTTAGATTAAAAATTGCAACATAACCGCTAAATTTGTTGTTGCATCCACAGTGATTATACTGTGTAAACATTACTATAGCAGCCATCACATCTCATCAGCTGTGAACTCGCAGCCACCCCCACACACACACACACACACACACACACACACACACACACACACACACACACACACACACACACACACACACACACACACACACACACACACACACACCTCCTTTCACTTCAAAATCACTTATAATCTGCTTTTACAATTACACTTGATACACGTTAGGTTGTAATTTACCAGCGCTGTGGTAACGTTGCATCTGGAGAAATTGTAGAAAGTGGAGAAAATTCTGGGCATGTTTGAGCGTGTGCGTGCGGGTGTGTGCGCGCGCGCGTGTGTGTGTGTGTGTTGGCGAGAGAGAGAGACAGCAAGAGGGGGGAAAGTCCAAATATCTAAGTCTGCAGCTCAGATTGCCTTCCTGTAATTTACTGTGAGTGAATGAGTGTTTGTTTAAGAGCGCCCTCAAAAGCCTGAGGTAAAGGGAAAGTGACAGCATCTACTGCTCTATTGTTTCCAGATGTGGCTCCACTGATACGCGCACGCGCGCGCAAACACGGCACATACACACGCGTGCACGTTCATAAACGGACATGCACGTTCGCACAAACACGGGGGGGGGGGGAGTTAAAGGAGTTCAATGCTGTCGCTTCCACAGCGTAAATTGGTTTATGTATACAAGCGTGTGTATGTGTATGCACGTATGCTGAGGCAGCTAACGTGTTGCAGTTGTGTTTTTCAGTCCGATATAACTTCGCACTTTGCTTTCGTTTTGTTTGAACACCCATCATTTATCTGCAGGCTTCTCCTTGGCAGCTTTTTTTTGTGGTTTTTTAGTGATACAGCGACTTGTCTCACACACACACACACACACACACACACACACACACACACACACACACAAATCTTACCAAACGCGCCCTAAACACCAGCCTTGAAACTAACCAAAAATAACACATTTAACTCTGATTTATGCTCAGAAATGACAGCTTTTGTAACTCAGGAGTATCCGCCTATGTGTTGTTTGGACACAACCGGTTCGTACCATAAAAATCACACATACACACACCAAGTTCCAGTATTAGCGGACAGCATGTTAGTATTTTTTATTTTTTTATTACAAAGTTAAAATGTGAAAAGGCCCTATTAAAATTCCTTGGACTAATATTCCTGGGAATGCATTATGAGAGTAACTGTGTGTATACATCTATGTTGTTTTGTGTGTGCACACGTTGATATGTGTGTGTGTGTGTGTGTGTGTGTGAGGGGGGGTGTACAGAGGAGAAAGAGAATGCAATAAAAAAGTAGCATAAGGACACAGAAAAGAGAAAATTTAGGAGAACAAAAAGGAGAAGTGAAAGGACAATGAAATATAGAGAAAACTAGAGGAAAGTTAGAGGGACTGAGTGAGAGAAAATGGAGAAAAGGAAATCTGACATCCTCCACCAGCACATCGCTGCAGCTGTTCCCTCTCAGCAATGTCGAAATCATTTTCCCATTCTGCTCAGCGTCTCGAGCTGTATGAATAATTTTGAGTAATGGCCACCACTGGGATTCTGGGTGACGTAGTTGTCTTGGCCCGAGAGCCGATTCTTAGAAACAGGGACTTGAAAATACCAGTTCTCGGGCCAAACAATCCAACCAACTGAGACTGCGATTTTAAAAGCGCGGCCAAGAGAGAGATTGGAGAATTATTCCCCCATCAGGTTCAGACAGGAGAGCCATTATGCGCGGCGGGTTGGTGTGAAAAACGTCATTTATTTCAGGGCACACAAAGATATAGTCTATTTAAGCCAGATGATGGAAAACAAAGCAGCTCCCAGCATTTCCATTAAATTCTAGAGGAGAATAGAAAGTGTAATGCGTGTGATCTGGAAGATGTCAAAAATATAATGCACTTATTCTTTTGTTTGTAATGTAAGAAAGTGGTAAAAGTATCTGCAGAAAGTCCTGCTCAGCATAAAGAGACGTGTATGTTAGGTGTGGTGAAGACACAGTCTACTGGATGTTCGGCCTTATATGTGCTTACGTTAGGTTTTCATAGCTATAATGTCTACGGCAGGGGTGTCACACTCATTTTATTTATTTATTGCATTTTTTCCATTGGCCACAAATGGATGAATGTGATCTAAAGTCAGCCAGACCAGTAAAGATGTTTCACAATAGCCTGCTGTATAAATAACTATATAATTCCATTTTTACATCCATCCGTTTTTACTGTGTATTTCTCCTCCTGTGTAGTAATACTTGCATCATCACACCACAAACTGAAGGCAATCAAGGTTAAGTTCCCTCCTGTCTAACAAACCATTTTCACATCAGACGTTTCTGTATTTTTGCATGTTCCTCTTTGCAAGCACAAAGGCTTCACATTTCTGTGAAGAAATAGGAACTGGTCCATTCTTTCTTGGAAATTCCCAATCCCTGGTGTTGACCAGTGGGCCGGATCAGACCCTTTGGTTAGCCGGTTCTGGACTTCCGGGCCTGCGTTCATATGGGGCTTGATGCTGATGGATATGTATGGAGGTGTATTATATTTGTACATGTCTAGTGCTTTTGTCTTGTTATGTCTGTAGTGTTTTAAGCTCATGTTATGATGTGTGACCCTTGAAAATAAATGACTTATTCTGTTTGTAGAAGTAGAAATATCTGTCACCACTAGATGGCCCTCTTTATCCAGCCCATCATGTGTCAATGAGCAGCGTCTTCATTCTGATTATTAAATGTTTCATTATCAGTAATAAAAATGTAGCTTAGCAAATAACAAGAACATAAAACTGATTTAACTTATTCTCTGGGAAGATAGATGAGTGTTTTAATCATGCAAAATAAGAATGAATATCATGTGATATAATCAGAATTTAAAAACTAGAGACTTCATTCTTTCAAACCAATTTCAGCTAAATAAACCTCAACCAGCTCATTATACCAGTGCTCAATACAAAATGCTCAAATTTTGCTAAATTAAAAAATCACTGAATGATAAACTGAGGCCCTGGATTGTGATTGTTATATTTGAAATAATTCTGTACGTAATTTTAATGAGGTTACATCATGTCTGCATGGTATTATGCACAGGGGCTGCAACAGGAGAGCAGAATAAACTGTTTTTAAGTAATACATGTGCTGCAAAGTGGGCGAAAGGCTGAGTGATCCCATGTTATATCAGCAGGACGACATTTGTCAACTTTGGAAATGTCAACCGGTCAATACAACCTCCTCATCTCTCTCTGCCTCACACACACGGCCCTGAGCACACACACAGCGAGCAGAGAGACGTAGGGACTGAAACCACATGAAAGACGAAGGGAATTAATGAAGAAAAAGAGGGCGAGACGGAGGCGGCAGGGGAGGACAGGCAGGAAAATGAGCTGTGGCGTTGTGTGGTCATGGAGAAAAGTCAGGAGGAAAAAAAAACAAAAACGCAGGGAAGTGTCTAACAACGTGAGAACATAATAAATGATCCCATTGTTTTCCGTCATCAGAACGCCAAAAGCCTGGAAATGATTCATACAAATAGCGTCTGACTTCCAACAGCCTGTCTGGGTTTGTTTCCCCCCATGAGTTCTTGTCTTTTACTCACAGAATCTAGGACCAGCAGACATAGAAAAGACGTTCGTCTGCCGTGTGAATAGAGACGTTTCGCTCGGTTTCATCACCGCCGCCATCGCTTTCGAGCCGCCTCCACAAACCGGCTACTTGCTGATATAGCTGCCGTGTGATTACACAGTTGGTAGCTTCAGTCATTTATTCATGTTGTAGTCCTGTTATCTATTGTTTCAGACCCCTTTTCTCCTTCTTTAACATATTTGATAGTTGAATCCTTCATTTTCCTGCTCCTCACATCGAAGGGCAGCAAAGACCCGAAGTCTCGCTTTTCTTTTGTTAAAAAAAAAGAAACATAAAAAGCTTTCTAGATAAGATGAGATGATGCGAACATACAGCCTGCAGCCAATTATCTTAGGTTAGCATGATGCCTGGAAAGAGCCCGGCTTTAAAGAAAAGTTTTAAAAGATGTCCATCAGTCATAGCAAACAGTTTTTTTAATACTTAATATTTTGCGTATCCTAGATTTCCTTCACCTCTGCTTCAGATGGACACTTCAGACGTATTAGAAAGTTATCAAGTTATGACATAATGGAATGTCATGTGTATAGTTAAACCTGATAAAGGGGCACAATTTCACTTGTATATAATATCATTAATCTGTTCATATTAGTATGAACTCTCCATAGAAGTTCATAATAATCTACACGAAATTTCCCCAGAGGGAATTTTGTAGCTATATTCATCATGTGTAGCTGTTTGTGGACGTGTGGGTCAGTGGCTTTGTTTTGCCGGTTCTGAACTTCAACGGCCGCTTGACTAGCAACGAGGTAATTAACCAAATCCTATGATCCAGGACTCGCTGGGTCCCGCTTATTAAAACGGGTCCAGCACACGACAGCTGCATCACTGTCACATCAATATGGAAATGAAGGGCTGTGCTCCGTCTGTGCCGGCGTATATAAACACACAAAAACACACGGGGTAACAAACCAAATTAAAAACAGAACTGCAGCCTGAGAACAGGGGAAAAGAGACAGACCTGCAGGGTGAATGACAGCATCTACTTTCTGTTAATGTTTCATCAGACACAGGATTAATAATCACAGGAAATGTTCCCTTTACACTCTCCATGCGTCCCCTTAGTGCAGTAATTGATTAAATAATGTGGCCGACAAAAAAAAAAATCAACCCTAATATCTTCTCTTTTTTTTTAATTAGGTTTGTGACTTTTTTTAACCTGTGGCACACGTCCAACAGCTTCTAGAAAAGTGTATCAGCCTCAGGAAATTCAGCAAACGCATAATTGCCAAATCTTCAGCTATGACATTGGGTAAAATCACAGATACGTATTTTTATATATTTTAGCATCATTTTGGCTTAAAAACAGAAGCTGTTGCAGAGTGCAAGAGCAAAAAGAGAAGAGAGCGTGAGGGCGGCGTAGGGAAAGGACCGGTGATTGATGAGGCCTATCATTTTCCATTAGTGACACAGATCACGGATCACGTAACTCATCCCTAATGGGACAAACACTTTAAACGCAGTCAGGTGTACAATTGACACTATTAAATGAAACAGCCCTGGAATACGCTGTTTGGTGATGGCACCATGTCAATATCTGCCCCTCGTATCAGCACATACACGGATGACATTTTATTAGAGCTGCTTTGTGTGTTTTTCCCCCAGATGAACCGTTCAGCTTTGCCCTCGGGTACAATAGCTACGAGGAGTTTCATCACACAACAGCTCCTTCCCTGCAGATCTTATTCTAAGGTTACTGATGATGACACTGGAGCTTCAAAGCAAATATCGAGAACAAAGCCGAGTTTCTGCTTCGGATGGGTGATCTCACAAATTGGGACTTGAATGCAACATCAACTAATATAAGGAAAGACCAGATTTTTTTTATGTGAAAACAGAAGCAAACATATTTGAAATCACAAGCAATATTGATTCTGTTAGCTGACGAGACCAGTGTTTGCTTTTGATTTATATGCTTTGCGTGCACTCAGAATCCATCAGTGAAATGTATTAGGGTTTTATAGGGCCTTCTACCTCCGGCGGTGTTGGGTTGCAGCTTTGTGTGCCCTTCGCTGACTGTTTCAGCAAATTTCGAGTCAATCTCGAGTTAATATTACAGCTGGCAACATTTTCATTAGGTGAGAGGAATTACCAAAATATATGCAGTTTTTAACCAGAACCCAGATGGGGCCAGAAGGCAGCATTTCTTTTTATGTACTGCCAGCTCAATGCAACAATACAAGAGGAAGGTTTGTCTTAGTAGCATGGGTGCAGACTTCCACTCTTCCTATGTGAACTTCGAATATACCCCCCCCCAAAAAAAAGAGATGTGTATTTAGACTGTGTACTCTTGTATAAATATTCAACCTCTCAGAATGTTATTCCACTCTATGTATGGATGGGTATCGACTGTAAATAAACTGATTTATTTTTCAGCTGACTTCCACGGGAGCAGCAGAGGAGTGTGGCATCAAGGAGAAAGCTGCTAAGTGACAGATGCTGATGCAAATGTGAAACTCCGACAAGCAATCTGAATTGCACATGCATTGGATTTATTCATCAGGAAAAAAAAAAAAAAAAAACCTTGTGACCAGACTCCCAAGCAGCACCAGTAAAGTATATTGTGTTTATCTTCCGGAATACAAATTAGAATAAATGTTTAAATTCTCTAGTACAAGTTCAAGTTCAATATGCTGTTCTACAGCATTCATAATAATATATACAAGAAGTGGGAAGACATTAGGTTTCTCAGAGTCAGGGTGCACCTGTTAAAACAGCCCCTCGACAAGCTGCAGCGTCTGTTGGAGCTAATAAAAGCCACCGGTTCAGCGGCGGCGTCTCCGTCTCCCCCGTGACTCTCGTGGACTGCTTCAGTGCACCTTCATCCTCCACCGACGCCACGGTGGAGCTGACAGGAGAGGACGGGCTGTCTGGCTCCGAGGCAACGCCACTATTAAAAATGACTTAATACCTCCTATCCTCGAAAAGAAATTCCTTGTGAGAGGAAGGAAAAAAAAAACCTCGCTCTCGCATAACCAACCTCAGGACATCGAAGGCTTTTCTGTAGTTTTTGTCACGCATAATAAATGTGAATCACCTGAGAAATCATGTTCATTATTATTAAAAAATTATCAATGTGAAAAAAACATGTTAAAATTAAGAAAAAAGAATAGTTGTTTGGTGTAATAGCATCTATTATAAGTTTGTGTTTTGTCCAGATGCCATTGATGTGTTTCCCTGCCTTAATTCTGAGGCCACAGAAACATTTATGACTCTCCGCTGTGCCTCTCTGCATTAAAACGCAGTCACTTGCATCTGTATAGAGCAATTAGTTGCAACTGGCCTCCTTCTTCTGATTTAATCCCTCCTCCCATTTGTGGAAATGACATAACACCTCACTGGCATCTTCAAGTCCCGTAGACCAGGACACTGGGGTCATGTCCTCGGAAAATTGATTCAGGAAAATTGAGTTTCACATGGGAACACAAAGTGAGCTCTTATACACCATGTTATGTGTTCAGCTAGTCTGCTGCTGTCTACAGTGCCTGTGACACTAAGCTAACTTTCTTCTTTTCATTTTTCTAAATAAGCCTTTATGTATCTACACATCTTCTAATTCATGTCTATAAGATGAGTTACATTGAAAATACCAAGGCACCTTTTAATTTAAGCGTGTGGCTTCTTCGAGAATCGCACATAGATAAATGAACCTTACAAGAGCGGATGAAAACGCTCATTAGGCTCAGTCTGACCCAGCTCACCTCCAGAGTGTGATCAGCGGAAAAGCACCACACATTTTTTTACCAATTTGCCACAGCAGGGTCCAAAACACACAGCTTGTTAGGCAACAACAAAGTTTTATCACCAGCCCGAGGAGTTCTGGCACTAATTGCACTTATAAACCGCCGTTTGTCCGGGACAATAGATGTGTTCCCTGCCGGCTAGCAGTGCTCTACATTGGTGCTTAGCATCCCGTTCCACCTCTGGCGATGCCGCCCAGCTGATTCGTTGAGCCGGTTCATGCTGTCGCGTTCCGCTGCATCCATGCCTGCCCTGTCCCCCCTCCCTGATATTCTCCTGGGTGGTCCTGGATGAAAGGATAATTTAAGGAGGGTGGTGCACGAGCTGCATGGGAGCGATGAAAGTGTTGTGAATACCCCTTCATCTCCGGTATGTTCTCCACACAGTCACGTCTGAGAGAAATTTTTGTAAACAGAGCAGCTCTGGTGATGTTGTCCCACAGTGTTTTTCTGAAACCACATATGATAAGGTGGATCTTATTTTACAGCAGTGAGTGGGCAGCCGTCTGCACAATCAATGTTAAATTTAAATGTCAGACAAGACTTTAATGTCAGTGGAGCTAAAATGTCAGGAAAATACATTCACTCTTCCCAGCATCCCAGGTTGCTCCACACACACACACGCGCGCGCACACGGACCTTGTTACAGGAGCACCATGCCCCTGCTTTTTTGACATTTCCATTCCTCCATGCACCTCTGGTTCTCTTATCGTTTGTATTCCTCCTCTCCCCACCTTTCCTCCTTCATAAGACAGAAGCCAATCAGCCTGTACCTACCTCTGACACTTCAGCACGTCACAAGCTAACACAGAAACGTTCAGCCACGAGTTTATCAAATTGGATTTATTTATATCCCCGATAGGTTTATTCTACCGGACATTTCCTCTAGTGTCATCATCATTCAGAATATGAAAAAAATGATCAAATCCAATAAGCAGCTGTCAGTGACATTTACTGATCACAATCTAAAGATCAACATCAAACTTTGCGAGCTTTGTTCTTGAGCCACCTTCAAATCCAATCACCAGTATTGAAAGAATAGGAAAACTAAATGGATTTTACTTGGTAATGATAACTGCATTGTTAGCACAACTTATATAGAGTAGGTGTGTTTGTTCCAGCCTGAGGTAGTGTGGTTTGGTGTGTTTCCAGAGCATGAAATAACACTTATTTACAATGTCCTTGGCACAAATAGAAAAAGATGGTGCAGAATATAAGCAGCAGGTCTGGACTAGAAAGTGACTTGAATGCAAAGCAACGGTTGACAACACCAACGGGTGAAGGCTATTGAATTGTGATCGCTGCACCGCCACTTCTCCACCCTCAGACTCATTATGATGTCTTTCCAGTCCAGCTCTTGCCGGCTATAATGAAGAGTGCGGCCTCGAGGGTCAGTGCTGTTCACTCGTTTCCTTCCACTTTGATTTCATCCCGTCCCACCTTTTCTCACACTGGTCTTTCAAGAATTTGACTGTAATCAGCCAAATTTATTCATGAATCTTTCACATTTTCCCCGTCTCTCTGCTCTCCTCTCCTTAAAACATCACCTCCCATTTCCCACAGCCTCTTGTTCCACATTTGTAATCCCCGCATGTCCCTCCACCTCACCCTCACTCCAGTTCATCCTCTCCATGCCTCTCCTCCTCTCTCCTTTTCATCGAGCACTGCTTAAAGACATAATCTGTCTTCCAGTGCTCACCGCTGATTGGGTCCACAGGGAAACGTCCGCCAGACACATGGAACAGGGCAGAGACCTAGCTTTGTCTAAGGGATCGATACACAGTGTGTGTAATATATGTATATATTAGATCTGCAATGATAAGTGGAATCGATTACTTGCCAAACATTTTGATAATAAATTTTAATAATTTTCAATTAAACAAAAAAAGACAGAATTGGCCGGTTGCAGCTACTCAAATCTGATTATTTCTGATTTATTTTATGGTTTCTTTAGTCTTCTATAATAGTAAACTGATGATATTTGGGTTGCGGACTGTCGATCGGGACAAAAAAAGGCAATTTAGCTTGCACCTAAACTTTACATCATTTATATATTTAAAAAACGAATCGATTAATCATTCAATCGTTGACACGTTTGTTGCAGCGCTAGTGTTTACATGCATGTTTAGGTGTGCGTATCTGAACATAAGAAGAGATCTCTGGCCCTCGAGTGAATCTCTCATCTCGTTATGCTGCATGTTTCTTCCAGACACAAACACACACACTCACTAACTGTGCACAGCCCGCATGCATTATGGATGAATGCTGATGAGGGCAGAGAATAGACAGGTTAAGGGTGCAACACACACACACACACACACACACACACACACACACACACACACACAACGGAGTGAGGGGCAGCGCAGTGTAACCAATTGGTTGTCGGCTCCCGGGTATAAATCCTCTTTTAGACAGGTACATGGTTCAGATCAATCCCTGAGATGTGTTGACTGCAGCCTATCTGGGCCTGCTGTTCACTGCCTATCCTCTGCATAATAAATAATATCTGTGTTTGTTCCCCTGTGTCCTGTGAGTTTCTTCTAACAAACTTTACACTTACTGGAGTAGCATCCTGTCTTTACGACATTCTAGGCATATTTAATTAACTTGTAATGCATAGCTATTGATTCAGCTTATCTCCTGCCTTACAAACCGTTTACAAAACAAAGATCCCTGAAAGAACCAACTGGTTTATTTTTTGTTGCATTTTGAACAGTGATCCAGTAGGCCGAATTGAACCTTTGAGCATTTTGCCTCGTGGACCACATGTTTGACGCCTCTGGTATATACAATGCATGCAACATTCTGTGGATATCACTGTTTGCTGCATCGCATAGTGAGTATTATTGTGGGTATGTGCGTGGATATGTATGTCCGTATATATATATGCAAATATGTGTGTATGTGTATGTATGTAGGTATGTACGTCCATGTATGTATGTATATATGCCTTGCTTATGCATACTTTTTGTTCTTACTATTTATTAGCATTTCTTTCTCCATTCTGTCGATAATGCATACTGTGTATGCGGATTAACAAATTCTGCGAATTTGTACATTGTGGTGTGTGTTTTTTTATTTTTCTAAAGTCTTTTTTATCTTCTTCAACTTTATTTTTCTTTTCTTTATCTGTAACGCTGCAGTAACACACAAATTTCCCCGTTGTGGGATCAATAAAGTTTATCTATTCTATTCTATTATTATTTTTAGTATTATTACAGTTAAGTGACTCAGTGCTTCAAACTGCCTAGCATCGAAACTCAAGTTCATTCATTATTTGTTACAAATGGGCAGTTAGTGCCGCAGCAGGTTATAAAAAAAACTGTGTGATGCTATGCAATGCTACGTGATGCCAGTAGTTTAATTTGTAGGTCATATACATACACATATTAGTCAGCTGTGTGTGCATTAAGGATCACTGCAAAAGGAGACAGTGAAGCCCGTGAAGACGTGCATGCAGGAGTGTCTGCCAGCCCCTGGCACTCCATCAAAGGCAACGAGATGGGGACGGAAAGAAAAAAAAAAAAAAGGGACATGAAAGCGAGACGGGGGCACAGAGACCAGAGAGGGCTTGTGTTACAAGGCATATGGCCTGTGTGATGAGGCAGATGTTTCTACGGGGAGGGGAGAGGTGAGCCCACATGCATCCTGTTGCGTCAGCTATTGCACCCCCCTGAGACGACCCCCCCCCCCCACGGGAGGAACAGACAGATGTGCAGAGAGGGCACACCAGCACACAGGGACCCTCATCCAGCCTCTCCTCTAATGATTTTCTGTCGTTTTCTTTCCGCTAATCAACATCACGTCTCATCATCATCATCAATGAAGCGCTTCGCATGAGTTGCTCATCTCTCAAAGATGCTTTCCTAAGTTATTCACATCCTGTTATTGATGTAGATCCTCTTATGTTTGTATTTCAGATGAAATGCAAACATTAACATCACAAACTGTAGCATTGCTGCGTTGAGCATCTCTCGCTTTAAAAATCACAGTTTACTGTGCTCTTGCAGAACTAAACTGGCTCATCGGTGATGTCTAGTGGAATAAAGGAATAGTTCTACAGTTAGGAGGAAGTGAATAAGCCTATCTGTCGACATAAAGCCTGGACACAGGCAGGAACAACTGGTCTGGCTCTGTCCAAAGATTAAAATTATAACCACAAACACCTTGAAAGTGTAACAACGAATACGCTACACAATCAGAAACATCAAAATGACACATTGTTCTCTGGCGTAGTTGCTGTAACCATTGTGTGATGAACAACAGGTTATCTATTTGCTCAATACCTCTCTGCAGGTTTTCCTTCATGCTACAGGTGAGGTTACAGTGTGCTGTTCTTAAAGAAAAAGCCTCTGCAATTCCCAAAAATCCATAACTCACCATCAAATAGAGAAAAGGCTTCATGTTAGTCCTTGTGTTTTATCTACAGTGTGTCTGTTGTACAGGAGGTCATTTCTCTGCCAAGTCTAATGCAATAACAAACAATCCCAGGTAGAAGTAGTGAAAAAAATTAACTCTTCCTCTTAGTTGCCTTTAAACCAGGTTTTCATTCACTAGCAAAATTCATATTTGCTAAATAGAGTTTAACATTATTTTTGTTTTCAATGATTATACATAAACTCCTTCTTCTAATGTACTTGTTGTTTCCTTTGTCTTTTCTCTGTGTCCTTTCTGTCTGGTCTCAGGTGGTCTCATGTTTGTTCAGTTTTTTCCCCTCATTCCCTCTCACAGGAAGAGAGATTGTTGCCAACACAGCTATAAATCACATTTATTTTGTGTGTGTGTGCATGGGTGTCTGTGTTAGAGAGGGAGAGAGAGAGAGAACAAGACAGAGGGATGGTAAAAGGTGTGACAAATAAAGGCTGAAAATTCAGTTTGCATTGCATTCACGCCACTTCCAGGATGAAATTGGCTACTGCGATGCCAACACATGACATGCTCAGTCTTGGCGCTCAGAGGGAAGATTTAAATTAAATTTGAGGGTGCTTTTGTTGAAAAAAAAAATGGAAGTCTTTGGCTGCGGTCTAAGATTTAGGTAAACGGATTGTTTTATTGTTTTCCAGATAAGACTGTGAATAGAGGATTTCGAAAGGCTTGGGTGAACGCACAGGACGAAACACTTCGGCACAAGACAAGGGGAGACGCAGACAATATATACACAAGGTAATTGGAAACAGGTGGAAACAATCAGGGCGGGGCAGACAATCAGACCGGTGACACATGAGGAAGGGCAAGTGACCTGAAACGAGAGGAGAGTCAGACTTTCAAAATAAAACAGGAAGCGACAAGACAAAAATCCCAAGACAGGACAAACCTCACCGCGGTGTGACAGTACCCCCCCCTCTAGGGCCGACTCCTGACGGCCCAGGCTGGTCAGGGTGGTCCCTGTGGAAGTCTGTGATGAGCGTAGGGTCTAGGATATAACACGCCGGGACCCACTGCCTCTCCTCCGGACCATATCCTACCCAGTCCACCAGATATTGTTTTCCTCGGCCCCGTTTGCGAACTGCCAGTAACCGCTTGACCTTGTAGACCGGACCGCCGTCTATCACTTCTGGGGGCGGTGGAGGGGCGGCGGTTGGGACCCTCGGGCTCTCCTTGGCGGGAAGCGACACTCTCTGGCCTGGCCGGTAAGTTGGGGCGGGTCGCCTCTTGCGGTCTGCAGTCTTCTTGACCTGGTCCCCTTGGCGAATTAGAACCTCCCTGGCAGCTGCCCAGATGCGGTGGCAGCGGCGAACCATGGCATGGGCGGAGGGAACAGACACCTCCTGCTCATTGTCTGGGAACACAGGAGGTTGGTAACCAAATACGCATTTAAACGGTGATATACCTGTGGCTGAGGTGAGCAGTAGGTTGTGGGCATACTCGACCCAGACTAGGTGTTGGCTCCATGTCGAGGGATTCTGAGAGACCAGACACCGGAGGCCGGTCTCCAGTTGTTGGTTGAGGCGTTCGGTCTGGCCGTTGGCCTCCGGGTGATAACCTGAGGTCAGGCTGGTTTTCGCTCCGACGAGTCGGCAGAACTCCCTCCAGAACCTGGAGACGAACTGGGGGCCCCGGTCTGACACAATGTCCTTGGGAAATCCGTGAACCTTGAAAACATTGTTCATCATGATCTCCGCCGTTTCTTTGGCGGAGGGCAGTTTAGGCAAAGCAAGGAATCTAGCCATCTTGGAGAACCTATCCACCACGGTGAGGACCGTGGTGTTACCTTGGGAGACCGGAAGCCCCGTGATGAAGTCCACCGAGATGTCGGACCATGGTCTGGAGGGAATGGGGAGTGGCTGCAGCAGGCCCATGCGTGACCCGGAGGACGTCTTGTTCAGGGCGCAGACCGAACATGCCTCTACGTACTCCCGGACCTCCGGCTCCATGGAGGGCCACCAGAACCTCCGGGAGATAGCGAACATCGTCCTTCTAACTCCCGGGTGGCAGGAAAGCAGTGAGGTGTGGGCCCAATGGATCACCTGTGGGCGCATATAAGCCGGGACAAACAAACGGTTCTCTGGGCACCCACTAGGTGACGGAGCCTCACCATTAGCCTGCTTAACCTCATTTTCTATTTGCCAGGTCAGAGCTCCAACCACACATGTACGTGGGAGGATCGTTTCTGGATCCTTGGCAACAGGCTCAGGGTCATTGGGGTCTGTGACGGAGTTAGCAGAAATCTGTCTATTGCCTGTGACCTCTTTTCCTTGCCGTGGGAGTTTCATACAGACCCTCACACAGTCCGCTCCCCACCTCAGGATCTCCCCTGATCTCCAATCTATGTGGGGATTGTGGCGGTGTAACCATGGCTGTCCTAAGATGAGAGTCTGAGAGGGTGACTTGACTACATACAGACGAATGCTCTCCTGGTGGTTGTTGATGATCAATCTGAGAGGTGCTGTGATGTGTGTGACGGTGAAAAGGTCCTGTCCATTAAGAGCTTTAGCGCGGATGGGCTTAGCTAAAAGTTCTATTTCGAGGCCCAGTTGTTCCGCAAAGCGCCCATCTATCAGGCTCTCGTCCGCCCCCGAGTCTATGAGTGCGTTAAGCTCAATGGTGGTGTGGTGTTTTACCTGGACGGTAGTGAGAGTACGTGGTGGGGTGCTTGCACCCTTGACGTTTCTCACCACCAGGTTCTTCTTGGCAGGGCAGGTGGCGACGAGATGGCCGGGTTCCCCGCAGTAGAAACAGCGACCCTCCTGTAGCCGTCTCCGTCGTTCCTTCGGCGATAGTCGGGCTCGCCCCAGCTGCATGGGTTCTCCGTCTTCTTCTGGATGATGACAGTGACGTGGCTCTGGTGATGATCGACGGGTTACCGGCCAACCTGGTGTTTGTGGGTGTATGGACCCTTCCATCGGCGGGGTTCTCGCAGTGCGTAGCTGCCTGAGCTGGCGGGCTCGATTATCCGTCCGGATAGCGAGGGCGATGAGTGAGTCGAGGTCTGTGGGTAGATCCAGAGGAACAAGGAGGTCCTGGATCGGAGCTGCCAATCCCTTTAAAAAGACGTCATATAGGGCTGTCATATTCCAACCGCTCCCCGCCGATAGGGTGCGAAACTGGATGGCATAGTCACAAACTGAGTTATTGCCCTGTTTCAGCCCGCTCAGCTCCTGAGCCTGCTCCCGGTTAGTCGTGACAGGGTCAAAAATCTTCTCTAGAGTCAGTTCAAATTCCGAAAAAGAACTGCAAACCGGGGAGTCTCGGGCCCACTCTGCCGAAGCCCAAGCCTTGGCTCTCCCGGCCAGGTGGGAAATCATAAAGGCAATCTTAGATCGGTCAGTGGGAAAAGCTTGGGGGTTTAGCTCATAATGTAATGAACAGTCAATGAGGAAGGTCTTGCATAAGCCCGGTTCGCCAGAGAATCGGGCTGGTGGAGCTAACTTACATGCTGCCCCCACTACCGTCATCGATGGAACGGGATTCACTGGGTTGGTGGGCGCTACTACCGGAGGCTCAGGAGCTGCCTTCGTCTGCACTAGGTGATCGTGCAGACCCTGGAGTTGCGAGGATAGAAGCGCCATCTGGGAGGCCAGGGCGGTCTGAAATTCCTCCTGACGGGAGAGCCGGGCCTCCTGGGCTCGCAGGGCTGCCGTGAGCTGTTCTCTCTCCGCTGAGTCCATACTGGCCGAAGTGTACTGTCAGGCCGCTGTCAGGCCGGGACTCAAAAAGAGGACTCAGATGCGGAGTGGAACAGCGGGTTTTATTGATAAATAGGCAACCTCTTCCACAGGGAGAAAAGAGGGCTATGAAAAAATACAAAGAAATACCTATGGCTATTAATCAATATACTATAACGGACTAGGCTATGAATATGACTAGGGAGAAACTAAACTATCTGCGAAAACGCTGAAAATCTAAAATTAGCTATCTAGACTAAGGCTATGAAAACTATAACAAAAGATCGCTCCGAAGAGGACAGCACGACAGGCAAGGAAACAAGAACTATGACTAACGAAAACTATAACAAAAAATCGCTCCGAAGAGGACAGCACGACAGGCATGAAACTACAACAAAAAATCGCTCCGAAGAGGACAGCACGACAGGCAAGGAAACAAGGACTGTGAATAGAGGATTTCGAAAGGCTTGGGTGAACGCACAGGACGAAACACTTCGGCACAAGACAAGGGGAGACGCAGACAATATATACACAAGGTAATTGGAAACAGGTGGAAACAATCAGGGCGGGGCAGACAATCAGACCGGTGACACATGAGGAAGGGCAAGTGACCTGAAACGAGAGGAGAGTCAGACTTTCAAAATAAAACAGGAAGCGACAAGACAAAAATCCCAAGACAGGACAAACCTCACCGCGGTGTGACAGCTCCAAGGCAAGCCACTAAACTTTTACTGGAGTGTGATTGGAAAGAGAGCGTCAGCTGACTGCGTGTAAATGTCAGGCCGGCATCAATCTGCTATTACACATCCAACCATGGGAGGAGATTAAACGTTTTGACCGACGCAGGTCACATTCTTTGACTTTGCATGTGATGTGTAGCATTGAAAATAAGACCATAATCTGCCCCCAGCGCTGCGGGCATTAGCATAGCCACTGGGTCAGGGTTACAAAAAAAGGCATCACATGCTTTCACAAATAAACAACTACAAACGCAGCAGCTGGAAATAAGGCGGATGAGAGTGATTCAGTAACACTACAGTAAAGTTGTGAATATAGACCAAAACAATCAGCTCAAAGACGTTGAAGCCAGAGGGTTTAAGGAGCCTGCAGTCATCTATCATCATCTAGCAATCTATTTAACATTCGACTCTTGAATGAATGAATGCATTTGCTGTCCCTGGTGCTCATTCACAAATCTTTTTACCACAAAACTTTGACGACTTGTTTGCAGGTCGCTTTATATTCTACAATCATTTATCAATCAACCTCCACCGTGGGTGAGGCACCAGAAATGTCTTAAGGGTCACAAGCCTTATTAAGTTAAGCGGTCTCTGTGTTTTCATACCTAAACGGTAAAGCTGTGAATTAATGGGCCATGTGTGCGTGTGTGTACCATGCAGGACGAGCAGAGGGAGGGAGGTATGGTTAGCTATAGCGGCCCTATGTAGGGATATCCCACCCCCGAGTCTAAACAGATCATTAGAGCGAGAATCCAAACACACACACACACGTAAATATGCACCCTGGCAGCCTCGCTGCAATTTATTACCTCTATTTATATCTGTTACAGCTGTGGAGGGAGGGGGTGAGTGGGAGGACAAGGGAGGGGGGGGGGGGTGGGGGGGGATCGGAGAATGCAGGGAAACGGGGCAGGAGCTGGTGAGAGGGGCAGAAGGAGACGGAGGAGCAGGGCGTGAGATAGAGAGAAGAAGAAGAGGAGGAACGTAGCAGGAGACTGAGAGGAGGACCACAGGAGGAAGAGCGAGGTCTGTAGGATTCTAGGACAGATGAGATCTGGCGGAACCAGACGACATCCTCTGTTGCCATGACAACTGCCTTCATGTGAGCGATCACTTGGTCCCATGCTCATTCGCCCACACAGGCAGTGCACGCGCACACACAGACACACACACACACAACTCTTGAATCCACCCTCGAACTCCCACGCTGCTTGGCAACTTACCCCTCATCATCTCACCCCTATGACATCATCATCCAAGCTTCCTTTTACTTGATCTGCCCGTTTCATACACGTCCAGGGTGTAGTTTCCAACATTTTGGGGAGTTTCTTCTGAGTTACCACCGAGACAAACAGCCTCCAGAGTTATGACAGTTGAACTGAATACTGAAGAGACAGCTGACAACTAATACTTTGATGTGGAGATGAAAAACTGTTTTGAGGTGTTGGGTTGTTAGTTTTTTATGATTTTATCTGTCGTTTTACCGGAGTTGGGTTGTCTTTCCAGGAGAAAATGTTTCCCATGGATGTCTGTGTTTGTGTTGAGGGGTGGGAGTGTGTTGGTATGCAGTGTGTGTGCAATGCTACACACACACTGCTAGATAGCGCTGTGAGACACTGCAGAGGATCCACACAGACTACAGATTAATGCACTTTGTTGGGGTATTTTTTGAGTGTGTGTAAAGAGACATGCGCACACACACACTCACGGATGCACAGTGGAAACGATCTGGCTTTCAATCATTGCAAGGACGGAACACACTCGGCACAAGGTCACATTAACATAAAGGTTCCCTACACATGGTGTTCGGTGTACACACACACACACACACACACACACACACACACACAGAGGAGAGACACTTGGCACAGAGGGGAAGGGCATTGCTGACCAATATTCCATGTAGCCCTTTCACTGCCAAGGCAAAGACAGCCAGGAAACACTCTGCCACCACACATATACACACACACACACACACACACACACACACAATGGCCTTGGCAAGAAGAACCAGCCCAGAGACAAATACAACGCAGCAACAATCAACTTCCTGAGCAGAGAGACACTTGTTATAAAGTGCTCATCAAATCCATACTGACATTTTCTACCCCCCTTGCCCACAATAAAATGTGAATGTGTGTGATAATGAGACACAAAACTCCTGTTGTCTCAACAGAAGACATTGTGGCATCACACACCGAGGACATATCACTACATGAAATACAGCAATTGTCAATGGCACATAGTAGTGACAATTCACAAGCACATTTTTGACATTCAGTGTCAAAGTGCATGACGACCGCTGCTTAAACTGCCAGAATTCAAAGTAAATAAATTACTTTATTTGATTTTTCTTTAAATACCCCATATTATACTCTTTTCATGACTCTCTCTGACTTCTACTATTATTTCTTTTTGATCATGGCAGTTTCAGTCCACCATACTCTTGGCCACTTTCTGTTATAAAAACATGTGAAAGTAAAAATTAGCAAAGAGTATTTCTATATGCATCTGTGTCCTGTTCTATTACTTTGCCTTTCTGAAATAAATCCTGGCAGCCTAATATTTCCTTGCAGCTCAACATTTATTGTGCATGTCATCATTTGTCTGGATTTGAATGAGGAAACAATTGGCCAAAAAGACATGGCCAATATGTCATTATGTTCTTTACACATTTCTTGTTTTAGCACGAGAGGCATAGGCAGAATATCGCGTCACTCTACACAACACCATCAGTCACCACTACCGAACCATCTTTATACCTGAAACAGTGAATTGACAATAAAAGAATTTACTTGGTAGATTCACAAAAATTCATGGTGAAATTCTTAATAATCGTTTGATTACTTCTCATCAAATGGTGATAAAAGCTATCCCTAGTGGAATTCTCCAGTTACTAAAATGACAGTTTAGAGGTCAGGAAACTGAGAATATTGACTTTATTCAGCAGTGGTATAAATATAATGAGTCACCATTATAACAATACAGCACATATGGTATCATTACTTCAAGTACAGGAAAATCACACCTAGAGGAATATTTGTATGGACTTCTTATTTTTTCTGATATTAAGTGGAAAATAACATGGCTCCTTCCACGCAAACTTGCTATCTCCAAAAAAATTAAAGAAATTCAAAATAAAATTAAAAACAACATATAATCCCAAACAATATGTCCTTTCAATCCCAATCACCTTAGAAGCTAAGGATGTTTTATTGTATTATAAAATAAAAAAAAGCGAAGCAAAAAATCAACACCCAACTAATTCAATTTCTAAATGTCATATCAATAAAGCTAAATTTTCTGAAGTTCAACCCTGTGCTTAAAATTAAATTCAATAAATATTTAAAAATGACTGATAATTAGAAATGTGCATAAACTCACAGAAACTAGATAAATGTAACTACCTCACCTTTTTTTCCTTTACCATTATGTTAATATCTTTAAACAATAGTCTTTTTTGCTACATATATTTTCCTTTTGTGTATTATTCTACTTATTTATGTATATCTGAGATGCCATGTTGTTCTATTGTAAAACTGATGGATGTGTTAAAATTGTATTAATAAAGCTGCATTAAAAAAAATCACTACTGCACCACAGCAGACTAAAGTGAGCATATGCACCATCACTCACTAACTAACTAATGCATTCATTAATTAGGATTTAAAGAACAATCAGCAGTCTGAACACTCCTACACAAAACCAAGGAATGGTGTGTTCAACAGGATTTGCAACAAACAAACACATGTTAACAACAGATTCACAGGCAGCAACTCAATAAACTAACCAACAGCATGACACGTGTTGTCCTGTTTTAACAACAATAATTACTTATATCCAGGAAGTATTATACTAAGACAAAGCCCCAAATTCAAATGAAAGAAAAAAGCCTCTAACATGACATAGGTTACACATCAACAGTAAACATTTATATATTTAGAAACCTAAAAATAACAAAAACAAAAAAAGTTTTACCTCATGTGGATTATGTTTTCTGTTCCTCCACAACATCAGTGATTGGTCAGTTCTCATCTTCCTGATGCCATAATACTGTAATGCGTTAGCATTAGCATTAGCATAGCAGCGTTAGGACACGGTCCTCCTCAGCTTCTCCTTCAGTAGGGCTCCTCGGCCGCTGTCTTTTCTAATTAATTGGGAATGTGAGGAACATTTAGTAAAATCGCTGACAGCCACCATTTTTCGACCGTTTTCTTTCGTAAAGCTTACTTGAGGATTGCGTTTTCTTCTTCTTCTTCTTCTTCTTGTGTGAGTGGCGGTGCTGAGACTTGACCTCTGACCACACGTTGAGCGCCACGTTTAGCGCCCTCTGTCGGCCATTACACTCATTATCAATATTATTAAACATTTAAAAATAGCATTTATAATAATTTTGTATCTGCATTTTGTTAAAAACTACTCTTTAGGTCAAGGCGAGGAACACCTTATTCTAGAAGTTCATTGTTAAAAAATGTAATTTGAGAGCAAAATCAAGAAGCTATAGACTATCAATAATGCAAAATATCAGACTTCAGATCAAGCTATTTATTAATCCCACATTTTCATCAGTTCTAAATGTACCTTAAAGGGATATTCAATAAGGATAAGATACACTTTTAATACTTTTTAACATGTGAGTGGACAAATATGCTTTAGGCAAATGTCTAATTATGGTTACTAGATCTATGGGAAAACAACTCAATAATAACCTCAAACCTCAGTTTTCAACCTGTTACATTTATCATTTACATAGTATTATGGGTCCGACTCGTGCTACCAAATGACATATTCCACTGTTACGGATGTACCAAATGTACCTTTATAATTGACAGAGCCCTCTTACTGTCCATAAATGTGTAGAATGACTGGAGACTATGGAGATTAGTTTGTCCCAGACAAGATGCGAGGGCTGGTGTTCCACTGAGTTTGCACTTATTATACTTTTTTTCTGAGGGAATAATGTAATTCACCTTGACATGTGAATGGCAACAAAATGAATAAATAAAATACTTCCAATCACACAACAAGCTTGTCTTGAATCTGAAAGAAAGACCTTGTGTTAGGAATGTACCGTTACCAAGTCCCAAATAGGTGTAGATTTTCTCTGCAGCCTCACTGGTTGTAAATGATGAGTCATTGAGAAAAGGCCTCTGATATTCCACATAGCACTCTATTTTAAAACCCAGTGACATTTGCGTTGCTGAGAGGTCACCTACACACAAACACACACACACACACACACACACACATGCATGCACACAACGTGACATTAATACAAACACAAACACACATGTGTACACACAGACAAACGCTCGCACTTATCGATCAAAGTTGGACTTGCGGTGGCTATTTTCATTCATCCAGAGTCTCCCTCCGCTGCTGCTATTGATTCTCTTTTACCTCGTGTTTAATTCACAGCCAGAGTACGCCTGCTGCAGCTTCCATTACCAACGCTCCTCTGTGTTTATCGACCATATCGTGGCGCCACATGTGAGCTCAGTGCCGGCGTTTTCACTGTGGCCGTTTCTTTGGAGCACTCGTAACATTATATTATTTATACTTCCACTGCTGCTTTATCTGCAAAAGGTAGTGTTTGCCTTAAGGGCAATTATCTGGACTTACAGTTGAATGTGAAATGACTGCGTCTCCTGTGTAATCAAAGTCAGAGAGGACCCTTGCAAACTCTACTGACAATGCAGCACAATTAAATCTGTGTGTATACAGTGCTGTGCAAAATTAGCCACCTTAGGTGTTTAGATTCTTATTGGTAACTAGTGCAGTTCCTGTGCAAAACCAGCCTATTCCAAATGGTGTTCCTGAAAGAGAGAGCGAGACAGAGATTGAGTCTTTAACTGAGAAGTCTTGTGATAATCACCCCTTATTGTATTTTTCTCTCACTCTCTTTCTCTCTCTCCTTTTGTCCCTGTTAAAGAAATCAAAGAGAACTACAAGGACAGGGCCTGTGAGTAAAGACAAACTGAGCCATCACTCTCTGCAGCTTGTTGCCTTAGAGACCAGCAAAGAGCAAGAGATGAATCCTCTGATCATCTGTGTATATGTACTTTGTGTGTGTGTGTGTGTGTGTGTGTGTGTGTGTGTGTGAGGAGGGGTGTGAGTGTGGGTGTACAGAGAAGGGGGCTAAGCTTCTGACACACAGAAGAAAAATTCCCGCCGTCCTGCATTTTCTCGCACAAACTGTTAAATAGGTGGTGAAATCCAGACCTCTGAACTTATACCCGTCAGAGACAAAACAAGAGATGTGACTTTGTCTCTCTGGGGGTGAAAAGAAGCCACCGCAGTGTTAAAGGCCCAAGATGTCATCTTTGTTCAGCTTTAGAGTTTATGTAAGGCGAGGGGGGGACTGGCAGAAGCGAGGGACTAATAAAAGATGGTTAATGTTGTGCTGCAGCGTGCGTTGTTTTTACAGCTTAAATCATTTTGATGTGGCTTGACTTGTGTCTGTCTTATGTGCGGCTTTCTTTCTGTGATTGCTTTTGTCACAGGTTATTGGACCCTGAAAGAGATTTTTATTGAAACAATGATTTGATCCATAAATATATATATATATAGGCCATATTGGCCTTGATCAGGGCATAGACACAGGGAGGGAGGTCAAATTTGACTTTTTTTTTCAGTAATTCATGAGTGAAACCTGTTTACCAGAGTATTCCTGAGATGTGACAGGGGCCTGCTTCTTCAGATACAATGTGGTGATAAATAAAATAAAATGAAAACAGACAAACTACTGTCAGTCAGTCAGTCAGAAACTCTATGGTTTATTCATATGAACACGTCGAAAAATGGATACATCTTTGGTTGAATAATAATATTATGACTTAGTATACTGTATCTGATATGTACACGTTTGTATATATATCTGCATTTATACCATAATTACAAATATTACAAATTATAAACAGTGAAATATAAATGTAATATAAAACCAATTGAATTAAGTGGACAATAGACATAATCCTTGATACATGCACTCTCTTTGTCATAGAATTTTGAATAAGTTGCCATGGAAACAAGCTCAATTCTACCTCAGTGTGTATAAAAGAGTGATGTAAAGTAAGGTCATTATATTTTATAGATTTTGTGGTGCACATCAATAAAATACGTAGTGAGCATATAACTAATGAGGGAATTAAATAAAATGGGTTGTATTAGACACGCTGACGCTGTTGCCTCACAGCAACAAGGTCTCAAGTCCCAAGTTCCAAGTGTGTGTGTGTGCGCCGTGATGGAGGCTGGAGACCTGTCTGATCGGCTCTAGCAGCGGCGAGGAATAAGCGGGTACAGAAAAAGGATGGATGGGTTGTATTAGGAAAAAGAGGCACTTTAATTACATCAATATAATCTGATATACATTACAGTAATGGAGCCAGCAGTTGCACATGAGGAGAGACAAGAAAAGGACTGGCCCCATTCGTCACAATGGATGTAAAATAAAACGAAGGCAGATGTGGAGAAAGCATAGGTATGTAACTGTAGGGTAAGTCTTTATTTTACAGGTCCTTTCATTTTACACACATTTAAAAGTATTTAACAGTCTGTTTTTAGGACATCTTAAAAACAAGTTGGTGTAATTTTATTATGCATTCCTTTTTTTGTATGTAGTTGTTAGTTTGAGAAATTATACCAGCCAAAATTAGAATTGCTTTGACTAAAGAATTTTTTTAACTGATAAAAAATGTACATTGTCTATTTTTCTGTTTTTATATCACCTAAGAAAATAAAGGTACAACCATGCATGGGATTATTATAGAGTCGTATGCCTGAAAGTGTTGCAATGTGCACCAGAG
The DNA here is from genome assembly GCA_036785175.1 of Eupleurogrammus muticus. Taxonomy (NCBI): domain Eukaryota; kingdom Metazoa; phylum Chordata; class Actinopteri; order Scombriformes; family Trichiuridae; genus Eupleurogrammus; species Eupleurogrammus muticus. The sequence goes on along the minus strand of JAYKQN010000009.1, from coordinate 8,497,297 downwards.
TCTTGGTAATTGTTCTAAAAACTAAGAAAGAAGTATTTAATACCTGGAATTTACCCAAATAAATAAGGGGACCTGTAAAATAAAGCGTGACTGATTTATGTCGGCTTATTAGTCCAAAATACAGAAAATGAGGAGAAAGACGTGAGCGCATACAAACTCGAAGATAGAGAAACGAGTGGGCGAGAGAGACAAACTCTTGATAAATAGAGATTACCTCTATGGAATTTTATTGCAAGACATAGTGTGATTTGCTGCACTGTCATGGTTACTGTGGCAGAGTTAAGGCTTGAAGAGGGTGACCTTGCCTTTGACAAGCACATGCAGCTGCATCCGTCTCCGTTTCAATCCAATCATTCACTGAGCTGGCTCTTTCTCCCCCCATCCCTGCTGAAAACAGAAAAGAGTTGGCACCCTTACACCTAAAAGAAAAAAAAAAGGAGTTCTCCATCTCTCTTGCTCACGGACAAACTTGACTTTGTGTGTAATGAGATACAAAAGGACGTCCAACTGTCAGGATCTGTTACTGGGATCTGAAGCAGGAGGAGCATGTCCCGCCTTTGTCCTTCTCTAACTGGGGGTTGACGGAATCTTGGATTCCGGACTGGAGCATGTCGTTCTCACTGGCGATGATGTGTTTCACCAAGCAGTTCGCCGCTTCGTCGATGTTGATGTTTTCCTGGGAGAAAGAAAAAAAAAAGAGAGACGGAGGTGGAGGCGGGGAAGCAGAAAGAGAGACAGCAGTAATGAAAAGGTGTCGGGGGGAAGAACTAACACTTGTATAATGGCAACATGAGTTCGGCAGGGAAAGCTCCGGAGAGCAGGTGAGTGCACAAAATTGGAGAAAACTGAACGGGTGAAGGAACCAGGCAGCAGCCATCATGTGAACATAAACTAAAAAGGCACTCTTGCATAAATTTTACTTCTGCCAGTGGCTTTTGCTGTCAAGGCGATAATAAAATGTGCTGAAACTTGAACAATAAAACTCCAGGAAATATGAAAATACATATTTTAGAGCTATTTATACACAGCATGTCTGAGGGGACAGCGTCTAATTCAGTACCAGTAAAGGTCTGCTGTATATATTGTCCCACGGCTCAGACTGCCATCTGTTCCACATTCCTTGTTTGTGTCAGTAGGCCGATATTAAACATTACTTTAAGGAACTCTTTATCGGAACTTCTCAGAACAGATAGAGTTAACAGGAAACAGAGGGGGAATTGATTTGCCACAAAAGTCTCCGGCCCGGACCACGAGCGTTACAGTCATATGAGCATCTTACGGGATCTGGCCACCAGGACATGCATTTGTGCCATTACGACGACCAACAAACACTGCTACGGGATAATCCCCAGGGGGAAAAAAAAGTTTTCTAAATCGCAAACCTTCTCTACCCATCAAAATAAAACACAAGTCTATCATCCTCAACAGCTGCTGAAGATTAGGCAGAACCATATAAACGAGCAAGAGAATTTAGTGCTGAAATAATGAGGTAATGGCCGTGAGTAAAGTTAAGTTCATATGAGGAGAAACCAGCAACAATCATATATATAGAAAAGAAGCAAAGACACTTCCTTAAATGGATAGTTCAATGTTTTTGAAAAATCAGCCATTGTCATGATTCCCATGGTCATAGCAATAGGTTTAAGCTTATTGTCGATTCAAGCTGTTTCCAAACCAGTGGAGCTGTGAGCTGCTCAGCTACTGATTCACGGATAATGGTATTTTTGGTTTCACTCATCGAGGTCAGCAAATACAGTGAACAACTTGTCCATCACAGCCTTTGAGTAGTTGCTGGATTGAGTATTTGCTGAGTTTGATGAGGGAAACCAAAAAATACCATTAGCCGCATAGTAGTAGCTGAGCAGATCACAGCTCTGCTCCGCTGGTGTGGAAACAGCTTGTATCGGCAAAAGGTTTGATTATGGGAATCATGACAATGGGTGACTTTGACAAAAAACGTTGAACTATCCCTTCAATATGTCAAAAATAATCCTTTCTGAGAACACGTCACATGTAACAGCTGAAGAATGATGGGATATGGTGTTGTCTGCACAGGCCTGAACTTCTCACACACACTGTCCCCTCTCTTGTGATCTGTCATAGTTATTGTTAAAAGTAAAAGTGAAATATTACTTTCAAATAGAAGTAAAACACCTCCACCGCTCCGCTAGCCTCGCTCCTGTGCATGCAGAGCATGTCCTGCCATGTCTGAGATAAATGTTTGGAATAATTCCAGAGCAGGCTGGTGATTCAAGCAGTGGGCTCAGAGGCTGTCAGCTGTCACGCTGATGCTTTCACTGACTCTCTACTTTCTTGTGCAAATGGCGCTGGAGGCGTCAGCATGTACATGGCGTATTAGTCTTTGTCTGATGCTCTTTATATTAACTGTTACACATATGATGACTCGAGCTGCTGTTGCTGCAAAAAAGCTGCAACACGGAACAAAGAGCTGGATGGCTTCGAGCTCTTTGGCATACACACAACTCATTGGCTTAACTCGTAGGATTTTTCACACACCAGCTTTCACTGTGTGACAATTTATGTTTGGTGGAAAATATCACATGACTAGTTGTGCCGCTTTGAGGTAAAGCTTCTAAAACTCTTAGGTGGATTGCTGCCTTAGTTTACGTTGTTAAGCATCTTAAATCTGTAAATGATCTTAGTCTTCATTAGCATTCTTTTTTTGTATATGGGTCAGTGATAAAGTAATGGTTGGCGGGACACGAAAGGCAAAAAACAAAAACACGAAAGGCAGACATTTTGTGTTCATGTTGTTTTTTTGTCATTTAGAAATCCACCTGTATAATTTTCTTTTCACAAAAAACAAAATATTTTTAGAGAGGTAAACAATCTATATGTTGTTTAGGGTTACACCACATGTCAGTTTTAGCATTGTCCCATATGACAAAATTTGATATATTTAGTGTATCTAGATGGGGAGCTGGGGAGCACACATTGAGCATTCTGTGGCGCTGCACCACACAATGAAATGGCGGCCATCTTCCAGAGTGGTATCCAGTTTTTTCTATACATACATCCATAAGTCGGCCATGTTGAATCACAGTATTTCTACATGACAAATCAAACAATGGCTCCAGAGACTGTGTTTTATGCATTTAAAGTTCTGTGTTGGGGGGCACCAGATATAAAATACAGAACAAGACAAAAAAAATATATTTCCCTCTTTTTTCTTGTACTGGACTAGACTTTAAAGTGCTGTGTTGTTACCAGAAACTACACACTGTACCTTTAATTAGCAAGGGTCATTATATATTATAGTATATATTGTCAGTTTATTGCAGTTGTATCATAGCTGTAGTAAAAATTAACTGTTTGGTATACAGTACCGCAAATTTAATTTGGTAAATAAATGCCTAAAGGGTGTGTGTGTGTGTGTCTACGATCATGTCCTACCATCCAGCTGTGAGATTCCTGCTCCACTTTAGCTTCTATATTCAGGGCTTGTGCCGCTGTGTCAGTGTGTTAGTGTGTAGGTGGGTGAATCCACAGCTCATTTCACAGTCATCTCCTTCCTGTCTGCATGAATGACTATTAAATCATATCGAGCATTTACTGTAATTCACTGTAATATTAGGCCTACTTCAGTAAATACGTAGTAGCGTTGCGTATACTTTATTTGATTTAAAGTAAATTCAATTTTAAATCGGATATAATTTAGTATTTGTTTCCCCTCTCATGCCTTGCTACTTCTTCACATCATGTCATCATGGGCGATAGCCACATACTCGAATATATAACTTCTGTTTGCTCCTATGTGGATAACCCAGTGATGTAAGCAAAAGACAGTGGACTGAACTCAACATTTCTGGACATCCTGTCTACATGGTCACCTGATGCCAGCGCAGTCGACCTGGAATAACACGAGAGGAATGTCTGCTGTGTGACACGGCTCCGCGAACAAGCAGCAAGGCTTAATCACCGAGGCTTTATTCATATGCAAATAACGAATAGACTGTGAGTCTGTCAGCCACTTCTCAAGGACATCTGAACAGGAGGGTGTTGTATACGCGGCACCGTCCCGCTACGAGTCACTGCTGCCTTTCTCACCTTAGCAGACGTCTCGAACCATCCCACAAAGCCGTTTTCCTGGCAGAACTGCTCCATCTTTATTCCGTTGTTGGTCAGCACCTCCCGACCCTGGTCACATTTGTTAGCCAAGAGCACAGTGGCTACATGTTTCCCATTGGCGAGTGTCAGTTTGGAATCCAAGTCCTCCTTCCACTTGGCGATGGCCTCAAAGGACGCGGGTCTCGTGACGTCAAACACGAGGAGGGCGCCCATGGCCTCGCGGTAGTACACACGGGTCATGTTTCCAAACCTCTCCTGACCTGGAGCACGGACAGAGACACACATGCACACACACACACACACGCACGCACACACAAGGTTAGGAATTATCGTTCTGCAACAATATGAACATCACTTTGCCAGCATCCAGAGAGCAGGTGATGTGTCACTCCAGCAGGAAAGAGGCTCAAATATGAGTCATCCCTGTTACTCGTTTTATCACCCGCCTGTGTCGTACATGCTCAAACGCACACATCACCTACATACACCACCTCCTCTCTTTGTCTGTCTCATAGAAAAGCTGCACACACAGAGAGACAAGATGCAGGATGTGGAGGAGAGAGGTGTGTTTGGGGTGAGAGTGTGTGTGGCTGTGCCTGAGAGCTTGTCTGGAAAAAAAAAGAAAAAGAAAAATTCCTGAGGGTAAAATTAATTCGATAAGCCCTGTTGGAATGTCATCCATAAATTCAGCTAAAGCCCCCATCAGTACCAGCCAAAGAGCCGCAGAGACATTCCAACACCGCCATCTAACCATATAACCGCTCTGATCCTCCTCAACGCTTCACAAGCAGTCTGAGTTCTGTGGAGAGGAGATCACAACATGAATTATGAAGGCGTGTTGCCTTCTGTAGAATCACAGAAGGGCAGATGTTTGTTCATAATTACAGTAATCTAGTAAAGTAGTACAATATTCCTACCTTCCTGCATGAGCTAACATCAACATACACCTTACACTATAGAGAATGTTTAAGCTTCCTTTATGTAAGGTGGTAATAATTAGTTGAAGTGGTCGAGGCCCAAGTATTATTACTTATTATTTTTCTGACTAAGGTGCAGAAAAAAAGTGAAGCATGGGTACATCCACTGACAACATAAACCTAGATTGTGTTCAGCCATCACACTCCAATCTCCAATCTAAACCAGACCCACAGCTCAACATATGTATAATATGTGATGTCTTTACTGTATACAAGGCCTCCCTAATAGGCCCTGAACCCGTTTTGCTATAAGCCGATGTAACTAGTCCTAGCTGTCACCCTGTCTGTTCAGGCCAGAGATAAATGGGAGACATAAATAGACTCGTCGAGGATGTTGTTTTTCTTGGGAAATCCACAGAAAGAGAATGTGATTCATTACATCTGTGCCATGAGAAAACTTAGTCCATCATCAAATCCCTGAATAAACCCAGTGAAGTAAATAAAACACAAAACACACAACATTTTTTTTACTTTGAAGTTGAATATTTGAAATGTAATGTTTAATTAACTTTTTTTTTTTCAAGTCATTTACTCTATTAACATTCTGCAATCAATACCGTGACTCACACCAAAAGGAGAAGCTTCACACTTTGATGCACAAATCTCATTGTAATTGTGTTTCATCAATTTAGATTTCCCATCCTTAACTTCCATGCCCTGTGGGGAGCACATACAATGTTCTCAGAGGGAGACACTCATCCTTAGTTCACAATAAAAGCTTTCTGTATACAAGGGCTCGGGCCTCAAATCTCACTCACATGAGTTTGAGACACATGACTGCTTGCGCTTACTGGAGAGGGCGCACAGGAGGGGCGAGAGCAGCAGGTCAGAGGATTCTTCTAAAACCTCAGCCGACACTCATGTGAGATGAGACTGCTGTATAGCCTTTAGATTTGTTATCTCACCCAACCAACCCAGTCAAAAGCCTTTATTATTTCTGACTTACTTATGCGTTCGCCAAAGGATATCCAAGCATTAAATACAGACTGAGGCTGCTCGTTTTCAAAGCAGACAGGCGAAGATATTCTCTTGTTTTCTCACAAAACAGGCTAAGTCGGAGTGACTGGGTAGCGTCTAGATCAAAACACAATCAATAGTACAAAACAGGAGTGAAACACACATCAGGAGTGAAACACACATCAGCAGTACTACATGAGTGGCCTAGGGGAAGACAGAGTTTACTATTACTACATTACACTTATATATAATGTGATAAATGATGTATTAATTGGTTATATGTTTTTGAATGACTTTATTTATTATTATACTTATTATTATTAAATCATATCCATGATACTTTCCTGAAAGGTCAGAGGTATAAAGCTGACAAAAATTAATTATGAAATGAATATGTTTTAATTTACTCAGAAGAGTTATTTTACTGTAGAGACTGTGATCTTTCTCTGTTTCATCCTCTGGATTTTTGTGTAAATGAACAGAAGTATAATTACAGAAATGCGTAGCCAAGTGATTTGACGTGGGCCGTGCCAGCAGGTCATCTGGTACACATGAGGGAAATTAACCACAGACGACCCTTTAAAAAAAAAAAAAAAGGTAAATAATGACTGTGGCGACATGGTCACATGCCGATTTCCATCCGGAACCTCAAACAATGCTTTAGGTTATTTTTTTATTATTATTCACAAATCTCTTCATCTTTAAACTGCAACCATCACTTATTGCAATCGCTGAAGAGGAAAGTGATGACAGTTTCTATTTTGTCAGCCCCTGCATTTGATTATCATTTGTAAAGCTTTCTCTCTAAATGAAATATTCCTGGCAACCGACATTTACCTTCTATATAATCATCATACATCAATATATTTTCTGAATTTTTTCATAGATCCGTTAAAAATCTGCACTCTTAAAATCGACCAAACATTCAGTAATGTTTAGGTTTCAAACCCTTAAAATGTGAATACTTAATGAACTTTTTTGCATAAAATAACTATCAGGAGCATAGACCCTTACTAGTAAATATCAAGATCAGCAAGAACACTGATTTCATTGTATTTGTATTTTGATGTAGTTTGATATAAACCCTCTCAGCATCCTCAGTGACAACAGAGTCCCATTGACTTCCATTAAACCACATTTTCTTAATCTCACTGCCATTAAAACATATGATCAATCATTTTGTGATTTCAGCAATTGATTTTGAAGAAAAGAAACATAATTATATATTTTTACCACATTCCACCAGATTCAACCATTAACCCATCGTAGGCCGATGCAGCAAAACCTTCTATGTTTGTTTTTTGAGGTGTTTTTGTGCTACAGACATGATCATGCAGCATCCATCCAACCATCTTCAGAGGATGAATCAAGCTCAAAGGCAGAGTCAGTCAGAAGAAGAAGTTTTAGTTGGAGTCTTCCACAGTGGGTGGAATGTGGTCACCATCTCACGCTGAGACGAATCACTATGTTCAAGCATCTACTGGCCTGATTCCAGGACCCATGAGGTAAGCCGTAGCAAGCATACATGAGATCTCCAGCAGATAGAGAACATGCAAACCTGCAGGGCAGATGTTCCGTGGTATGGTGAATTGACACGGATGCAATGGAGACTAAAGCAGCTTGTATCTAAGAGGCTGGTGCATATTGCAGCAGTAAATAGCCAAAGTAAAAAAAACAAAAAAAACAAAGAGGGTCACCACAGATGTTGCTGCGCCAGGTGTTGCCAGGTAAACATTGGAAAAGCCAGTGGTGCACCTCAGGATGTGGGCCAGGGAAAATGAGTCTTTCTGGAGATAATGGAGAAGTTCAAAATTGTCACAGTAACCTGTAATAACTCTTTCACTTCCCATTGACTTTCCCAGGATCTTCTTATGTGGAAAACGGGACCTTCAGGGGAGGGGAAACAAGATTGATCTCCCCCTGCCCCCAAACTCAAAGAGAAGTCTCTCTCTAACATATTTGTGCTGATCTCTGCTGTAAATATCACTTGGAGAAAAAAACGCACAGATGACAGAAGTCATTCTTGAAGAACAAAAAAAACATGGTTTTCCCTGAAGTTGTCTGGAGATGGTGCTTCCCGTGCAAGGTGCTGCTACTGTGATCATGCAGTTACGAAGGTCCCCGTAGGTCCCACTGCCACCATCACTGCCACCAGCTCAACCAAAGAAAGGCGTGTGTGTGTGTGTGCTGATCGTGCACAGGCCAGAAAACATAAATGTTCTCTCACCTGCTTCATGTGTGACGGCTTGATTTGCAGAAAGCAGTGGGTCACATGCTGCAGCACCTGCTTGTCTGCTGCTAGAAATAAACCAAACCAAACTTCTTTGCCACTATCTGCTGCACACACACACACACACACACACATAGTGGAGTGGATATCCTGTGTCGAAACAAACTGGGACGAATAGGCTACATAACCCCTTACAGCACACACACATACACACACGCATCTCTTAGGGATTAAAGAATGTCGTTTATGTCAATGGGACATGGTTGTCTGAGGGTGCGGATTTCACATAACACTATCATTTCTAATACAATGAAATCAATCTGTCATATCTAACATCAGGCATAAGACACTATTAATTCTGTTTTTGTCAGTAAAAAGTAAAAAACTGTGATAGAAGTATCATTTTAGGAGTTAACATGCTGAAAATGACTGAATGTTTGGTAGTTTTTAAAGTTGTTTCAGGAGTTTTCTAAAAAAAAAAAGTAGAAACAAATATTGATATTTGATTTTCTAGAGGTTTCTTGCATGAGGACATGCGATTTTAACTCAAATTGGAAATCAAAAGGATCTCTTAGGGTTGGTTGAGGCAGCCTTCAGCTCTTGGGTACAACTCCTATTCTGATGGGAAGGGGGGGGGGACACTTTTGTCCAGCAATTCACCACAAATTTCCACTTAGGCCAAATAAGCAATACAAGGAAGTTAAAGCAGCTGTCCTAAGAGGCATTAAGTTTGATTCATGTGAAAGCAGGTGACATCAACCACCTTGTGGGGGGTGATTATATATATGTATATATATGTATATATATATATAAAGGTGATGGTCGGTACCTGCGATGTCCCACAGCTGGAGACGCACGGTCTCCTGGTCCCAGTTGAGCACTTTGAGGGCGAAGTCCACCCCGATGGTGGCCCGGTAGTTGGGGCTGAAGTTGTGATGGACATACCGTTTGATTATGCTGGTCTTACCGACCCCGAGGTCACCTATCACGAGGATCTTATAGAGATGCTCCTTGTGGTTGTTCTGCATGGCGACCGAGGAGGGCGAGAGCTGAGCATGAATCCACCGGAGAGGAGAGAACCGGGGGACGAAAGGGGAGAAGCGCGGGGAGAAGTGGCCGGAGCTGGGAGTGAGTAGGGCGGCGGAGCGCACGAGGAGGAGGAGGGGGAGGGGGGGAGGGGCGGAGTACAGGGGAGGCGGACAGGGCGACGCGAAGACGTAGCTCCACGGCGGACATGTTGGGACGGTACCGCTCCGGCTCTGTTATCTGATAACGGTGATCAAAAAAAAATGTTGCGTTGCTGGTGTTCAAACTTTAAAGTCCTTACTTAAGTCCATTGGGGCGAATCAAATAAAATTGACTTGAATTGTTATTGCAATGTAATTCCATTGCAATAAAGCGCTTTAAATTTATATTTCTGCTTTTGGTACCTCTTTTTTGATCGTATGTCTATAACTATTACTTTATTTGAATAATGTCAAATAAATATAACATTTCGTGATTATAATTTGAAATGTATAATGCTATAGAAGTACATTTCTGGCGTTTAAGACTAACTGAGCAGTTTTAAACTCGATAACTAGAGTTTGTTTCAATAGTACATGATCTGAGGGAGCAAGCGTACCGACACAAGATGGCGGCCGTGCACGTACGTAGTCTCCCTGGGCGGCAGCGTGGGGTGAATCATTGCTAGATTCTTCTGTGCTGAAGGAGCTCACGTCTGGACCTTGTGACCGACGCTGCCTGGGAGTGTCTGGGTGTGTTTGAAGTCCCTAAAGCTAAAAGAAACAAACTAAACATTAACTTAATACATATTAGTATATCCTAATTACTACAGCAGAACAAACCATTACAAGTCTAAATATAAAGCATTCATGTAACAAAAATATGGTTCCTAAATTATCATGCAGTGAATTTTTTACTAACGCAAGGAGCATGTTTTATTGCATTTTAAACTTATGCATATTCCTCCCACTGCTGATCAATGTAATGAATTACTAGTTTTATTATTCATACTGTTATATGTTGTAATGTTTCACCCACTCATGGTTTTGTTGTAACCTGTTTTATTTAGATGGAGAGAAAACTGCTGATCAGCCCTCAGAGACGCACAATGACTCCAAATGAAATACAAAATTCAGTCTTCAATGCGTTCCTGTTTCTTACATACAAGACCAAACCGTTGCTTTGAAATGCTTTTATTATTAAAACAAAAAAAAAACACCACAAGTAGTGCAAAACTCACAACACCATGGCAACAACTGGGAGGCAGAATAACAGCACAGCAATCCGTTACATCCCTTTATTACTGGTTTTAAATGCTCTACAAGAACCTTCGCATTTCTCCACAGAGAAGTTTGGCAGTCACAGAATAAATTTGATGCAAGAACAGAAGACAGACACTTCTCCACGATGCTTCCCTGAGACAAAAATCAATGTCCTGCACTTGACCATACTCATATTTATCATTTCCCTTTAAAATGTTACAATGAGACTATTCCCTATGACTCATCCTATACACTACACCTAAAGTGTTTTAATTCCACATTCATACAGGCAGTTACAGCTTTAATAAATCATAGGCAGCTAATGAGAATGTAAAAATCAGGACAGATGAAAATTAAAGCATCAAGGTGAGCTGACCTGGCGATATTCAGATAGAAAGCCATGGTACTGTCGAAATGTATATAGATACACCCTATGAAAATAGGTGGTTTGTCCCTTTTTAATAAGCTTTTACCTACAACTAGTTCTATAAAAAGAGTTTATTCCCTTGGCTCCAGAGAGAGCAGAGCTGCAGTGCATTTGAGGCTTGGCCAGACAAAAGAATCTCATACGAGTCAGGTTTCAATTTGACTTTCAGTAAAGGCCAGCCAGGAAATTATTAAATAAATGTTCATATCTTTTAATTGAATAACTTTCTCATTTCCCTTTTACGTACATTTCGTAATTATATACAACTCTGGATTGGGGAGGAAGTGCACCAACATCTGCTACTTGTGTGACATACAGCATGGTGGAGAAAAAAAAATGTTAGACTGATTTCAAAGCTCACACTGAAAGCAGATAAGCTACATGGGGGGTAGTGGGAAAACAAAACACTTTAGTTGCAGCATTGAGATTCATCATCTGGCACGTCGCCCCTTCCCTTCCATGCTGAGTTCACAGCTTTCACAACTTGGGGATGGGGTTGGCTGCGACCGCGATGCTCTCAATGGCGCACTCGTCACTTCCCCGGCGGATGCGGAAGTAGCCGTCCTCGCCCCAGCTGGTGCTCCAGCTGTTCTTGACAATCCAGTACTTCTGTCCGGTCATGTGGCAGCGGCCGTAGCCCACCAGCAGCACCGCGTGGTTGGTCAGCTCAAAGGGATTGAAGGGGTCTGCGAGGCCCGTGTGGTGGTAGATGCCTTCCTTGTAGTGCATGAAGTCAGGATACACCTGCGGAAAGAACGGAACGACGCACCGATGATTCTTGTGTGCGTGTTAAATTTAACATGGAGGTTTTAAAGATATGCATAACATTAAGCATTAAGTATAACACAAAAAAAAAAAAAAAAAAAAAAAAAAAAAATGTATTTCAATGTTTTGTTTTCTACTCCAGTGGTAAGCTCTCCTCAAACCTCAGTCAACTTCTGCATGCAGTGGATTTAGAGGTTTTCTGCAGGAAGAAGACTAAAAATACTTCAATTAAAAACAGTTTTAGAGGGGGAAAGAAGGCAAAAAAAACTCAACAGAGCTGCAGCCAGAGCTGTTTAGTTGCATATGCATGCAAGTAGAAAATAGCAATGGCAGCAAGGAAACCCTGTTACCTCAAAGGCCACTGCCATGGGTCCATTCTTGACCAGCTCCAACATCATGGCGCTCTCGCTGCAGCCGCCATAGAATCCACCGACGTAGCTGTAGTCGGCGTTGTAAACGCGGCCACAGTTTTTAGGAACGCCACATGGAGAATCCTTTCCAATATATGGAAAACAGGACTCATCCACAACACCGAAATCCTGGATGTACTTCCCAATCAGGTACGGGAACCCACCATCGCAACCTTTAAGGAGGAAGAGAGAGGCTGGGCGTCAAACTGGTTTTGTTAAATGCTTAGAACATTTAAAAAATATATATATATATATAAATATTTCAAGGGCCTTTTTGATTAACTAAATGTGTGAAGTATTTTCTGGTCCAAGACGGAAAATTTAAGGAGGCGTTTTTGCAGAACTCAAATTAGGGTAGTTGTGATATGCTTGACTACATGCCGTCACAATAATATACACTTTTTAAAAATCCCTTCTCTACATGCAGCAGTAAAAAGCAGTTTCATGATCAACATGTCTGGCATTATGAATATTCTACTAAGTGCACTTTAAGTGCTGCCGAATTCTTATTCCGTGTTTACCACTCTACATAAACGGTTATAAAGTGTTGAGCTTCCACATCACCTTGCAGGAATCAAGTGAAATAGTTTACCTTGAGAATATTCAGAACAGGAGACAACCTGCTGGGGGCTGAGGACTGGAGCCTCACTGTCGTTGGTGAGGATCCGAATACGAGCCTCCAGCATTCCCATAGAGGCAAAGGAGTAGCAGCTACCACATGCCCCTACAAAAAAAATCATAGTTAAAACTACAGTTTCCATCATATTCTGGTTAAATCTAACAATTGAAGCATTTCCACTGCATTACATTAAAAAGGTGCATCTTGCATTTTGTGCTCGATGTATGTACACTGCAATGCAGCATCATTGCCAATACGCATTAAAAAACAAATAACCAGTTTTAAACACCTGATAAAACTGTTAATTAGTGGCTTCAATGGAAATATGGCTGCACCTGCACAGGCTGATGGAATCCAATGCATCACCCCCAAATAAATCCTAATAAATTGGTACCCTAATGTGCTTCAGAGAAAATTATATAACTGAACATGGATGTTTCTGTAATCTTCCTAATTCTCCAGTTTGCTTATGTGTATTATTTATGATAATGAAACCTAGCTGTGAGACAGACAAGTCACTGGTTACCTCCACAGTCTGAGACACTAAGGAGGTCTTAACAAAATTAGGCTGGAGAACAAAGGCTGCAGGAATTTGCAGGTTGAATTCATTGTTGTAATCTTTCACATCTGGGTGACAGACCAATTTATATTTGAGTTTGAGATCATAAGTCCCTCAAGATAAGGTGCAACCATCAGTCACGTTGCATATCTAGGTTTGTGTGACACTTGCAGTTCTAGTGTTCCTGTAGAAAGGATTGGATAGAAGATGAAACATGATTTTTTTAACCATAGAGGCCAATTGATTCTTAATTTTTGTGGACCTTAAAAAAATGGAAACAAGTAAAAAAAAATCCACCTGACTTGCAGGGTTGAAACAATAATCTCTGCAGTACTGCACATTGCTTTGGAGGACTTTTATTGAACCACTCCAGTTCTCTCCAGATCCATAAACCCAGCCCTGCAGAGGCCCTCTCAGACACCAACTACTCAGCCCACATAATCTCTCTATTCACAACAGGCTGTGCAGAGTCACTGGAGGAGAGCACAAAGCTAATAGCTACCCCGGGTACATTATAGGCAAGTCAGGTTTATACCTCAGGGTATAACTTAGGATATTATCCATTAGCAGGAGACCAGTGTTCCACACCACCATTAAATCAGACATTTGCCCAAAGTTTATGTGCATTTTACCAGTTTGTAATGCATTTTAAGTGATTATTTCAACCCTAAAGTGTTTTTGTGACCAAAACTGACCAGTAGAAACACATTACACTTACTGGACTGATAACCGCAGGTGCAAGAGTGTGTGTGTGTGTGTGTGTGTGTGTGTGTGTGTGTCCCCAGAAATAAAACCAATTTCTGGTGTCTGCAGGACATCACCTTGGTTTCGCACAGGGCTGACGAAATTCACACCATCAACGTTTCTCCAATCCCAATGCTCCGGCAGAGACGCTGCCATCTTGGCTACGTCAGCTTTCACAGGCATCGGGCGAACACGCCTGAAGTAAGAAGCACATTTGGTTAAGTCCATATTACTTCAGCATAATAAAGACACAATGAAAATTACATGCATGTAGATTCAAGTACAATCCTTTTCATAGGAACATAAGGATTTCCATGTTTTTAAACAAGGCCAGAGGCCAGTCCAAGCAGATGTTAATGTGCTTTCATCACATCTGTTTGTGTAGCGTGTTCGTTTAGTAAAGCAAATTAAATTTGGAGCCAGTTAAAGGCAATGGGGCATATGACATTTAGATTGAAAAATAGGCACTCCACCTTGGAAAGAGGTTTTGCTGATGTACTGGTACCACCATTTATAAAACCTAAACTAATCAGTTTTAGCAAGAATAACAGCCATCGGGGAAGAAAAAATTAATCCAAGCGTGTGAGAGAATAAATGATTAATTTGCCTGTGTGCTGCTTCTGTCATCGCCTACCAAAGTCCACAGAACAGTTTAGGAAATCCAGGTAAATGCTCACCTGGGTATACGAGAGGCAGGCCCTCCTGCTCGGTATTGCAGCTCTTGCAGAGTGTACATTTCATGCTGTGGGTAGGCCACGGCCTTCCAGGAGCTCTGCACGGAGTTGATGGCTTCAATGATATCCTGGTTGTGTTTGTATGGCCTCTGGAGCAGCCTGGGAGAGAATGGATAATGAATGTCGGTGGTGGGGACTGACTCCAACCAAGAGACAAAAAAAAGAGGATGTTTTAACTACCGCATACAATTAAACCAATAAGAATTGTAGTGCTTTTATTATCTTCGATTGAGTCGTTTCTATCTACATAGCGAGTAGATCTTCCTCCACAGCCCGCCATGTTTCTACAGTAGCCAAGAACAGACAAACCAAACTCTGGCTGTGGAGTTTCACAGCCACTGTAGTTGACTGGGTGCAATCTGCGTCCTCATCACTAGATGCTGCCAGAAACTACCCACTTTTAGTTAAAGCAAAAGATACTGCACATGTTTACCACTATGGACCCATAAAATCGTAATTATGATACAATCACACTGGCAAACTAATAGTTCTGTCATTCTTTTTGACCAACTAGCCTGTCCTACTTATTGTAGTAGCTCATATAAATAAAAATAAAAAAAATTGCATGCCCCCCCCCCTACCAATAAATTGTATGTAATGTACCATTATCATCATTCTAGTAGACCCATTAAGGCAGAAAGACACAAATAAAAAAGAATTAACAAATTCTGCGAATTTGTACATTGTGTTTTTTTATTTTTTTATCTTCTTCCACTTTATTTTTCTTTTTCTTTATCTGTAACGCTGCAGTAACACACAAATTTCCCCGTTGTGGGATCAATAAAGTTTATCTATTCTATTCTATTAAATACTACTACTAGGTCTTTTAATCATAATCTCCAAGCTATCTTTAATTCCGTCCTCCATTCAGTACAACTTCTGGATTCTGTGAATTAAAAAAATGTTCACAGATGTCATTATCTCAAACTCCACTACTTTGCACTTTAGAGGAGTTGTACCAAACTACCACAATGACACAACACACACGCACTATGGATTTTGGTCATATTGTTTATATATAAAAGAAAATAAAAAAAGGACAAAATAGGGTTACTTTAACATCCACCTACCATTTATATCATGTACTTTTGTACCATTTACCTGCTGCTGAGAAGTGGTTTGTAGTCAGTTCGGGGGGGTACTGGCTGCACCTTCTTCCCAACAAAACAGGCCCAGTTGTGCCCCAGGACATCATGGACCCACCCTGGCAGCGTTTGGTCACAATAGCTGGTCACCTTGGTGCCCTCATCAGTGTACTGAGAGTATAGGGGAGGGGAAAAGACACCTTATCATAAAGCAATGACAGCTGATTTTATTTTTAAAAAAATAAATAAATAAACTTAATTTCAGTAGGACATTGAAATGAGCAGAGTTTGAGATTTACAAGCTCTTGCAGGAGTTTAAATCCTGTTCTACAGGATAACCACTAAGCTGACTCACTTCCAGACATTAGAGAAGTTGAGGACAATAAGTCATGACATGAGTTAGGAGACAGAAACTATGACACTTCCCTCTACTAAGGGTCATCTGAGAAAACCCATGACTGGAAAAAAAAAAAAAAAAAAGCTGATTAACCATGCATACAGCGCGGCCAAGTTTACAGAGCATTATAGGCATATTTTCCAGATAGCATCTTATCAGATGATTACAGAGGAAGTTTACTGTGAGAATGAACTTAAGCAGAGTTTAAAAATAGAAAGTGGACAAGTTCCTTGGTAGGTTATTTCCATTCAGCAGCAAATGTCTCATTTATCAGTTAAACTTTAACTACATGAAGTATGAGAGGAGTTGCACGAGATGACGTACGAACGGTGCACAACACAAGTAATATTTTATACAAATGGGATATAATCTAGCATACGGGGAAAGCTCACTGGAGCACTCAGGATGATTTAAGCCTTTAATTTATGGTGCAGACAACCAACATTTTGATGTTGGTATTACATCTTTATCAGATGCTGGGCTCTATACAAGAGGCTTCACCACGTGAGTGAGAAGGGCCAGTGCACGCAATGCAATATCCATCAACCATTAGGCAAGGGGACAGGGATAAGCCACCAGAAAGCCAAGAGAGGATTCAATTATAGTAAATAAAAATGATGTAATAGTATAAAGGGCACTCAAAAAAGAGAATTAAACTCCAAAAATGGCCACATTCCAAGGACAATGATATGATCCCTTGTTGTGTGGGATATCAAACTAGCTTGCAGTAAGCATTTGCGGTTTTATTCATTAAAATAAATAAATTTAAAAGAAAATCATTTCCAGGCATCTTACCTTAAAGAAGGCGAACCATTTGTAGCCATTGAGAACCACTTCAAAGCCCTGGTTGTAGATGATTGTGAAGAAGCCGGTGTTCCCCAGCTCGTCCTTGGCCACGGACAGTTTCTCCAGGGTCACGGTCACGGTGCTCTCACCTGTGGCTAAGGAGGAGAACACCACATGCGACACAAAAATACAGTATTACCCATTACCGCATGCAATTACTCAAATATCCACAACTTTCAGATTGCCTTCAAATCATTATGGATTTCAAGTCTGCATTGTGGCTTTTATCAGATCCCCTCCGAAGGAAGTGGATCGAAGGGAGTATAATTTACTATATTGATGTTTTGGCACTGTATGTAGCCGATTTAACATTTTTTATATGCTCTAACGAATAGAGTTTGTTCTGGTTAGAATATAATTGCATATTGTATATGTTGCAACAGATCAATATTCAGAACTCCTGCATTTGCCCCCATTGCTGCCCAATACTGGTGGTTAGACCAGATATTGATTCAGACTGCTGCATTTACAGTTGTGTTAGGTTTTTGACTTGTCACCTGGTGTCTGGATTTACACATCCACCGTAAACTAATGCCTAAATAAGTGCTTGGAATTCTGCAGAGTGCAAGAATTTGAGGCTCAACCCTCCCCCTGGGCCTTTGTGTGTCCAAGAGGACCTGACCAGGGAGTCACCTGCAGACCGAGGCCTACATGTCCTTCATGTCCCATGGGACTCCACACATACAGTTCACCGGTGTGACCGGGGGTCTTTACCTGCAGCGGAGCAGTTGATGGTCTTGTCGTGTCCACCTTTGGACACCTGAAACACCCAGGTGCCCTGCAGGTCCTCGTAGGTGCAGTTGGCCGGTGTATCAGCCCAGGACCGCTCGACCCACACCAGGAACACACACACCAGCACGCAGCTCAACCTCATCTTGACAAACAGATAGCTCACCAGTTCCAGTTCCCCCCCCTACAAACACACGCACAGAACTGCGCAGACAGGTGTCTGCCTCTACACAGAGAAATCAAAGTTCCTGTTTGTTCACTTCTGCCCGCTCCTTATACAAACTTTATACAAAGAGTGCGGCCTCAACTTCAACGGTCAAGAGAATTATCCCAAACTCGCAGCTAGTTAGCAGCTAGCTAGCAGCTAGATAACGGCTCAAACTACAAAGTAAAAAACGTCTTTTTGTACATATCGGTGCTAATGAGAGAGTTTCCAAGACTTAAAGTTCACGTTGTGTTTATTTAATGACATATATTCCTGCTGTGTGAATATGTTCGCGAGTCTTAAACGAATACGGAAACACATATCAGTGAACCTCTAAATGTCCCGTGTCATCTTTTCGGTTTCGGTTTCCTCTGGTCACGTGACCCGACAACCGCTGCGCGTGCTCAACGGAAACGGGAAGAGGAGTCAATCAAAATGTCGAACAAGGACAAAAGATGCGAATGGTTAAAACATACAACTAAAACATAATAAAACAATTAATATAGAAAATAAAATACAAATATATACAATATGCTACATTATAATTTTTTATATAAATATAGGCCTATTTTATTGAAGTTTACTTTTAAATCAGCATTACACAAGCGTTTATTCAATGTGTGTCCCCAGGTAAACGAGGAGCAAAGAAAAAAGAGGATGATCCAAAAGAGAAGAATACAATACTTTCAGTCAAGTCAAGTTTCTTTAATATACAACCAGATTATTTTGGTAATTGATCATTTTGGTTGCAGCCAGCTATAAAAAATACATTAATTCGAAACTCAATCCATTAAATAGAACATTAAAACAAAGTCCCACAAACAAAGGGACAATAGCACAACAAAATACAAAATAATGCAATTAAGATCACTTCATATGAGAATGTGTTGATTGCACCGATTCAGTCTTGCAAGGCTCTGGTGCTGCACATCCACACTCATTAAAATGACTTGCTAGGACACTTAAATGAAAAAGAGTCATTCTTACCATTATTGGAGGCTATAAATATGAGTTTGCTGCTGTTATGTGTCAGAAAGTCAACGACAAAAAAGCAGATTGATGAACAATCAAACACACCTACTCATTCAATTCTAACTTCAGGTGTTAAATGTTAGTGCACACTTAAAGGGAAAACACATTTGCCTCGAAACATTTACTGTAATGCCATTATGGGACCACATTTGATGCAGCATCTAAACATTTATTGTTTTGTTATCAAATTGGAACTGCGGGAGGCCGATACCTTTTACCACGAAAACATTGCCCACATGATCATAAATATAAATTCTAAGATTTACAATCACAGATTGCCTTGTTTGATGCCACAGTAAAACCAAATTACAGCACATTAGGAGATTGTGGGAAGCAGAGAAGCAGCAATTTTTCCATTTACAGATTGAAACTTACAAAAACACCCAGGGGTGGGGAGGAGGCTTAATATGTGTGAATAAAAAAAATGCAATTTTGTTATTATTTTTTTTCTTTCTTTTAGTCGGTTGCTTGTTTGTCACATTTGTGACTTTATAAACTCATTGTGATATCCTAGTAATCAATGTGGGAAATTTTAAGTTTTTGTTTTCCACTGGAAATGAGAGTCAATTTGCGTGTGTGTGTGTGTGTGTGTGCGTGTGTGTGTGTCATTGTTGTACCCTAAGCAGTCTGTACCTAGTAGAAGAGTTACAGAGTTTATTTCACCCAGTGGACCCTTAAGAGAAGTGCTGGAGGCTTTAATCACCATAGTAACCATGACAGAGTCTGACTCATCTCCTTGACAGACCATAATAAGCACTCGTCTGAAGAAGGGACTGAAGAAGTATTACTCATGCAGTCTTATTACTGCCATTACACCCTGTTTGTGTGGAAGGGGGTGTCTGTGTGTGCATACATGTATGTTGCTGCGTCTTTGTAGCTGCTAACATGTTCATGTGTATAAGGCATGTCTATGTGTGTGTGTGTGTGCAATAAAGACAAAGGAACAGAGAGACTGAGGGGGGATGATGTTCTGAATGTTAACAGCCTGGACCCGCAGAGCTCCCTCTAGGAGCGACTGACTCCTTGAAACTCGTGGCTCAATCTTGATACCGTGCTCACTTCTCACTGGCAGGAAATTATAAGATGAGTGTCTCTCAGTTGGGCTGCAGGAGCCCACAGATTTGTTCCCAGCTTGCCTGGTTTCCTCTTTCACCATCACACTTTCTGTTCCTTTGTCACACTCTTGTTTTATTTCTCTCTTCTGCTCTTAATCAGACTTCCCATTTCTCCATACTTCCAAGTTTTCTTGGGCCTGCTTCCCCATACACTTGGAGTCTTGATTTATACATATGTGTGTGCGAGTGTGTGTGCACAGGTGTAAGCGTGAGCCTGCATGTGTATTTCCCTGCACAGCTCTCCACTCACTTCCGCCTAAAATGAAGCAGCAGCCATATAAATCTGTGCATCTCTGTATTTTGTGGAGGTTAGCCTTTCATTCATGCAAATTTAAAATCTGAATCAGTTACTAAATGGATCAATCGGCCTATAGGTGTGACAATAAAGGCAATTGATGAAAACCTTCGCTCCGGTTGTTCGTTAGGCATATCAGGAGCTGTTAAATACTTGATGAACACCTGTGATTAAATAGCATTTAATTTATATTAGCATGCTATTTGAAAGCCAGTTGGATCCTTCAAATTAGTTTTGTACCACCTAGACAACACTTAGGTTGCTCAAGGGCAGATTTGTGTGGAACCGCCTAATTATCATGACCGAATTCATTAAAATACTTATTGGTGTGTTAATCATGTTTTAGTTCCACTTGATGAGCTGATTTTAGCAGCCGAGTGGTTGCTCTTGTGTTCTTTGTGTCATACCGCTTCATATAAATCTCTTAGCACTGATACTTTTTTTTCTCCTGCTCCTCCTTTACCGACTTTGATGAAAAATGACGCAGGAGCAGCATTTCATTAGGTCGGAGGTGTGGGTGGAGCATCTCCATCACAGAGCGGAGTTTCCCACTCCAGCCTCCGGGTGTTAACGCTACATCCTTCACATTTAAATTAAGTCCTCTGGTGCAGCTTCATGGTCAGTTACCTCCACACACACACACACACACACACACACACCTACACGCACTGTGGCCTGAAATGTTTCCATATTCCTTATACATATACATTATGTCGATAACACACATGCTATGTATACACAAGGCGAGTATTTGCATGTATGCTAATGCATTCACTGTTAACCACATGGCACCCGCTGCCCACACAGATGTTATATAATAGTCATCTAATTGCAATGAACCCACAACATGCCATTTACATGGGACTAAACAACATTCACCACTGAGCAAATGTATAGTGTGGGCATCACATTTCAAGATTGTATGAGGATTAACTCTCTGATTTTAATATTCTTTTTTAATTCCATGCCAAAAGGGAGCTTCTTATTACAGGCATTACATCATTTATACATTTGCACACATGGGAAGACGAAGCCGCTCATTTATCGGTCTTAGCCAACATGCATTTATAATTTATAGGGGTCTATGATAAACACTCACTGGACTTCCTCAAATACATCAGAGCTGGGTTCTCTGGATCTTTAGGTTCTTTTAAAGTAAAATTGGATTTTTTCTCACTTGAGAGATGCTTTAAGAAAATAAGTGTTCATGGACATGTTTTCTTTGCATGTTATATATGATTTACAGGAGATTTATGGGCCAAATGCCAAAACTGACATGTGACATTTAACCTTAAAAACCTTAAAAAAATTATTGTGTTGGGCCATGCAGAAACATGTGTTATTGTTTGCCTGAATTTTAACATGGTGAGGTTGGTCATTTTGTTATTTCAGCTTTAAATACAGTTACACGTGCACATTTAACGGGCAAAAAAGAAAAACTTCAAATGAATTACAGCTGAGCAGCTTCCCTGCAATCCTAGTGAAGTAATGCCAGCTGAGCTCATCCTCCTTGAGCAACTTCCTTTTGTAGACGAGACGTTAACGGTTAAACTGCCGCTTTGTCAAACTTGGCCTAAAGTGGGTTAAAAAACCCTTCTTGGTGTCAGCTCAGTCAGTAGTTGATTCATGTGGTTGTTTTAACATCTTCCCTTAATGAGGAACATGCCTTAAATGTCCTTCATTGATTTCTTCTTCAGCATCAATAGTTATTGACAGGTCACTAAAAAAGAAGTTTATTGATTTGTCATTTAGGTTTTAAGTAATGAAGTGTAAAAATGTGTGAAATACGTTGCCTCTCTGTAGTGAAACATTAACCTGAAGCGCTGAGGTGGCTGTGTTTGAACATTATATCTCTAGAGACCCACCCACTGGAGAATAATACATTATATATTTATTATTACCTCTCAGTGAACACATCTGGTGTGTGTGTGTGTGTGTGTGTGTTTGGGAACAGTTTTACAAGCATGCTTAATTCACTGATATAAAAGAGACGTTTCTTCTGACTTGTCTCTCATTTATTTTCTCTCTCTCGTTGATAATCCTGACGTCTGCTTGTGGCCTTTTCATCCTTTTCGTTTATTTTAACGTCGGAACATTTGCCACAATTTGAGAGAAAAATACAGATAGGGTGAAATGAGGAGGTCAGGAGGAAATGAATAAAAGATGGCAATGTAATTTCATTGTCCTGACCCGTACGCCGTCGGGTAAATGAATGAAATGCGTTTTGGGGCTGGTTGAAGTCACTGTGACTGAAGGAGATGGAGGACGAGGGAGAGGAAACACCACGGGAGCCTCCGAAACTCTCATACGGTGGTGTTCATTGATTATAAATGTTACATAAAGTGGTAAATGTCATAAAAAGTTCTTCCAATTGTTGGATACAACAAAAACAAATGGAGAACAATGACTGGGCCAGTATTTATTAAAAAAGGAAGACAACAAGGAAGTCAATTTTATATATATATATAATATATATATATAAATCTTTTTTAATTATGTTTTTCAATAATGATTCAAAAGGTACTTAGTAGTACACTTACACAATGATTTGTCAATGGAAAATCGATCAAAAGCTTCTTTTTTTTCTTATCTCCTGCTTGACTCACAACTCTGCTGCGTGATGGAGGTTCCCAGAATCTTTGAGTTACAACCCAGCAAAAAACATGTCATTATGAAGAGGTGCAGGTTTGGTTATTTTTTTTACCATTTTGGCTACTTTAGCTCCTGCTTGGTGCCCAGCCTGTGGGCGTGAGTCAAACTAAGATCCACCTGTAAATGCCAGAGGCCACTGCTTCTGCAGAGCCAGGTCGAGCTCAGCAAAAGCTAAACGTGGCCCCCGATCCCAGCGACCCTTCCCCCCCCCCTTCCCCCCGGCCTCGTGTGTGGATGGCAGCTCAGCAAACTCCAGCTGCCTCATCAAACTGTGCTGAGTTTTAGGCTGAACCCTCGAGGCTCTCGCTTCTTCTCAGGTCTCATTAATGCATCTGAACTTCCCCTCCTGGTTTCTAATCTTCACTTCTGATCACACACACAGAGGAGAAACACTGAGGTGCAATGCAACAGATGCAGAATCCGAGCTGCCGTAATGCAAAGTGCAGTAGAACAAGATGTTATTTAACAGATGATGTGTTTTACCTCATTTCTGAAACATGCATGACCCAACCCTATACATTATAGACATATTAAAAGATGGGCATACCCGCAATTTTGCCAGATTAGATAATTCCCAGGTTATGTGATTTCTTGTGTCCAAATTTGTCTGAATAAGGGATCATAAAACTGCTGTCATGCATTAACGAATACTTATGACAGGTGTTCTGTAAATTCTGTCACTTTTGATGCAAAGTTGATGCTGTTTGACAACTTGACATAAGCCAAGACAAAATAAGCTGTCATAAACA
Source organism: Eupleurogrammus muticus (assembly GCA_036785175.1). NCBI lineage: Eukaryota > Metazoa > Chordata > Actinopteri > Scombriformes > Trichiuridae > Eupleurogrammus > Eupleurogrammus muticus. The sequence goes on along the minus strand of JAYKQN010000009.1, from coordinate 8,473,414 downwards.
TCCACTAAGTAAACTATTGAGATTAGGACACAATCATAATGGTCCTGCTGCTGTAGGACAGTTTAATGTCATTGTTAGATATAAGTTTAATAGTTTTTGTTTTGTTTTTTGGTCAGTAAGGTCTGCTATGTCAGGTTATTTTGTCTTGGTTAATGCCAAGCTGTCATAAAAAAGGCACGTCAAACAATGTCAACTTTGCATAAAATATGACATAATGTGACATAATTTGCATAATGACACTGAAATGTCATAAGAATTAATGAATGCTGATGACAGCATGTCAGGATTATGACAGTTTTATGAACCCCTATTCAAGTACAGTTTAACCTCATATGTCAGATCGTAATGTCGGAACAGTCTGAGTGTTAAACTATCTACACACAGCCCAGCCAACCCTGTCCCCACCACAAAGCCACTGAAAATCTGTGTCGTTTCCAAACAGGACCATGTATTCTCACATTTCACACTTTACAAAGCCGAGTGAAAGTATTAAATAGATAATCAAATATCCAAATGTAAAACCATCCTTCATTATCACACCTAAATACATAGGATCAAATTACATTCTACAGTTCTGAACATCAGAAAAGCAAAAGCAAAACAACAAAGCTTAAAGAATAAAAAAAACAAATAAAATGACCATAAGGGTAGAGAAACACTACAAGATAGATTTACTTGAAATTGTCTTAAAGTTATGGATTTAGCTAATTTAGTTTAATTTATATTGTATCTTTGTTGTAAGTGGGCACTGGGCAAAAAGCTCACATAGGTTTGATTCCAATCTAGTCACTGTAGTGTTTATCTGACCCTGATAAGAAATGCTGCAGCACTTGGATAAAAAAATACAGATAGTTGCTATAGGGCAGAGCAGCCTATCACCATGATGAAACACCATGGGGGTCATCATACATTTTCATTTCTGCCTTGCGTAAATAAATACTTCCAAACAAATACATACAAAGTGTATACAACATTCTGCAGACACAAAAGTGAATCCAGTCAATTCCACTTCCCTTTAATTGGTTTTATAGTAATCCACAAGCTTGGATAACTTTAAGAATTTGATCAAACCAGGTTGTGAAGAGATTGGAAGGCAATGAGCTGCCTCTGTTTGTAATACATGAAAAATTACTTGGCAAATAAACTCTGAAACTGAAAAATGTCACTACAACTGAAACCAGTGAACAAACACGATAATCTTATTCTCGATTAAGAATGTAAACATCACTTCTATAGTCAACATTCATCTCCTTATTAATTCTCTAATGCTGTACTGTCAAACGCTTTCGTTGGTGTCCGACACCGTCTAGGATGAATATAAAAAAGCACACAGCATTTAAACGCCCTGCAAAGTTCCCCCTCTGTTGTGATTTCACAGTTCAGTTTGGTTTCACCCTCCCTCAAAAAGAAACATGATGGGATGAGTTCATATAATTTCACAAACCATCAATACACAAAACTGAAAACTGGGCCTGTTCATGTAATGTAAAAACAGCGACACACACAGAATAAGTTATTCCACTTTCTTATAAATCCCAAATAATAAATACAGAAACTCTTCTCTTACTTCTAATGAATAAAATACAAAATGTAATTTGTTATTACGCAACTTCATATCCTCTGATGTATACTGTCTAACCTACACCTAAAGCCAATCACTTTACCGTGTGATAAAAACACTCATGCTCTTTACTCTGGTATAAAAAGCAACATTCATCTAGTTGTCACCTACTTGCCGCGAGTTTCATTAAACCTCTTGCAGCAAAAGTGAATTTATCCAAACCCCCCCTAGGTATTCAATATTCAGGACACTAATGCAAATAAGGAATAATGCTTTGTACACTTTACAGTCTAACCTTAAAATCCAAAGTGTCAGGTACTGATCAGAGAGAATGGATTTTTTACAAAATGAGGTTTTGAGTCACAGTCTGCGCAAAATGTTTATCGGACGATTCGGGGGGAAAAATACTTGGGTCAGTGTGGATGTGGATATCCTCAGCACCTTAGTGTAGTTGAAGCTCAGGCAAGTGTCTGTGATTTGCTGTTTTCTGTAACGCTGCTGAAAGGTGACGAGCGGTTTGTGACGCGACAGACGCACAGCGACTCGTGGCAGTGACCTGATCAACGCGTCCCAGCCCACACCCACAGATTACGTAACGGCTATGGAGTGTTTACACAGTAAACATAGTTCTGTTTTCTGTATTAAATTAGACCAAAAAAAATCAGCAGGGTGACCGAGACGAATGATGAACGAGGTCCTCCAGATAAAAAAAAGAACAGTCCCTCTTCTTTGTCTCCAAATGTCACACTAGAGATGCCCGGCCTGTTGGTGGCTACTGGTTAAAACCCCATTTATATATTTAAATCAAATGGCATAAAATAAACGACCTTGGGCCTGTTTTTGACAGATCAGCAGATGAGCATGTCTGGATTAATAGTATCTTTGAGCGCAGGGATTATCAATCTAATTCTTTAGAGTGCATTTACCAAAGTAAGTCGTGCTGCAGCATTTTGGTGACACGTCATCACGTTTCCGGTGAGCAGCAGATTTTGCTCATCGTGGTCGTCATGGTGCAGCAACGGAAGGAGGGGGAATATCTATTGAGTTGGAATTATCTCAGATTAATAAGAGTGGTTTCCATGAGGAGAAGCTGAAATTATTCCTCTGAGTTTGTTAACAACATTTTTCTGTCTCCGAATCGTGCTGCAGTTTCACTTCTTTCATTTCCATACAGGGTTGATTACAAAGCGTTTTCTGAGAAAAATATGAGAAAGTCCCCAGAAAAGGCCACAGACAAATAAAGAATTTGTAATCAAAAGCATGCAGGCCTGAAATCTTATTTTTGAAAACACTACTATAGATGACGGATTCATTTTTATCCCTCCGCTGCTCAGTGAGTTTACATGTCATGGATTCATTGTTGATGCAAAATATACTGAGGCCATGATTGGCTGATTCATATCTTTACGTTTCTTGTAATTACAAAGTTTTATTTATAGAGTTTCCCATATTGTTATCAAATATATTTCTAGTAAATATCTACTGGTCATGTGTTCTCAACATAAGGTGACATCACAGAACGGAGTCCTTATGGAGGATAAGTTCAGATCCTGTCACTTACTGCAGAGCCTGACCCAGGGGGCGGATGGCACTCCGTGAAGTGCTGAAACAAGCATGACTGTTACTCTCTCAGCACATTAACACACACGTAACACTGTCAGTGACAGCAGCACATAGACCAGCTCCTCCCCATCTAACGTCTCCACAATAGCGCTGGGTAAGTGTTTGACAGATAGGTCGTGGTCAGGTTCAGCAGTCGGTGATCGGCCATGTTTAACATAGACGTCAGACATCGCAACAGTAGAAAAGTAACAGAAAAATCACAGAAAGCATGATATGTCCTGGATTGCACTGCACATAATCTAACCAGTGCACTTCTTAAAAAAAAACACAGACAGACAATTAATCACACACACACACACACACACACACACACACACACACACACACAATGGCATTTCTGTATCTGTCTCACACAGCAGCTCAGTGGGTTGGTTTAGATCAGAGTCTGAACCAGGATAATACAGTGGGAGAAGCGGGGGAAAGAAAGGAGAAGTCCAGGCTCAAATTGAGAAGATAACATTGCAAAAATAGGAAATCACAGTCTTTGTTACCAGAAATGACTAAATGTGTTTCCATCCCCTTAGATATAGATTTTAGAGAAAAATGCAAAAGGAAAATGTCAGCTCCTGGCCCCCCCTCGTTGAACTGTGAGTACAGAACACCTCAGATGTGCACCGTGTGTCGTATGGAGAATATTGCTTTTACACTCGAAAATGTGGAATATTTATATAGAAAATATCGAAAAACATTATTTTACATTTACATTTTTTCTTTCTTTCTTTTTTTTTTACGAAACCACTTATTTACCCACAAGCTAGTAAGCTCCCTAACCCCTTTGGCACAAGAATCATATTCATATCAATTATTATATTGTTGAATAACAAGACATTTGAATAGGAATGGTCACTCACACATTCAGAGTAGTAACACAGTTTCTGTAGTCGTAACACATATCGGTACTTTATGATGTTATAACATAGTTCAAAAACATTTCTTGAAGGATTTTTTTTCTTTTTTTTTCACCGTAGTTGATATGTAAATACTTTTACTCATCTGAAAACAAAACAGAACGTTTGTTGCATGCCCTTATTATTTACAGAATCACTTTGTCTGAGTTTGTTCTTGCTGGCTACTACAGAGCAGGAAATAATACACTTGTGAGGAGAATCCGACCATGGACTGTGGGCTGCACCTGCATGTGCTGATGATGGAAAATAATACACAGGCAACGTTTCTGATCTGAGATCAACAGTCCAATTAAGTTTTCGTTACTGTAAACGCTCTTAAAAGTAATTGTTTATTTCTTTTCATATTTTCACATATGGAGGGAGCGGACACACAAGCCGAGGCCCCATTTTCAAAAGCATCTTCTGCATCAGTACATTTTACACCCTGGTACTATGTCAATTGATTTAAGTGTTGGCACATGTATGGTAAGTACAATATTCTATTTAAAGGCAAATGTTTTGAAACCAAACATTTAAAAAAGCCAATTTTCGATTTTTTTAGTCTTTGCAAGTTCAGTTTTGCCTCCACATGTCGATAAAGGCAAAAAGCAAAAAAAAAAAAAGTAAAACAAATCGTCACACACCTGAGTGTGTGACGATTTGTTCTCCACCTTTGACTCGTCCTCAAGGCGAGCACAGAGCAGCAGCTGCAGTCAGGAATCACACGCTGACCCCACTCCCCAGGTCCGCCCTGGACGCCGAGGACACCAAACAGGGAGGCACAGGTCCCCTTTATTAGTCCTGGTAGCACTCGACCAAGGTTTGATCCCACAAACGTTGAGCAACAAGGCCACTGAGCCGGCCCGGCAGAAACGATGCGTGCGTACCACATCGGTGTGTGGGATTTTATACATTTACTGTACAGACATGAAGTGGGATCGATTGTCTCATCTAATTCTTGGCAAGAAAGCAAATAAGCATCCCGCGTTTCCCCAAATGTTGCTCTGTTTACTGTAAATTACCATAAAAAGTGTTTGTTTGTTTTAGCACTTAACAGATGAGGTGTTAATTTGAGACCAGACGGCAATTTGGGACAGGAGATTAATTCCTTCCTGACAAAAGTCTGCAGTCAGATTCTTACATTAAAGCGGTCTGGCTACCGTATAGCTTCTACTTTTCAAAAGTAAGATTAAAGTACTGTAGTTAAATGCCTCACGACTACTGCTCCCCAAGTTTTCTCTGCATATTTTATGACGGAAAGTTTGAATTTCACGTCGTACTTTTTTATTTACTCACTGCATCGTCAATTACGCAATATTACCGAGAGGGTGTTTAGAAAGTCAGGGCCGAGGTGCTTGCAAAAAAAAAAAAAAAGGTCGAAGTAGAATAACATGCAGCATCAGAGCTCATGTCTTTTTTTCTTCTATGTTTAAATAAATTAGACTGTGTTTATTTGGAACCAGAGACTCTATATATCTACACCTACCGTTCTGGTGGTTAATTAAAACTATTAACTATTATTTGGCAATTTAAGTTACATTTTAAATTGTCTGAACTGGATGTAAGTCATCACCCTCTCTCAGGTATGTCATTAAAAGCTATTCTTTGATTGATTTGTAAACCCTTTTCACTGGTTCTTATCGCCCATCGCCTTTTGTCTGGCCTTGTCTCCTCGCACCTGTCCCACAGACACTGGTAGAGGTGGATGAGACGGACGCTGTTTCCCAGCCTGGACAAATCAATCTGTGCCCACATGAGGTGGTCGTGTTTCTAATCAAATCCATTCCAAGCGCGACCTTTGCTAAGACGTCCTGCTGACACGTTGTATGGCGAAAAAGTACTGACTGGGATCCAGCTAAGCCTTACATAATGCAGTGTTAAATGTCACTCCATCAATAAGCTTTTAGCTAGAATTAAAAAAAAAAAAAAAAGGTTGAATGCTGAGATGTTCATGGTCACACAAGGCCCGGTCTTGTCGATTCCCCCCATCCCCCTCTTTCTCAAGTCAGAGAGGTACGAAAAGTTTGGTCCCAACTGCCTCAGGAATCATGTAGAAAATATACATTCAAACTTCTGAAGGAAACGGACGGGGAGAGTAGAAAACACTTAAATAGCGGCAGGATCAAAGAAAGCAGCTAGAGAAACAGAACAGGTTGGAGAATAGGGTGAATGAATGGAAAAAAAAAACTTCTCTGGGAAAGTTCCTTAGAGTAACATATGAGCTGGTATGTTAGCACAATGCACTTTGTCAGAACCACGTTGGATCTTATATTGGATATATTTACAGTCTCTCCCTTTTACATGTGAACTCACACATACCGCAACGTGTGTGTTTTTTATGAGCAAATACGTATGTGCCCTTGTTAGCCTTTACTAAGTCCTCACAGGCTCTCCCATCATCTGCTCCGTAACTAAGGTACAACAGAAAAAACACACTCATGCACACAGACGCACACACTCACAATCTCTAATTAGTTGATAGCCGTGTTACCTTAAGGCCACTACACGAACCTAAAACAGAGCTCTAGACCTTTGAGAATGATTGGTGGCTGTGAAAGCCATAGTGGCGATTTTTGCAGCTCTCCCTCGTCGCGTCTGAAGGACAGCACTGAGAAAAGACATCTCACTGCGAACATGTAAACACAAACACTGCACACTGTCGCCTTTCGGTGTCTTCGCAAAACCAGCTTCCTCCGCGGCTCCACCTTCACATTGCTGCTCCACGCGGGGGTGGACGCAGGCCAGTCTGTCCATGGCCCCCCCTCATGTTGACCTGTGTGTTCCTCTCCACCTCTGGGCTTTTTTCCCCTTCACCCCGTTGTCCGCTTCAAAGTGAGGAGGAGCTCTGGCTGTAGTTTCTGAGCGTCAGTATGCTGTAGCGCGGCGAGGGGGGGGACGGGGGCGGGTGCGAGGGGACGGGGGGCAGACACAGGCCCGTCTCGGAGCCGCTGCTGGACGCCAGAGAGTCACGGAAGGGCGACGGCGGGGTCAGAGCGATGAGCTCGTCCTCCAAGTCCGGCCTCCTGAGCGGGGAGTCGGTGAGGCAGGAGGCGACCAGGCCCCCCCGCATGGGGGAGAGTGAGGGGGAGGCCTGCGGGTGAGGCGGTGGCGGCAGGGGGTACGGCGAGCGCGGAGGGACGGCGTGAACCGGGCAGCCGCCCCGGCCCGCCAGGCTGGACTCCACCATGGCGAGGGGCTGCACGTCGGCGTAGGTGGTCAGGGTCGGCGGCATGGGGATCTCGCGGGGCAGCAGGTAGGGGTCGGCGGGGTGCGGCGAGGGCGGCGCGTGCTTGTGCGTGACGGAGTGCGTCGGCGAGGTGGACAGCATCATGCTGTTGAGCTCCGTGATGTTGGCGGTGAAGCGGTTCACCACGCAGCTGATCTGGTCCATCAGCGAGCTCTGGCACTGCGCCGGCCGCTCGTCCACCGCAATCAGGCGCCCGTCACCGCCGGCAACGATGACGGAGCCGCCACCGCCGCCGGCCGGGCCGCAGCTGCTGCCGCTGTCGCTGCTGCACACGCTGCTCTGGTACATCTGCGGCTCCGCCCCCAGCCCCGCCCCCAGCCTCTGGCTCACCGTGCTGATTGGGGACGGCGTCTGCGGCCGGTACGTGATGGAGTAGCGCTCCTCAGCCTCCGACAGCTCGTACAGGGTCTTGTCGGTGGCGGTGTCGTGGTGGGAGGGCAGCGAGGACATGGACGGGAGGGAGGGCAGGGGGATGTGGGGGGGCAGGTCGCCGGCGCCGCAGTAACGCTCCTCCGACGTTTTGGAGAAGGGCTTGATGACGGCCGTCTGGTTGTTCTCCTTCTTTTTAATGTGGAAGGACAGGCGCTGCCACAGGTGGTTGCCACGGGAACCGCTGCGCTCCGTCTGTGCCCAGGACACGGACTTCCCATTGGAGCTGGAAGAAGGAGGGAAAGAAAGAAGGAAGTCGTTTTAAGCATGAGGAGCAGTAGCAGATCAAGGCACATTCATGATCAATATTTGAGAGAAATGGTTATTCTGTGTGTGTGTAGCAAAGATGTGTTTGTGCAGTATATTTAGGAGGTAATCTGTTTCTTAAATAACAGATAATAACATTTTTTTGTGACGTTCATTGTCATCTTGTCTTTATCTTAATAGCAAAATCTTTTCAAACTAGTCAATAATTACATGTTTGTATAAACTTATGGAACAAATCTGAAGCTGTAGCTCAAATAAATTGCCATTATCAGGCAATGTATTGCATTTTGAGGAGAATAAAATTGACATCAAAAACACAACATAAACAATGTCTTCTCTGTATTGATTCTAATTTATAACCCTCGATGAATAAGTCATTAAACGGATACAAATCGAACTGAAACACAAAGCTCTGTCTCTGTATTTCCTCCACAATTTGTCCATTTAACTTCAAGGGAAAGAGAAGTCGAATGAGGAGCTACCTCCACTTAAACGCTGAATACCACTTGGACTTCATGTGCTGAGTCATTTTTTTTTTCCTTTTACAATTAATTTTGCGTTCTATTTTTCGCCCAACTTGTCAGGTTCTTTCTTCCTCTCTCTCTTTGCAATTTATTTTCCACCTTTCCTCCACTTCACATCAGTCACGGCGCAGCGCTCTGTCCCGTGCTTTCCTCCTCTCATCCTTTTGTCAGGTTAATTAGTGTGATTAATCTATAGTGGAACTTCTGATTAAACCTCACACCACAGTGGCTTCAGGATGAAAAGAACTCAAATCACACACACACACATACATAGATTATGTGATACTCACACACACATATGCTGCACATACCAATCTGCTATCATCACAAATACTGTATAAAGCTCTGAGAATACTGTTAAGGGTAAACCAAACACATTTTTTGTCTAATGAAATGTCAAATTCTCTTTTAAAATTTCGTATTTTTCCCCCTCATATCAGTCCGTGGACACAATGACAGCGTCTCAAAGGCAGCGACCTCCAGCCCTGACAATTACCACCACCCACGGAGGCAGATAAGACCTAAGAGATGAGAGGGGAGGAGAGGAATAAAAGAAACCCAGATGGGAACACTCCTGACATTTCTCATAAGAGCAAGATTGAAATCTTGCTTGCCGAGCAGGGTGAGCTGGACGTAAGCTGCTGACAAACGAAAATCTGATTTTTTTTTCTCTCCCCTCTCTCCTTTCATTCCGGGCAAGCGGCCGTACATCACTGCCTTTGTGTCCTCTGATCAGTCCCTTGTCACAGTCGATGACTCGGGGATAGCCCTAAGCTGCGTGTAAAAGCCATAATGGCTCTCATTCTCTGACTATTCCTTCAGCCTTTTTCCACTATCTCCTTCCCTCCATCCTTCTCCCTCCGCGCTTTCAGATTTCCGTTTTTCCCTCGCTTTCCTCTTTCCTTCCTCGCCATGTCTGAATTAGGCAATTGTCTGTGGTTCACGTCAGGGTCAGAGGAACAGTCAGGTGCACCCAGGGGAGTTCAGAAATCCATTTCTCCAACATAAAGACAGAAAGAGCTCCAACATGCACACACACACACACCATAAGAGTTGGGCCATTACAGAAATGGTGCCTTGGACTGTAAGTGAGGAGTAACCTGATCAACAAGCCTCACACACACACACACACACACACCTCAGCGTCTCCCCCGTGGATCCTCTGCGTTTCCACAGGTTCACCAGACTAGAGGAGCGGCTGGCGGCTGAGGACGATTTGCCGTCGCCCACGTGCATGCGCACCACTGTGCTGGTGGTGAAGGCACTGCGCACGTTACGCTCCGGCTTGGCCAGGATGATGTACACCTGACATGGGATGGAAAACACAACACGTGGCATTTTAAACACAGATTATCAGCACAGTTTACTGTAAAAATGCACTGAAAGAGCAGCTTCAGCATTATTTCTGTTACATAACTTAACTTTTTTTTTAATGTTTTGTTTTAAAGCGGTGATGAAAGCATTTACATCATTTTAATGTAGCTCCAAAAATTGTATATTTTTAATAGAGGAAGCTTTAATTGCTTTTACTGATTGCAATTCTGCTTTTGTTTTAATAAAACTAAAAATCTGCCTTAGTCCCCCACAGGATCATAATGTTTTAAATGAGGTTTATTTTCATTCAGTGTAGGGATTCCTGTTTCTGATTATTGAATCAAAGAACAATTTTCTCTTTTATTTACATGGTGTTTACTGGGAGTGTGTAATGGGAGTGGGTATTCATTTATGAAAAATAAGTTGTTCTGAATTATGTGCAAGAGATGACGGATTACAGATGACACTGTGACTGGGTGTGTATGGACAATAAATGCATCCATTGAAACCACTGTTTCCTTCTTGGCAAATAAATAAGACATTATGTCCTGACATGAAAGTAAATGCATCATTGGCTTTGGTGATGCTAAGTTCAGGACCACCACCTAAGTATTAGAGTTGATTTAACTTGTGTCTTTAACGTGATGTTGGTACTGTTTCTATGGTTACCTGCAGTTTGGCAGAGCTTGGATGCAGTTTGTTTGTTTGATAAACACTATAAATGGTGGTTATCAATGACAATAAAGCAGCTCGTTGTTTGAAGCCTTACCTTGGGTACGAACATACAGCAGAGGGCCACAGTGGCACTGAGGCTGACGCTGAAGCACATGGTGATAATTTTGTAGTTGGAGCCAAAGTAGATGGGTACAAAGGCCAGCCAAATAATGCAGGTGGTGTACATGGTGAAGGCAATGTACTTGGCCTCATTGAAATTAGCTGGGACGTTGCGGGTCTTTAAAAGAGAGGCAAAGTGACAGAAAAGGTTGTTCGTGATGTTGATGCATTCAGTTAATCAGTCACAATTATCATGTTAAATAGTTACAACAGCGGTGGCGGGTACCTTGAAGGCATAGAAGGTGCAGCTGAGGATTAACAGGCCGTTGTAGCCCAGCGGGGCCACCACGCCCATGTTGGTGGTGTGGCAAATGAGGTTGACCTGGCGGATGCTGGGGTAGTCATGGATCACCTGTGGAGGCAGAGGAAACCGAGCGTGCCGCTGATGCAGAGTTTGACAGCACTTTTGACGACGTTTCCTAAACTGTGTTTTTTTTTGTTTCAGACAACTAGGGATGATGGTTCACAACAGAGGCATCAAAACAAGAGCGGGAAGAGCACATTTGACCAATTTCAGAGCATTGGTCAAATGAGCAGCAAAGAGCTTTCACAACATGACACCTGTGGATCCACTGATGGATCTGAGTCAAAGGCCTAGAAACTTTAATGACATAATAGAAATAGCCTCATGAGATGAAATGCCACACAACACTGTATTTTAGATTTTTTTTACCCCACACGTTAAACCGTCTCTATTGGTGTGTTCCTCTGTTTTTCAATGAACCATCCACCCGTTTGCTATGAAACACATACACACACACACACACACACACACACACACACACACACACTTACCGCCGGCGGCTCCATGAGGAAGAGAGCCACGATGATGCCCAGCTGTAGCAGGATGAGGAGGAAGGCAATGATGAGCTGAGCGCAGGCAGACATGAAGCGAGGCTTCTTTGTACAGATCTTCTTCTTGCTGCCCGCCAGGATCCGTGCGATGCGGTTCGTCTATGTTCAGATCACAAACACAATCAGAACCTTTCAATAAGCTGTGGGGTGAAAAAATGCATTTCAATAATAAGTTTAGTTTTGAGTGGCTTTTTTCTGCGACGACACCTCAGATTTTGGGACTGTCCCAAATTTCTATTCAGGATGTCTGGTCACTCTACATGTCCTGACCTTGGTGACCAGGGCGGAGTAGCTCATGGCAGGTGACAGGCCTATTCCCAGTCGCTGGAGGTAGCAGAGGATGACGTGGGGTTTGGCGATCAGGCTGAAGGTGCACAGGTAGCCCAGGCAGATGCCTGCCAGGATTATGTAGCACAGCTCCCTACTGGAGGACTTCACTACCGGGGTGTCCCGGAACCTGGACACAGGTTCAGCAGACACATGTAAGCACATATCTATTATAGAATTTACACACACATACAGGAAACAATTGCATTTTGCTTTTTTTTTTTTTTACCTGATGAAGACTCCGGTGACAAAGAATGTGGCCATGAGCCCAAGGCAGGCAAACACTACAGCAGCAATGGGTTCGGGGTCTCCCCACCGTAGGTACTCCACTGGAATCGGGTCACAGCCTGGGGAACGGAGGAATGTTGATATGTGGAAATGCATTTCTAGGCATAGAACGGATTGGAGAATGTGTTTTTTTAAAATGTGTGGAAAAGTGTGATCAATAACTGGCTGACCAGTATCGTCCTGCCTGCATCCTGTGTGAGTGTCATAGGTTTAGTTATCTTCGATATGTAATCAGACATCACTTCGATAAGTTAAGATGCCTTTTTCCTCACATTTCTTTGGACTTGGATGATTATCAACCCTTCTGCTGACCACTCTTTCTTTCAACACAACCCTGTGTCTCTATTTCTTTCTGTCATTAATCAGTTTCCTGTTGGTCTTTTATTTTAACTCATCCATCACCCTCTTATTTCTCCCTCACCTCTCCCATTTTTTCCTAATTCTCCTGCTCCCTCCATCTCTGTCTTCATCATAGCAGATAGGAGATAAAGTATCATCAATTAAAGGGACAGTTCACTCATGATCCATCGTAATACTTGCTGAAAATATCCAGCTGGTTGGTAGCAGTAGGGAAAACGCCTGGCTGCAGAAATCTCTGCCCCTTCTCTTATTCCCAAACACAGACACACACAGTACCTGTGCCAACAGGGATGAGCCATATGTGGCCTGCAAGAATATTTGATTCAACCCATGAGGCATTTCAGAAATGCCAAAAAAACAGATCTACAGAGACATTTTTCAAACATAACTAGTATTAGAAGTAGTAGATTTACTAGTAGTTGTAATATTGCAAGAACCAAAGCAGATGGTGATTGTTTTCAGAACATGTGAACTAGACAAAAAGGAACTGGGCATGTTTGATTCAGCTTTTTATGTGGAAGCATGCAGCAACAATGAGCTCTACGCTGGGTGCAGCTACTGTATCTCCCTCTGTTTGAGTTCTATAATGTGTATTTATCTGAGAAAACATACTGGGAGCTCTTCATTTCAAAATCCGCCTCTTGCAACTGTTAATTTAATATATTTTGATAGTAATAATTATAATCTAACTGGTAAATTGGTATGATTTATATTTAAATATTAATACCTAAATATATTCAAGGTATTTGTGTGGGCTTTAAATGAGGTTAAAAATTTAAAAGGGCCCTTGATAGAAAAAAAAAGGTTTGCAGGCCCTGCTGCAGAGGAAGGGAATGAACGATCATTACGGAAGACTTGAGTCGTTTAACACGGTCAATAATGTTCATTGAATCCGTGTTGTTGTTAGGTTCTAGATGTAGGAACAACAGGCTAATTGGCGAATGCGAGCCAAGGGGCCGGTAACAAACACACGGAGAATAAGTCGGGCAGAAGAAGACTCCGGAAGACGCGGCTCACTTGCAGGATCGAAACCCAGCAAAGCTCAAAGTCTCCTTTCAGTCAGTATTGGATCCACTCTGTGTAAATCATAATCAACAAAACTAATTGAAACAATGCAAAGTGTAGAGTTTTGGTCAGTTTTTGCAGTTTGTGTGAAAGAGAAGAATCAGTCACAATTATAAAAAATATTAAACAAAAAAATCTAAATGGAGCAGCTCCACAAGAAGTTCTAGATGTGAATTTCTCTCTCGTTTTAGAAATGGGATGATGTGTATGTATACTGTTAACATCATGGAACTACTTTGAACATAGAACTTTAATAGACCAGAGTTGCAGAGCTTTCAAAGGTCAGGACCAACTCGCCTTAGAAAGTAAAGTGGGGTGGGGGAACTAAGGAAGTCGCTGAAAACTCTGCTCCAATTAATCCTGGCCAAATTAATCTAGATGTTGGAGCCGAAAGCCCAAGATCAGCGTCTTTCTCCGGGCTTTTTATCCGAGTGCTCAGACTCCCAGTCCCCCAGCATTGTCTGTGGGCAGTTCAATACCTAATTAGATCCTGGAGCCTGCAGGAGATCATGTAGTGTTTGACCCCCGGCCAGAACGGTGCGTTAGACGAGAGGGGACCGCTCGCAGGGTTCACTCAATATAAAGTTTCAAAGTAAACTCCTTCAAACACTTTCAGACTCGAGCCGTGGAACTTTACTGACCAGTGGAGAGGCTCAAATCCCAGAGCTAATCCTTGTTCTGCTCTTTTCACGTTCCCTGGCTGCCACTTCTGTCAGAGCCTCTATTCAACTTCATCCCTCTCGCCCTCCCTCTGTCTCTCAGACTCACTTTATAACATCTTTTCATGTTTCCAACTCACTTTTTCTTTCTTTTGTTCTTTGTTTTTCATCAAATGCTTTACCCCATCTCCAAAACTTTCCTATTTCTTTTTTTTTTTTGGCCATGCCTCCAGTCCTTTATGTTTCTCCTTTTCTGCTGGTGAATTTCTCCTCTTCTCTTCGTGGTTTGCTGTCTGTTTTACTTTAACAATGCTCCTGTCTCTGGCAGTGAAGTGCAATTTGAATTTAGAGCAGGGTTCAATTCATGTTTTAACCATTGCACTCGGTGAGGGGCGAGCGAGCGGTATAATAAGCAGCTGAAAGCATAACACGACAATAACCAAAATGGAGCAATGGAGGGCAAATTAGTTTTCATTGAAAACTGAAATATATTTGCATGCAAAGCTGCTCTTGATGCAGAATAATTAAAACGTTGATGACCATGTTGGTAACAAATTAAAATGGCTGAGAGAAAAGAAGAGGAGCGGCAGCAGGGATCGTCTCCCAGTGTCTCTTTCCGACATAATTGTTGGAGGACTTATAATCATATGGTGTAATTGAACACTACATCAGGGACTGACTGGTTCTACAAAACACCATTCAGCCAGTAACTCTATTACATTCTGGTCCTTACTTATGGCAGTCGATGTTCATGTTGATAATGAAATCGCTCCAAATTGATTCGTTGCTGAGTGGAATTTATTGGGGTGTAGTGTATCTGGCCTGTGTTTGGCGATGACTGTGTGCAGGCTGGTGTGTGATTTGCAGGAGTTGCCAAGTAACATTACTACAACAGCATCAGAGTTTCCCCCTGTTTCAGTCCAGGGGGCAGACACCCCTACATTTAAGAACTGGTTAAAAATGTTCCTTTCTGAAGAAGTCCATGAACGGCCTGAAACTGCTGCTGCGACCTCATGAGAAACTCTGAACTTCTCTTCTTTTCTTCTTTCTGATGTAGCTTTTTAAATCTGTTTTGCTGCCGGAGACCTGCCTTGTGTTTTCTCATTGACACAACATGCTGCAGTTTTATGGAGGGTCTGACTCAACACACATTCAACATTTTTCTTTTTCTAAATGTGTGGCTTCCATCAGGTGCACGTATCATCTATTGCTAACCTCTCTGTCCTGGAAGAAGGATCTTGACAGTGATAATTGTTGTGATTCTGTTCAGCTGCTTTCTTGGCAAACTAGAAAAGTGCACAAACAGACGTAGGCACACGAACAGTCACACGGACTGACCTGTGAGGTCATCAGTCGGCCACGAGCCCAGGTCACAGGCGCGGCACGTATACTCGTCAAACACAAACTCGTTTTCTTTGCAGGGCGTGCAGGTCCAGCAGCAGCTCACCTCACCTTTACGGATCACCTGGAAGAGGCAGGTTGTCAGTATGCAGCATAACATTTTCCTGCAGCATGTAAATAAATCCCTGCAAATCAATGCTTCATGTAACCAGTCATCTCACCTTAATCTGGCCTTTGGCACAAGGTTCACTGCAGACCGACTTGATGATGGTTTCTTTGTTGGGCCAGATTTCATCATCATCTATCCTCAAACCTCGGTTGTCCCAACTGCCCACATTGATGTAGTCATAGTAGTCCTTCCCCATCTTCTTGAAGTTCATTATTTCATACCTGAAGATAAACACACACATACACACACACAACATTTATGACGACTCGCTGCAGGTCTGTCTCTCTCGCAGACAAACACCTTTTAATCACAGCGCTAACCTGCCAGGTGAGTCTCCGTTCTCATCGAAGAGGATTCCCTCCCCTGACACGCCTGTGAAGTTGGTTTTCATCAAGAAGTCCAGCAGCGTAGCACCATCTATAGGTCGCATGGCATCGCACAGGCCCTTAAAATACACGGAGAGTTGTATAGTCATTACATAGCCGAGCGAAAGCTTGAGAAGCATTGTTTCAAAGTATTTATCAAAATATTTAGGCAATAAATACACCAACAAAACTATCTTATGGATATATATCAATCCCTGTAACAGTATCTTTTACATTCTTTGTGCACTCCAACTCCTCCCTCCTCCCATCCTGTATCTACTTGGTTTGCCCTGATGATATTGATGCATCACAACGGTACGTACCTGATAGCCTGGGCAGAGTGCCCGTTGCATGTTATGCAGGCCATATGCCATTGAGTAGATGGCATTAATGACAAACCCCATCTTGGTGTCCTGCGCGTACTGCTGCCGGAGCGACTCGCGCTCTGCAGAGGTGGGCAGGGGAGTGGAATGGAGGGTAGAAAGAGAAAGGCAGGTATGTCAGAGCACCTCTTAAAGCAACACTCCCTTGCGTTTAATATATGCAACATGCCCCCCCCCCTCCCCTCCAACATCAAAGACCACTCTCCTTTCCTCCCATCAGGCCATTTACAACCTCCACACCTGATTTCTTTCCGCCTCTTTTGTATTTCATGTACCGTTTTATTAGAATACATGAGACATGACTCCCTTTGATGCTGCTCTCACGCGCCATTTTGCCTATGAATGGAGGAAATGAAACGCAGAGGGAAAGATGGTAGGAGAATAATACAGAGAAATAAAGGGAGGATGTACTCCAGCGATGGAGGATATCTGCAGATGAACCACAAAGCTGTGTGCAGACATACAGACTTTGTGTGTTTAGTCTTTTTGTATGTTTCATAAGTGCATGACATTTGCATTAATACTAATATGTCTATGTTTTTGTGATGTTTTTTCTCTCTGCACAAAACAGGAGTGAAGCACAGCTTTAATTCAGATTTCCCGTGCACATATACCACGTTGAGGTCCCTGAAGTGTTTACCACAAGCTGCTCTACTTTGTTTGTTTGCGTGAATGAAAATTATTTTGGTCGTCTAAGCGTCACCAGGGGGATCCGAACAGAAGTGACAAAAGGTGGTGGAGATGCAGTAGTCCTGGGTAGGATTTGTTCCGTTTTCACAGTTCATTATCTAATACAAGTCTAAGGACAGACGCTTTTTTATGTATTTAGTCTAAAATTCTGTCAAAGAGCAGTAGGACGCTAAATGGGCTAAATTGTTATATGTCTACGGGCTCAAGTATCAATCATGATCCCATAGCTATCCAGGAAAATGATAAAAATTTAAATAAATGTAAAAAGCTTTGCCTGAGGGGAAGAAAGATTTTAAATACCACTGGTCTAAAGGACAGAATTTTTATATTTGTGAAATAGCTCCCAGTTAAGAGGAATGTTGCAAAAGATGACATCAATATTAGTTAATTCCTTAAATATTATACAGACCGTGTTTCTTTAAGTCTACTAAGTTTATGTCAATATGTGGCATCACAGGTGAAAAACAGTGTTTACTGTGAAATCTGAAAACTTTTCATTTAGCCGCGGACAAGTGCCGATATGAAGTGAGTAAAAGAACGCTCAGTTTCCATAGCAACCAGCACACCAGAGTCAGCCTCCTGATGATGGTGCAGTTAGCTGGTTTCCAAAGATCAGACTGTGTTGGATTGGTGGGTTCATTGAGACTTAACAAGTTGTTTTTTGTTGCCCCTGTGTTTGTTACGCAGCTTGATTGTGATTGTGGCATTTGGCTGGTACTCGCTCGTATTGCATGTTAATTCAAAAACGAATAAAAACACCAATTAAAACTGTGAGAAACTAATTGGAAATCTCAGGCACACGAAAAGGCCTGAAACGCATCAATCAATCAACGTGATAACGGTGTAATCACAGTCACGCCTGATCGCACCACACATTAAATAATCAAATACCCCGCGTCAATGTAGATGTAGAAGTACTGTTGAAGTAGGCTAAGCCTTCCTAATCCAACTGAATATCCTACATGATGAACACGTTTATTACATAACATGCTAACATTACATTAACATTACATAGATACTTCACTGTCATATATTTGGCTGTTGTTTGGCTTTAATGTTGCTTTTAGATGAAGATGAGAGGATGACAGGAGGAGGGGGAGGTTTAGATGACGTTAGGAATAGATGGAACATGACAGCAAACCCATCTGGGAAGTTTGCCTTCCCATCATGCCCTCCCACCTTTTTTTGGGTTAAAGAACAGTTGCTGTAATTTGACAGGCGGTAAATATTAAACTCCATGGTGTTTGGGAATTTATTTGCATAAAATGAGAAAACCGCTAGAATTGATTTTGAGCCGAAATATCCCACGAACCGTCAAACAATGATATATTATGTCGCTGCCAATCGATGATCTCCTTTGTTGCGATGGAGAAAAATTCAAGAAACCGGGGTTGATGTCGCAGTTTTAGTCTCAACTGATCCATGGGTTCACTGTGATGCAGGTGAAACCGCTGCGAAGCAGGATTTTCAGAAAATCGATGCACTGGCGGGATATTGTAAAACATCCTTTTCTTATAATTCAAATACATGCAATATTGTAGAAAAAGAAAATACCCCGTATAGTCGGATAACAACTGTGGATTTCCAGTGAGGTGCCTTTTTATGATTGTATCTCATTTTATGAGTCACTGAGACTCTGCCAGAGAAGTAATATAACATACCGTTAGACCCTAATGAGTTTCAGCCCTACTACTGACACATGCACTGGAAATACACACACACAAGTTTTATTGTTTACCATGCAAATCATGGTGCATCAACATTTAGGCGTGATACTAACCATTCTTCCAATCACTGCTAAATCAGTAAATCACTAAGTCTTACAGCAACATGGCGGCTCGTGTACTCACTGCTACAGGTGCGGTTGAACTTGTTGCTCTCCTGCGGGTGGCCCTTCAGTCGGCAGTGGAAGCGATGCTGCCAGAATTCCGTGAACCAGGGGTTCCGGTGGTTGTTGTCGGGCCGGAGTTTCAGGTAGTACTCGTCGAACCATTTGACGTCGGCCGACTGGAGCTTGATGGTTATGCCACCGGCCGCTTCCTTCACGTAGCCGTCCGTCACGTCGTAGCGGTCGGCCCAGCCGTCACTGAGAGGACACCAGAAGGGAAGGTCAATGGGAAGAATAGCGGGAATAATTTAGCTGGTCCACTGGTTTACAGCTGATCATGCTACAAGAACAACATGGGGGAAATCAAAGGAATATTTCATGCTTTTTAGGAAATAAATGTTCAGAAAAAGGTTGAGGTTCGACCAAAAAAAATTCAAATATAACATTTGTGAGCAAGCAATAAACCTGATCAATAATCAATAATCAAAGTTTCTGTCTCTCCTCCTGTATGGCGCTGCATTGCGGTGCTGCCCCCCAGTAAAATTCCTTCAAGCATATTAGTGTTTTAGACATTTTGTCTGACCCCTGTGGGTTTTTTTTTTATTTTATTTTCTGATGTGACACATTTTATACTACATAAAATCTACTGGTCAAGCTCGCCCCTAGCGCCAGGAGGTGTGCTGAATGCTCATAACAAGTTTAATTAACCCTGTGGGGCTGTTTTCATGAGGCTGCTCCTTTAACAGCTACAGTAGCTGGAGTCTAAATAATCAATAAATGAGCTGAGTACAACACACTTTAATTATCAGGTGCAGAGATGCAAAAATGCACAGGTCAACCTTAGGATCCCATGATATTCATAGAGCTATAAAGTACAGTACATCACACAAGTACGGTGTCTACTCATTCTCCGTGGAGGAGGAAAACAGAAAGATGGGAAGAAGAGGAAGACACAGTAGCAGAAATAGCAAATCTAGGAGAAACACAAGTGAGGAACAGAGGCACAAACAGAGCGATTAGCTAAACTAGAGGACATGTGGGAGGGAGCTCTCACTTCACTTATGAGCAATGTCCAAATGTCATCACATTGCTGACAAATAGGAACACACACACACACACACACACACACACACAGGGTGCTGACACTATCTAGGTCAAATGGAATATTTTGGCTGCAGCTCAGCAGCCATACCCCCGACAGACACCAGCAATACGGATATAACTGCATCACAGTACACACACACACACACACACACACACACGTGCACACACACACACACACACACACACAAACTGGTGTGACATATCGCTGCAGTTTGCATTTTTTGAAGATTTGGGCTTACTGCTCCTCAAGGAAGCACAGATGGCACAATGAGTGTTGTGTGTGTGTGTGTGTGTGTGTGTGTGTGTGTGTGTGTGTGTGTGTGTGTGTGTGTGTGTGTGTGTGTGACAGATAAAAAGGAGAAGGGGGAGAGAGAGAGAGAGAGAGAGAGACAGAGAGAGGTGGATGTGAACATATCTTCTCGCCTCTCTTCACATCTACTGCCAACATGGCCTCAAGCAAGACAATGATCCACAACTCTTCCACAAGAAATGTTCATTTAGTTCTTTCTTTTTTCTCTCTCTCGTCCCCTCTTTGTCTATCTCTTTCTCCCTCGGAGCCTCCTGAGAATAAAACTCATTTTCTCCTACAGCAGTCCTTCCAGCCTCAGTCTGAAGTGTGTGTGTGTGTGTGTGTGTGTAAACTGTCCCTCCAACTGTCCCCCATTCCCTCTTTCTTTTCCTTCCTGTCACCCTCTGCCTCTGAGCTATGCTCATAAATCATGGTGAAAACATTTCCAGATCTATGACATGACACGCCATGCCTGGCACCACCCAAATACAGGTGTGCACACACTCTATAATGTGCTGTTAATGCACATATCTCTGTGATGAAATAGGATTGGGGGGTGATGGAGAAAATCTCTGCAGTTCTTCTAGTTAGAAAGACGCCAGAGGCTACAGGAAAGCAATGGTTTACATATTTATATCATGTTCTGTTGCTTAGAATTAAAAAAAAATCATGTTGGCTATAAATGCTTGCACTACATCAAAACCACAGTGGTGAATATTTTAGATATTCATGAGGCTGGATGGTTCGTAGAATGTACTGTTTTATATCAAACATCTCGGCTTGAAGAAATCCATGTAAAATCGGCCTTGCAGATAATGTAGTGTTGTTACTTGAACAGATCCATATTTCTATCTAAAGATTCAACTATTTTTGTCTTTTGTGTGTTTGTCCTCAAACGGATCCATCAGGAGCTTTCCCCGACAGAGGAATTATAGGATTTTGGGCTTTTGGTCGAGTATTTGTTCCCGGTCTGTGTTTAACATAATGTTGTATTGACATTTTGAGGCGGGGAATGGAAAAGCAAAAAAATACAAAAAAAGTAAAGACAAAGTCGAAAGGCAGAGAAAGCAGATTCAGAAGTAGGTAATCAATTATCAGCTCTCACTTAACACCTTCAGCTTTCCCTTTACCCCTCTCTCATATTTCCTATTTTTCCCCCATCCTTTTCTTGTTTATGTATCTCATACTTTCACATCCCGTTGGAGATTTTTTCACTGACTCGGTTCACTTATTTTTTTTCCCCTCTCACTCAACCCTTTCCTCTTTCCTCTTGCTCGCCACCTGTTTGGCAACATTTTCCATCAGGTCACACCTGCAGCTCCTCTGAGGCTAAAACGACACGCAGCAAAATGCAGGAAAAATCTCAGAGCTACGTCTGAATAAATCACAGAATCAAAGTATAAACCATTTTTTTTTCAAGTTTTCCTTAATATGTGAAAGCAAGTTTAATTGTGAGCCCAATTTGAACATGCAGTTGCTCCATTAACAATAAAGTTTCATTTGAATATATGTTTTCTATTAATGGCATTTATCTACATGCACAGTAATAAATGATAAGGTTTATAGTCTAAGCTTTGTTTCTAAGCATTGTTGCGCTTTTAATTGAACAAAAAATACAATGTCATACGTAATCAATATATAATGTAGTTTCTCAAAAGGCTTCATGAAAGCAAGGAATAATTCACACCTACACCAGCCACCAAAGGATTCACCACAGGAACCTTACATGGAGACGGAGTGGCTGTGTGTGTGTGAATCGTGATCATAGATTCAGCGTATTCCTGATCAGAAACACTGATCCTAATGACATCCCGGTTCTGCATCTCTCACACTCTCGATCTGTCCCTCTCCACATGTCTAGGAGCCGAGGGCTGTTGCCATGGTTTCCAACCCACGCTCAGCCTGCTGTCTGTACTTTGTATCTCATTAGAGCACGCTGGATTCAGATGCAGCAGACTCCGTCTCCCTCACACACACAGCCCAACCCTCTATCACACACACACACACACACACCTACATGTATTCACTATCCAATTACCATTAGACGGCCTATTTCTCCCATTACTGGAAATGCTATTTGCATAATGGTACTGTATGCCTGTGTTGTAGGCCACTGCACTATCTTAAGCAGAACTTTTACAACCCACTTCTACAAACCGAGACCCGGGGCAATTGCCTTTCCATTCTGATCATTCAGAATATAAATAGAAACTGGAACTCATTTGCAAATTATTTTTAATTTTCATTGGGTTCTTTCCTGATTATGGAATCCATCTCAAGCTTTTCTTTTCTGACTCTTTGAATTCCAGGTAGTCAGCCAGGTTTGGTTTAAATGAGGCTGAAATTCCTGAGCTGATTCAACTTTGATTTTTACTTGAAAGAGGATAACATATTTTCTGATCTTTCTTTCTTTTCTTCTCCTTCTGTTTTTAAAATGCAACTGTATGGCTTTGGTGGTATCAATTATTACAGTGTTCCTGTAAAAAAATGCAGTTATGTTGTGATATCAGCTCAGACGTGATCAGCCGCATCATCCAATCACAACTGCTTTGGCCACTCATGGTTGAGATGCGCCTACAGACATTACCCAACCAAAACTGAAGCTGGCGCATCCACTGCATCTATAACCACATGATTTTATTCACCGTTCTGCCAGCACCACCTGCTCATCATCTTCTTTTGGCCCAACGCGGTGTTGGTGTCTGCTCTGCAACAAGTGCATTTAAAACCTGGCAAGATTTTCGTGAAGTGTTAATTGCATATTAAACACAGCGCTGTCATGTACCATAGACCCTGCTAAAATATCTGAAAGGCATGAAAAAATTTACTTTTTTCTATTTTCCATTTAGTTTAGTTTTATAGCTATAATTAAATTAATACCCAAGAAGGAATGAATAAGTCATTTTTAATTGTGATTGTGAAGTTAAGAAGATGAACATGGGAAAGGGAACAATTAGAAATACTCTGGGAGCCCTGTATTTAAAAACAAAGCAAATATTTATTTGATTTAATTTTATAATATTGTATTGTCCATTTCATCTATATCATCATCTTCTATCTTGTTTATGTTGTAATAGTTCTGTAGTTTGATTAAGTATTGTGTTTTGTTATTTATTCTATGTGATTTATTTAATTAACAGTGCACTTCTCAGAATGCAAGACGCGTTTAAAGGTAATATTCTAATAATATAGTGAAACTAAATTAAACTGGGATGAGCTGTTAATATTTGATTAGTAAATAAATCCAAAGGTTACAGCCAAATGTTCATTTGTGTTCATCCCCTCTTCACTTCTTTCATGCTGTGGTCACGATCACAGTTGCGGAATTTCCGGCAGAGTGAAAAGTTGAATTTGAAATGTTTGGTTTTCACAGCAGTAAGATCTGCTTTACCTCCCGATAACGAGGTCACAGATTTCTGCATTGGCAAAATATTTGGATCTGTTCTGGTGCTGCCAATAGGTCACTTTAGTAATTAATGCCTGGGTTCAATGATAACACGCCACCGGACCCCAACCCACCCACCTCTCTCGCTGCCATGGCAACCTGGCAGAGCTTCTAGAAGAGCATCTGCTGCTTACAACCGTACATACTGAGCATGCACGCATGCACGCACACACACGCGCACACACACACACAGCTGACAGTATTCATTAGCTGGAGAGACAACGTGAAAAGGGAAACTGAACACAGACCAAACAGAGACAGCTACAGTCAGACTCAGCACAGGAAATCTATAGCAAACAGAAATTAAAAAGCGAGCAGACTGTGGTGCGTTCGTGTTGCATTTACGGGGCTGGCGTAAAATGGTAGAGGCACCAGCCCACAGCTGTTCATTCACAGGATACAGAACCGTGTGAGGAATTTCAACTCAGAAAGCCAGCGACGCGCACGCAGGTATGTGGTTGAAGGGATACTCTGGGTTTTGGCGTTTCTGCGGTTTGGAGCAGTGCACAATCGCTGTGGTTAAAGCACACAAACACGCCACCACACAGCGGAGAGCCTGCACCTGTTGCCGAGCTGTGGTTTCCATTCTAACCCAATGGGATAATGTATGCAAAACACTGGTTTTGGTAAAATCTGGTAATGGAGAGAGTTCATTTTACAAGTTGGTAAGTATTACTTTTCAAATAACCAACGACCAAAATGACATGCTCTGGCATAGAATTATAGTAATGCAATGTTCGATGTTAATTTTTGACAGTTTAAACCCTAAGATCAATGGGTTTATAAATGTCTCAGCTATATTTGATGTTTTACAGAGTTTCAATGAGTGGAACCTGGTAGCAGCTGCCAGACAGTTGTATTTCAGGTTTGACAGCAGTGGCAGACTTATGGTTTTGGGTGACAAATACAGCGTTTTTATTATGAGCCATTATAGGAAAAAGGACAAGGTGAGGTAGAGTATAAAGTGGTTCTCTGGTGTGCATAAAGCTCTGACACATTACAGGGATTCTGACATCTGCCCAACCAGATGATGAATGTCTTGGCCCAAATAAATCCTCAATCTGATCACAACTTTAAAAGTCCAGTATCACAGAACGTGAGATTTGAATCGTGTTCTCAGTGTTATATAAATGCCTTTCCATGTTTCAAAAAGCAAAATCCACAAAGATATACAGACACCGTGCCTTAAAGTGAGACATCTTAACTGCTGTATATTTGTGATGTCACAACTAGATACCCCCCACCTCCCCCCATTCAGAAACAACCTGTTTTTTCTAGAGCTTCAGAGAAAAGATCGAAAGATGTTAAATACTGAGATAATGTTTGATACTTTAAAAACAGCATATATATCATGTTAGGGTTATCAAAACTTCAAATGCAACCAACGCAGCAACATAATTCAATGTGTGAACATCTGGATTGTTATGCTTATTTTAAATACTATATGCAAATCAATATACCAATAATCAGGAAGGGTAGGTACTTTCCAGTGTGATGAACCAGAGGCCTTTTGAATCTGGGAAGCATCACATGTATTACTTCATCTATTGGTGGAGGGTTTTAAAGTGAGCTTTTAGGAATTATATGATTAGCTCTGTCTTTGTTGCAAATTGGAATCTGAAGAGAAATATCAACCCGTCCGGAGTCGTGGTACCTCATCTATCAACAGCCGCGGCCGGGCTGAGGTCAAAGTTCACCATGACAGCAGCAGAACTCATTAAGCTAAATGTCAGAACTGTCGCACACACACACACAATGGTGCTAAACTTTGAGCCTCTGCGTGTGTTAGTGTGTGTGTGTGTGTGTGTGTGTGTGTGTGACAGAAAGAGATGGATGCAAGGCTTGTGTGCATGTGTACCCAACTGTGTAATTATATGAGTGATCGGACCACTTTACACGCCTGTCATCCAATAACACACACACACACACACACACACACACGTGCACACACACACACACACACACAGCAGAACAGCCCACGCCTGCTTACCTTGGCAACAGGTTCACTTTCACTCATCTACAGATGCCACACTTCATTACCCTCCATCTCTTTTTTTTCCCTGACACTCTCTCACCTCTCGTCTTTTTCCTGTTCTCTTTTCCCCCCACACAGGTATATTTATCTATCCTTCTATTAATATTTGTTTCACCTGTGTGTTTTTCCTACATATAAGTAGCTAATTACTGGCTGACCATCGTCATTTTTTCCTTTATTCTCTATCACACTTGCTCTCATTCGCTGATTATTTCCCAGACAATAACAATGATTATGCTGATTATCAGTGATATTCAGTGACCAAAGCACCTGCAAAATGTTCAGCCCTGCACAATGTTTGCTAAACACACACTGTGAGGATCAACAATGTGTGCTCACCTTTAAAACGCTCTCACTTCCACAACTTTGGAGTTAAGTCACGTCGTTCTGAAGAACACACTCTACCCCTCACAAACGCTCACCACACGCTTTGTTCAGGGGAGGCTGGGAATACCCGGAATATTTGAATTTCTGTCAGCTTTGCTGCTTCAGATAACAGACGCACACTTGATATTTGACAGGGGAACGGAAACCAAACAGTCAAAGGACAAAGAGAGAGACAGAGACACAGATACAAAATTAAAGACACAGAGGAAAAAGATATTCAAGAGAAACTGACAGAAAGACGAAAAACAAACAGCCACAGAGAAGAGAGAAAAGAGAAGCTTCTCTTTCATTACACACACACACACAACATAGATTGATGTGCAGGAATGTCATTTGATCCATTCTCATTCACTCTAAATCTGTTTATGAAAACAATCGGAACGTTTCGTTCAACTGTCACAGTTTAGTTTCCCCGTGTTCCTTTCATAATCAGCTGCTCTTTTTTCTTGTTGTGTTTTCTCATAGGAGAAGCATTTACGCTCCACCATGTATAATAAGCAAAACGAAGAAGAAAAAAGCAGCGTAGCCTGGTGCAGCAGATAGAAGATGGACAGACTGTCGTGGGTCTGGTGAGTGATGGGAAAGAGTCCGATTTTGAAGATGCTCCAGCAGAACTTCATAGTTCTGTAGTGGGGATGCATTTACTGACCTTAGATGATGGCAAAGAAAGTTATTCCACCCAATCCTGCTCTGGAATAAACTATAGTGCATGGTCATGATAGGGAGGAAAAAGGAGAAAGAAGGGATGGATATTTAAAGCTCTTTTTCTGGGCTATTGGAGAAAAATATGGTTCAAATCTTGTTGCAGCAATAATGTGTTGTAAATTTGACACTTGGAAAATATGCGATTGTTAAATAGCAGATTATTTTATGAAGTTGCTGCATAAATATAACTTTTTATGTTCATCAGGACATATTGTGAACACAGTGTAAGAGTCTTTTAAATATGCTTTGTTTTCATTACTAAACAAATCAACTTTTAGTCTAAAAGATAGAAAGAGGGAATTTAGGAGGCGAGTGGTGATTAAAGAAAGTGAAACCAAATTTCTTGTGTTCCGACTACTGAAGCATTTCTTTCATTACAGACAAATCACGGGCCATTCTGCATAATTCCCATTTAACTAAAAAAAAAAAATCTTAGCCTTTTTTATCGTTGAATTCATTGAGAATAAAGGGCTTTGTTGACACTGAAAATGCAAATCCATGTGCATTTAAATGTGGGCAGGGCGACGGCATCGCTCCCTGTGGCGCTCACTAAAACTGAAAATATTACCACGTTAAAGGCTGATATTTCTATAACACATAACCGTGCATTGCATATGCTAATGCACAAATGGTATTCCGCGTTTGTTTAGCAACTTAATTCTCTGTAAGCTACAGTTTGACAGGGTCGTGTTGAAGAGGAGATTATAATGTGAAGGGTGCTTGCGTTTCCATTTTAACGTCGGCAGCCTGCTCACTCTGAGCTTGCCACGCTGTTAGCCTTCTGCATCCCAGTCTGAATTCTGCTAGGACGCATGCATGTTGAATTAAAACAAAAATGTTCATTTGCATTTTTGGCTGGATTCTCATTCTGTTTTACCCATTACCTACTGAAATACCGTGGAAAAACAAAGAAAGAAAGAAAGGGAAAAGCAGGTTCCCCGAAGTCACGAGGAATAAAAAGGTAGACAGACAATACTGCGGGACGGCAGAGGTGCAGGATGAAATAGAAGATAACAGACATTATTCCCCTACAGCTGGGGTCTTTGTCTGGACGCAGTCAGCCGTGAGAGAAAGACAAACACACACGTATTCAGAAGACACACAAATGCATCCTTCCCCTAAAATGTGTATGCTTTATAGTTCCAATGTCATTTATTACTGTGTAATATTGTATTGTTTAAGGTGATGTGATCCCTGCTATTAGAAATACTTAGTTCTGTTTGCTACCAAAGTCTTACTGGTTTCATGGCTATAGGAGAGGAAGAAAATAGCAGCAAATACAGGGGAACAAAGGAAAAAAAAGGAAAACTGAGCAGTGCAGATGATTACAGAAAACGGCAAAGGGGACCAAAACAGCGAGCTGCAAAATGATGAGATTCACCAGAAAGAACGGAGAGGTTAAAAACAACAGAGTCTACTGAGATAAGGTGACACAGATATGATCTCTGGGGGGGGCGACAATGACAGCAGAGGGAGAGCAGAAGATCAATACGTGGATAGCAGCCTTTTTCTTTTAATGTTGGAAAGCCTCGTGTTGTCAGCGAGGTTGAGGAAGAAAGTTGAAGAAGTGAGGGGAGCAGTGCGGGAAAAACAGAAGGTGAAGCGGAGGGATGATGTCGGGGAGGAGAAGAGGTAGAGAGGAACACTGAGTCTGGATATATTTATATATATATATATATAAATATATATATTCTGCCTGTTCCTCCTGGTCTGGCCTCATCACTTTTTATTGCTTCCCACATAAAAGTGTCATCTCTCATATTCAGCACAGCAGACATTGCAATATCACCCACTGAGGTAATACAGCAGCAATATAACATGACTCGCTCACCCTCTTAATTCTTCTTTATCTTTATCGCCATAGTGTCCTTTTGGTCTCTTTGCTCCCTGATCCTCTCTCACTCTCGGCTTTTCCCACTCTCTTTCTATCTTTTTTTTTTTCTCCCTCCTCTTTCACTCAATTACCTCTGCACCGAAGCCAAGTGACTGAACCGACTTTCAAAGGGAATGATCCATCCTGGGACCAGACCAGCAGGTGAGTTTGAAGTTAAGTAGTGCAATTATTTACTAAAGCCATACTGGTCACTTCAATGATTCCATCAGTCCTTACTGGCTCTGGGAGGGTTCCAGTTTTATGCAAGAACGCATTCTTACATTAGCCAAACGTGCACGTTTATCTTGGCAAGAGGAAACACAGAGAGATTAATCTGCAGTAAAAGACACATAACGGGACAAGTGAAGTGCATGTAAACACATTACTCCCATTAATGTCGGAGTTCTCTAATTCTGATTCGAACACCCAGATACTACGATTGTACTTCAGTTTTCACCGAGACGTTTTACGCCTTAATCGGAGTTAAACTAGGCCACGTGTGTCAAACTCAAGGCCGCCCAGCATCTCATTTTCTGTGGCCCCTCGAGAGACACGCGAGACAGAAACGCGAATACATGTTAAAACTTATTCGAGACAGGCAGGTTACGTCTTCTTTGTACCACCTCAAGATGCGAAACCTATTCTCCATTGACCATGAAGGTTGTTTAAAACAGGAAAGGTAAAATGTTCCCCTCATTTTCCTACATTCGTCATTACTTTCACGGCACTATGTTTAATGTTCAGCCAGCAATGCAAAACCATAGAGTCCAATCTTTGAAAAATCCATTAAATAGATTTTTCCCACAGTATTCTTAATAATGCTGAGGCTAAAAATCATAATAGTCATTTCTACATTGGCATATATTTTGAAATTCTATTGAAATTAAAATTATAATGCAATATTAGATTTATTCACACTATTACAAATGGAGTGGCAATTATGTAATATGATGACAAGTAGATACGTTTATATAATCTTCACTATTATATGTAATCCATTAGCGTTTAAGACATTTAACAAATATGTAAGTTACCAGTCGGGGATCTGTATTTGTCGCACACACACGCACACGCACACACACACACACACACGGCCATTAACGGACAATCTTGTGTAACCTAATGATGGGACAGTGGCTTAGAAGCAGCAGTCGCAGCGATTCCCTGCCTGACGCAATGGCAATAATTATACTGGTTGAAGCAGACAAGGACACACACACACACACACACACACACACACCACCATCACCAGCCTGTCCGTTTGACAGCAGGGATTAGCGAGGAGAGGTGCAGCTAATGCCCAGTAACGAGACCGCTTATCGTCCACAGAATCGTGTGTGTGTGTGTGTGTGTGTGTGTGTGTGTGTGTGGGTGAAAGAGAGAAAGAGAACCAGAAGGATCTACAGTAAATTAGCTCTGTTATTCTGGACTTTTGTGGACTAATGACTCTCCCACATCTCACTGGTAGCACATGTCTCCTGTTGTTCTCTCTCTGTCCGTGTCTCAGATTCAAACATGCTTTATTTGTATTGTGAATGCTGTAAATATGACACAACACATAAAACAACATGACAATGACTGACAAACATACACAAATGTTAATGAGTCAAACGGAAACTGCAGGTATAAGTCTTTCTTTAAACCACTTCACTGTATGATCTGAACAGATACAGAGTACATGGTGTATAGCAGATTTACAGAGGTTTCATTAGACAGATGTTTTCTCTGAGCTGATGGTGCTGATGACATAATCTGCACATCTCCGTGGTTTTGTGTGGAATTTCACTCAGAACACCGAGTTGCTTCTTGCAGCTTAATTTTTATATTTTGGGGTATTTTTTTTCAAAGGAAAATATTATGACAATACATATCCAGAGCAGCAGTGTAATATAGTGCTGCGTTGTCACAGAGTATGCACACTGTGTTTCAGGGCGTTTATTCATATTCAGACTTGCCTTGGTGTGTGTCAGGTGCTTTTAAGTGTGACTTTTGTTGTTCCTATTTGTGAAACAGCAATCTGGCTTCTGTAGATTCATATTAAACCTCTCTGCTTTATTGGAAAGATAAGAGAACGTGACAGTAGCAACGATCACAATGATTTTGCGATCTGTCTCCTTGAATTTGAGCAGCAGGAGGCTGTACATCAGTCCTCTTCATTTTTATATGGCAAGTTTTACCCAGTTCAATGGCTTGTGTTACACTTCATAACCTGCGACAGGAGATGTCATGTCATATATGACCAGTAATTCGCTGTGCTTTGGTCCCTGTGCAATAACTCTGTTTCCTGTTAGTAAGATTGATCCCAACGGCTCAAAGTTAAAGACAAAATAAAGAATTTGGAAGCATTCCTGACAGTAGCGCTGCCAGTCGTGTAAAATGGTAAACGAGTTTACACCCTGATCTCTCTCCATCTTTCCCGAACTTTCTCTCCCTCTGCCGTACTCTCTCACTCCATCTCGGTCCTTCTATAATTTACTCGCTCTGTGGCTCCTGTGTTGCCATGGCAACAGGCCGTGCGGGGGCCGTGATGCGGCACACATCACACCCGTCTCGCTGAGCTCACCGGAAGAGAGAGAAAAGCGAGGAGGGCGACGGAGACGAATGGGTGACAGGGTCTGGAGTGTGTTTTTTGTTTGGTGGGGTCTGGGGGAGGAAAAGCTCGTCTAACTTCAGCTGCATTTTGACCATGAACATGAAATCATGCCTGAACTAAACGGGCATCCTGGATGATGGAATCAGCTTTAGGTTGCAACCACGTTATTTCCCTCTTTGCTGCTTCAAAAGCGAACAAAATGTGGATTTTCAAGTGTGTTGTTCAAGGTTGATGCTAAACCACATATTGCACCAAGTCAAGGCTGGAAATGAACACAGGTATAAACTGATGACACCTCAGCGCTGTGTAAACGTCGGCATCTGGTTGGACGCCTCTCTCTCATGTCATACTCGCATCGGTAAACTTCTGGCTAATGTCGAAGCTCTCACACCACACTCCAGGGCCTTCATCATCATTTTGCTGCTGCAAATAAATGGAACTTGTTACGACACACGCTCAAACTCACAGCTCTCATATGGCCTAACATATTAAAGCAAACCTACAGCAGGTCACAGCTGACTGTGGAAGCTGCTGACCTGACACTTCTCTCACTCCCCAAATACAATTTCACAAAGAACATCCAGTAATCCACCTTCTTTTATACACCGCTTATTGATTTCTGACCTATTTATGTACCTATGCTGCTGTTTTTAATGTCTTGCCATGGCATACTCTATTTTCATACTGCTCTATGTCTGTGATGTGATAGAATCTCACTTTATACTGTAAACATGGCACTCATATAGCACATCTGGAAGGTGTTTTATATTCTTGATGATTTCTCTTGGCCAGATCATCAGTGTAAATGACAAATGGTTCTTTATTTTACCTGGTTAAATTGAGGTCTAATATAATAATTAAGTAATTTTAAAGTATTTTCTGATTAAGTTGAGTCACCCTGATTGATGACATTCACATTTATAAATAGATAATGTTGAACTGATGATGAGTGTGTGATGACTTTGGCTGATTTCAAGTTTAGCAGTGAATTGCACTTGATACAGAATACACAAAAAAAACATTGAGTGGAACATTTGTGGACCTAAAATAACCACTGAAGGAGAATCGTTGGCTCGTGAGAATGCACGATTAAAAAAACTATTCAGCAAAGTGACAGAAACACTTCTACAGCGTGCTGAAGCTGAGTTATGCGTCCTTCACACAGGTTCCTGGAAGGGAAATCTAAACGCTCATCCAAATTTAGATGCAGTCATTTAGGGACATAAAAGGATTTGAGGAATCAGTGACTATTTTCATTACAGAGGAACCTGTTTATACTTTTTTCTTTGATTCATTGTTTGGTCTATAAATTGTAAAAACTGATCAATCTTCACCTAACACCACGGTCACCTTCCTTAAATGTCTTGTTTTGAGCAACAGTTTATAGATTTAGTTTACTGTGATAGAACGCTCAAGAAATGATTAAATTAATTAATTATTAAAAGAGTTGATTAATAATCTGTTACTAAAATAAAACAGACTGAAGACTATAACTGAAAATTACGTTCTTGTTTTTTTTTTTCTAAAACATTGACAAAAAAGGCCCAAAAGCATTTGACTGTTAATCCCATTATAATGCTCCAAGTAAAAAAAAATACAGCTACTTATTTATTGCATAATATTGTGTACACTGTATATGTAATGTATATGCAGAGGATATCTTATGGATGTTAAAACATGACATAAAATTTTCCTGGATGAATGATTTGTGGCCATATTGTTCATTATTTAACTATAAAGTCTGTTTCAGTCAACACTCCATTGAATTTGATGACCAATTCTATATTATGTAAGTGGAGGACTTGTCTAAAATAATAAATCGGTGGCAATTATTTGTTTTTCTGTCAGGAAGCGTTCTTAAAATCCAAACAATAAGACAATAGAGAGAAAGTTAATGAAAATTAAAATAATATGGTAGCTCAGAAAACACTCAGCAGCTCTGTGCTCGTCTTATTCACATCTCTTTGTTTCACAAGGGGTCTGTCATTTCTCAGAGGCATCATAGTTCATAGTCCGTTTAATTACCTTTTCCTTGTTCAGAGTCGGAGCTAAATTAAGGGTCCATTCATTTCCTGTCCAGGCACTCCAGGAGAGAGCTGGGCCCTGCTTTAAAGATAGCCTTTCTAATATGCAATGGTTGAAAAGCAAATGCATTTAAAAGATGGATTAAAGAAAGAAAGCGGTTGAAACGGTGAGAATTGAGAAATACAGAAAGATGGGTGCAGAATTTAAAACTGTCAGAGGGAAGTAAGAATTCTGAGAGCAAAGCATCAGGTAAATTCACATCCACTCAATATCAGCGTAAGTAAAAATTAAATTAAAATGAACATTCGTAATGTTGCCGTTAGCAGACTGCATCTCAAATACGAAACAACAAAGGGGAAACCCTGTAAATTCCTGTGGTGGATTACTATGACAACAACTATAAAAAGGATTATCGGTGCGTCGGCATGTGTGCGTGTGTGTGTGTGTGTGTGTAGCTGAGTGTGCTGTGCCACCGCGCTGACGTAACAGCCGCTTTAATCCCACGGTGTAAACCACTGAAAATGAGCAGCGAAATGCTAAGGTGAGAGTTCACAGCAGACTAGAACACACACAGACACACACACACACACACACACACACACAGACGGTTTGTTGCACCGACATACGCCTGTACACACACACACACACAAATTCACTAAACATTCCCTCTTGATCAGCTTCTTTCTGTCCTTTCCCTCTGTGTCTTCTGTCTGTCTGTGTCTCCCCCTCCTATCCTCGATAATTCCCAGCACTTTTGCTATTGGAGTGGTGTAAGAGGATAAGGCCATTCCCTAGGAGTGCAATAAGAGGATGAATGTGTGTGTGTGTGTGTGTGTGTGTGTGTGTATGTGTATTTTTTTTCCACGCACATGTCAGTCAGTCACTGTCCTGAAAAGTGCAGGCATGTTATATTTATATGTTATGTATGTATATATATATATATATATATATATATATATATATATATATATATATATATATATATATATAGTGTCTCTGCTCTAGCTTCAATCAATAGATTGAATAAATCACTACACCAGTTCCTGTGTGTCCCTTTTGGTCTTTATTCTCTTAATGTTTGCCTCCTTTTTAACTGCATATCACTGGCAGTGATTAATCAGCCTGTTTCTTGCAGTGAGAACAGAAAAGGGAAAAAAGATGAAGGGGATGTGCTGCAGCACAACTGCCTAATGATTCATTTTTTTTTTCGAGATAAAGAATGTCTTGATGTACTCAAACATCTGGCTTGCAGGGAACCAGAAGGAAGTGCTGGCATCGGTCTTTTGAAAGTCGTCTGCTTTATGGTCATGTAAATGAAAAGTCCTTTATTCATTTTTTTTTCCCCTCAAGTGAGAAAGAAACATTGTGTGTAGATCTATGAAGATACACCATTAAAATTTAACTTCCTTCTAATTGTAAGTGATCGTTACCTACAGGGGTTGTGCCCAATCTTTGTATACTAAATTAAGAGGATAACAATTTTTCAAACATATCATTGTTCGATTATTCAGTAAATGACAAGGCAAAAAGGGCAGAAAATCTGTTACTCTGAATACAACCTTAGTAGTTGGGAACTCTCCCAGATCAGTCACTATTTGTCCTGAATGTGTAGAGGCAGAAAAGCCAATAAACAACGTATCTGAGGACAGCCAATAAAAACCTCACTGTTCATTTTATTGGTTGTAGCCTGATATAGCTGAAGTTAAATTCTGCTGCATCCATGTACTAGTCGCACACAGTAAATGCACAAGGTCAATGCTGCATTAGGCTCATCACAGGGTTTCGGTGTAATGCTTTTTCAGTCGCGCCGGCATCCAATTTAAAGGAATTCAGAGATAAAACACTACTAAAGGCCCTGGCCTACAGCGGATGGACAAGATAAATCCTGAGTCGCATCCGTGAGGCTCCACGCGGCCGAAATGCTTCACCTCAGCAGACACAGCCCTCCTCGTGTGGCTGGTTTTACCGGCCCATGCACATCCATAATTTTCTTACTACAGGGTTTAGTAAAAAAATATTTTCCTCACCCAGGCCCAATAGCAACTTTGCATTCCCTGCAAATCATTAAACGGGTTTTGGATTTTTATTTTTCTCGGAAGTCATGTTGAGCTTACTACTTCTTTTATATGAGACCTAGAAAAATACAATAGCACCATAAAGTACAGCCTTAAAATGTAATAACATTGGTATAACATACCTGAATGATGCAATGCTACCAGACACATGCCATCATAGGCTCTTCTTACAGATCTATTCCTAGTAAATGGAGACTGCTCTTTTACTCTATTAACTATAAGATATTATATTGTCTACTTGAGTTTGTTTCTGTGTATTGAGGAGACAAAATTAAAAACACAATGAACAGATAAGGAACATTCCCTGATTACGATTTTAGCACCTGTTTTGTAATATATGGTAATATAGAGGCTGTCTGCTAAACAGACACCTGAACTCAAAGCAGGATTTCTGGACTTCAAATATCAAGAAACAATGAAAAGTGTAAAAAAAAAAAAAAAAACTAGGGAGCAGGAGGCACAGAAGAGCCAAATATGTCAGATAGGAACACACACGTTGAGAGAGAGAGATGTGTGAATGGAATAAAGAAGAGTTTGATGGGTAGCTGCAGATCCGCAGCCTTTTGATCAGTCTTGGAGGATTTCACCACAACTGACAGTACAGAAAATGAAGTTTTAATATTTGAGAACATAAACCTGAGGACAGTGTTTTTTTTATGTGTGAATGACACTTATGACACCAAAGAAGAACAGATCTGAGGCCCTTTCTTCATGAATTTCTTATTTCTGTCAAACTCACAGTAAAGCATCTTGACATCGTGCAACAAACAAACGTCAATACCAGTCATATCTCACAGACATATTCATTTCTGGATATTTGTCATATGAGCCATGCTTCTTATTGCTGAGGCCAGGGTTGGCATTAATCACACACTAAATCTAAGCCTCTTGGTCTCATGTGTGAACAACAGTTTTCAAGTGATATCAGCAGTGATAAAGAGGAAAGAGTATACGAGTGGAAGAGTTTACAATCAGAGACAACCATGAAAAATACTGTGACGTGATGCATCACAACTTAAAATACACAAGAAACGTTGACCTTTATTAATGTTTTCCCTGTAATGAGAGCGATGCAGATGACAGTCATCCTTTATGATCACCATTAACAAGTCACAGACTCTAAACCAACTGTGACATTTCCAGAGCTAAACGATAAAGGGAGTAGAGACCTGGAGCATGCCTACTGCACAGACTGAAATGTGGGATCAATTTCTAAATCCACACATTTATTTAGAAGACATACAATTAATTTAGTCCCAACGTTTCATTACCCTGTTGAGACTGGGAAGAAGATTAGAATCATTAGCATAGCTATGCAAATTGTAATTTTGAAACTCACTTCTCGTTCATGTTGACTATTTACTCACATTTCAGCTACAGAGTAAAGGACATATAGTGCATGTGTATGCCTTTTTTCCCCCATTTTGTGTCAGTTAGCCACTATGGAAAAGTCAAATTTATGATCTTATAAACTGTAGCTACAGTATGACTGCAGCCATAGGGAGAGCATTCACTCACTAAGACACACACACACACACACACACACACACACACACACACACACACACACACACACACACACACACACACACACCCTGCAAACAAGCACTCTGGCTAAGATGCATAGATATGTAGCCACATAAACACTCATCATACACACTGACACACACACACATACACACACACACACTAAAAACAAATTCATCTTAATCTCCCCCTCCCTTTCTCACATCCATCATCCCTTCCTACACATTCCCCTGTGTTTAATTACCGGCAGCCTTTTACTGCAAAGCCATGAAAAGAAGGAGCAGAAATAATTCCCCTTGTTTCACCAATTAAATGACACGTAACAGCTCATGTATCAATCAAGGGTAAATTAACAAGATACGAGCAAACATTACGCTGCACCACATCTGCACGCTGGAGTAGACCCTGTTAGCGTATGTATGTGTGAGTGTGAACACCTTTGCGTGGCAGTGTGCTCAAGTGCAGATACATCACCGACCCGGCGCTGATGCTTAAATTACACTCCTACTGTGAGCGATTTGCTTTTCACGTCTGACAAGAAATCTTTTATCACCATGATATATAAACGGCGTACACACGCGTAAAACGCGTCTCCTCCGCTTTCTGCGCTGCCCTCAACTGCTAAGCTCCTCTCTTCAATCATCCACTCCCTTCTTCCTCATTCCTTTCCTTTCTGCCTATTCTCCTTCCCCTCTTCAGCAGCTTTCCCTGCCCTCACCGCGTCTTTGACATTCCCACCGGGCAGGTGCGCAATCTGCGAAAAATCGATTTTAAAGACGGCTGCTCTGAGACATGCTGTTCCACTCCAGATTTTTTTGCCACAAGGTCCTTTTTAACCTCTCGCCCACCAATTTCAAACCACAAGAAAGTGTGTGTCTGTCTGTGTGTGTGTGTGTGTGTGTGTGTGGGACACAGCAGGGGTCTGACCACCAGTAAAGAATTAGTTCAGGGTCGCTGTTCTCAGACACCACATCACATGCATGTACACACAAATGGTCATGTACACAGACAACTCTGGACACCATGGGCCCATAGTAGTAGTGCATTAATAATGGAGTTACATAGTACATACAGCCCCTGATGATGAAATTTCCATCATGTGGATTCTAGCAGAACCCTCATATGCATGCAGACAAGGAAAATATTACGTTGGTTTCAACAGATGCAAGCAGCTGGTTTCTGGTTTCAATGCGATCAGAAGGATAAGGGCAAAAGAACAGGAGCATAAAGAACAATATAGGAGATTTGGGGCATTGTGGGTCACATATTATCAGCAATATCAACAAACAATAAAACACTACCAGTATAAAATATTTAAGCTCTGGTATTAACTTCACTGAATTGACCATTAGCCTTGTCAATAGGGTCAAGGTCATGTTTTCTTATATAAGCACATTTAAAACAACCAGAGTTGTGCTTCACAGTGGGTGATTGAGTATTTAAGTACAATACATTAGAAATATGCACAATACAATTAAGGGGAAATACCAATAAGTATCTTCCTACTGTAGAGGATCAGTAGAAAATGTGAATTTCAGCTTGCCAAATCAGAGGGCCAGCGCGTAGGAAAAGTGGCTTTAAGCAGACTTAAAAATCCTAATAGTCTAAATTTAGTGAGATTCAGAGGAACTCACTTGATGACCTCAGTGTTCCAGCTGCGTTAATGGCTGATTGTGCATCTCAATCTGACTGATTAACTGCACAGGAAAAAACACTGCATGCAGCACGGTGCACATTTACTGCCAGTCACCAACATATAGAGACGCACCCACGCATGCAACATGACAATTCACATAGACACACGCGCATGTGCAACTTATCGCCCCTGCTGCTATGCTGGATTCATCCAAACATGGTGGGGGATATTTCCA
This sequence comes from Eupleurogrammus muticus, assembly GCA_036785175.1. Taxonomy (NCBI): domain Eukaryota; kingdom Metazoa; phylum Chordata; class Actinopteri; order Scombriformes; family Trichiuridae; genus Eupleurogrammus; species Eupleurogrammus muticus. The sequence continues at coordinate 8,434,469 of JAYKQN010000009.1, read as the reverse complement.
TGGCAACAGCAGGCAGAAGGGGTGAAGATTTGTGCGGGATAATCTCCAGAGAGTCTGCTTTTTTGACTTTTGATTCAAAACTATTCACTCAACGGTCGTCTGCTGTCAGAATATGTCCCACTTCTCAAAACAGCTTTAACACAGCCTTAGTTACAGATTGGCTGTGATGGAGATGTCACTACAACACTGTAAAGTTACAATACGCCTACTATTTTACGTCTTCGTATCTTCCCGTTTGTATATTACTTGGGTCTTTTTATGTGAACAGAAAGTTTCCCTTAAATCTGTTGCAGCTGCAGTCATGTATAAATAGCATTGCTGATAAGAGGTAAAAGGCAGATGCTGCTTGGAGGAAATCATATTTCACATGGTAATGAATGCCCATAAAATACAGAGAGAGAGGCCATTGCAGCAAACTCAAACGTATGTATGAGCCGTCAGTTTTTGTGGTGCTAAGTTAAGATCCTGAAATCCTGCTGCAATACAATAAGCCATATATCTCCACACAGTAAAAGATCCATCTAGTACAGTGGACACAGGCACATAGGCACAGAAGAAGGGAGAAAGTCTCCTGCAATATTGGGTCATTTAGGGGATTTAGGGTTTGTGAAGCTTCCTCTGAAAATATTATTCACATTTTTTTATAATTAGAATATAAAAAAACTGTGTGACTGGGCTAATACAAAACATATTAAGTCACATTCATATGAATGGTCAGAAAACACAGGAGGAAGGTGGCTTTGTGAAAGGGGAGGATGTTCCTTAATTTCTAATCAAGACAAATCATTGACAGATAAAAGAGGTTATTAGGTTGATAGGTAGATATGAACTAAAAGCATGGAGAGAAAAGCACATTTATGCTGGTGTGTGTCCTACATGGCTGTAGATCTGGTCTATCTGAGCACAGCTATTCATTAATGGGTCTGTAGACATGAGGAAAAGTAACATAGACACAATCAATACATTCAAGCTCGTCTTTCTGTCTCTGTCTGTCTGTCTGCCTGTCTGTCTGTCTGTCTGCCTGTCTGTCTGCCTGTCTGTCTGCCTGTCTGTCTGCCTGTCTGCCTGTCTGTCTGCCTGTCTGCCTGTCTGTCTGTCTGTCTGTCTGTCTGCCTGTCTGCCTGTCTGCCTGTCTGTCTGCCTGTCTGTCTGTCTGTCTGTCTGCCTGCCTGTCTGTCTGTCTGCCTGTCTGCCTGCCTGTCTGCCTGCCTGTCTGCCTGTCTGTCTGTCTGCCTGTCTGCCTGTCTGCCTGTCTCATAGTTTCCTTGTGATGTGATAGTTAGCCCCAGGACCTGAAGCGGGTTTTCAGGATTATTTCTAAATTGAGGGCGTAACACATCTAAATCGCAGGTACACATTAAAACTGACTGACTGATGGGATTAAGATTCTTTAATATATTTTATGTAGATAAGGCACTAATCCTAAAGCCTTCAAGGTTTGTTTGTTAAACAGTATGGTTACATTAATGTTGTATTATGTGAATGTTATCACAATATATGCGTCTGTATACATTGACTCTGCAATTATACCTCATTATATATAAAAATACTGGCCACGTAAACGGTATGAGAGATTGATATTGATCAAACTGAGAGCTTCGCACTGTGCATCATTCTGAAAAGGTTATAAGCAATTTTAATGAAAATCCTTCTCAACTAGACATTGGATCATATATTATGATTACATTTTCCTCACAAGCGGAGGATTTAGCAGTTGCAAGATTAGTTTCAAGATTGATGTTTCCACGCAAATATTGTTAAAGGTGATAACAAGATAGAAAGGAATCATTTAAATATTTAAAGTAATATATGCAGCACAAAATGCGCCTCTAACAGTAAAAATGCAAGATCTGTAGATCTTGTGGTGTTATGTTACCGCTCTATACTTCAAGTGACTATAGCTCTCTGCCTCTAGGTAACAGCTCTAATAATCTGGTTTATCATCACATGGGTCATCCTGGTGATTAAAGGTGTCTGTCTGGGTGGGTTAATCAAACGTTCCTTCCCATAGACCTGCAGTGAGCAGAGGACCCAATCATGATCAACTCCCATTTACAGCCTCAGTCTCTATGACCCTGATGCTGAGTAAGGCTGAAGGATTTAAATGCAGGTTTACTTGATTCAAGGAATTATTATGTGGCAAGAGACTACAGTATGAAATATGCTGCTTCCTAATTTAAGAATGTTTTGAAACTAGTTCCAGTAATTTGGCCAAAAGAGCCGAGATGTCAACTCAACGCCGGGATAACATCCCTGAAACAATGACATTTTATCTGGTTGAAGTTTTTATGGTGTAAAGGCTTTCAGGTGCAACAAGTGACTTTTTGCCATTTTGTTTGAAGCCTTTCTTGTTTTTTTTGTTTTTTTTTTACATGAAGATGGTCATTTAAGAGCAACAAGGACAAACCAGGAGTTGAACAACGAGGTGAAGAGAACCCTCACCAACATTCAAAGCCACACGTCTCCAGAATTGAAGCTACCTCTGTTGGGTTTCTGCAGCAATGAATCACTATTTTGTGGCCTTCCAAGTCTGAAACCACTTCCACATTTTCATTCCTTTGGGACCTTCCCTGGTCTTTTACTGCATGAGACACTTCAGAGGACCAAATGGAGGTTAAATGGTTTGCCCAAAGGCACATTCACAGTAATTCCTGGAGGAGGCACACTGTTGTTGGCTTTGGACCAGCACTCAAAACAGATGTATTGCTGGGCTTGAACTACAGACAGAACCCCCCCCCCCCCATTTTAAATAGTCAAAACTAAAAAAAAAGTCACAGAATTAAGCCAAAATACTGTTTTTATGTTCGCTTTACTTTCTGTTAAATGAGTTGGATGAATGTGTAAAAAGACTTTACCTGAGTCTCAGCAGGATGACGATGATGATGGTGGTGGTGATGAGGGTGTGGATGAAGATGATTATCAGATGAGCATTATGATAATGAGCATCAAGGTGGCCATGACAACAAAAATGATCACTGGGGAGGGGAAACAGAGTAGAAGTGAAGAGCATTATATTTGAGGCACAGTAATGCAAATCCTATGATAATGTTCCCAGTCTCTTCAAAGCGTATTTTATTCTCTGTATATTCGCTGGCATAGGGGCTAAAAAACTGTATTTATCTTAGTGTGAAGCTTAATGTAAAATCCACTTTGTATGGGTGAATGTACAAAGAGCCACAATGTCGCACGTTGTATGGGATGAGTGCACAGGATTTTGGGTAGTATTTCAAAATATTTCAGTATGCTTTTCTGTGTTTGCAATTCAAAGAGGCAGAGCAGATATCTGTAGCTTTTCCACTAACATATTGAGCCCTGGTCACTCTAATAAAATGACTGCCTCCACTCAAAATAAAAGAAATGAATACAATGACAGGTTACTTTACAGTTTGATAATTACCAGGTGGATGTACATTTTATGCAACAAACTGGGTTGGAACTAGTATATATGTACCAGATGGAATCTTATTTCATAATGAATGTACATGCTTCTGATCATCAATGGTTCTTGTAAGAGGGTCTAAAGTATCAAGTGGCTACAATCCCCAATGCATGACGTTGTTCAATACACAGTAGCTGCTGGCTTTCTAACACACATTCTACACCCTGAAGAACAGATTTGTTCCAATGTATTTTAAGTATTTCATTGCATTAATTCATATTCGAGGCCTATGGGCACAGAGGAAATCAAGCACCCTGCTGATACTCAGTGAGTGAGTAGCAGGACACAAACAGAGCAACACACCCTACAACAATCCGTTCTACAGCACTATACTGACCTGCCAATGAGAAGGAACTCGCCCACCAGCCCCTGGCGTCTCATGGCCATCAGGATGTTGCGGACGGTCATGCCTTCACAGAAACACGCCACCACCCTGGCTTTGGGCAGGTGGGCCCTCAGCCTCTCCAGCAGCCGGTCGAAGCTCTGCTCTCCAGCGTTGCTCCAGATTTTGCCTGAAGCAAACGGGTCAAGGCAAATGTAAAATGTGATGGTTAATGCAACTAAAGTGAGAAAATTTAGCTTTTTGCTTGACTATTTCCTTAATTTTTTCAAAATTGACGTTGTTTAGTTTGCTACGGTCGTCTTGATGCAAGACTCTTACCAGAGTGGGCGATACAGATGCCCTCCTTGGCTGCCATGTCCTTGAACGCCTCCATCCCACTTTCACCATAGTTACCTAGAAAACCACAGAAAATGTCTTTAATTAATTTAGTCAATGATTTAAATTCCCAGCAGAAGAAGAGAAGAAAAAGAATAAAAATATGGAATATAAAGATATAAAGCTGGGTAAACACTGTACATGAGGTACATCCAAAATAGGAAATATGAACAGAATTAAACAGAAATCTGTTATCACGATTGATCGAATGCTTTGCAACAATAAATCATTATTTTTGTTGGAACAGATGATAACTGAGGAGATGTTAAATTGAATCCCTCCTGAATTTGAAAACGTGCCCACCTCATTAACATGCCTACTACTCATAAAAGTTCAAATTTATCAGAGAATGCTTCTCCCCACTGTGCCACGCGTTTCTTTGCCAGAGAAAGTGGGTGACCTAGAATTCATGCTAATGACGGGTTGCACACACTGGCAGAGAATATGATAGGATTCCCCTCTTCACTTTCTCTTTTATCACCTTCCCTTCTCTGCGTTCATTGAAAACGAGATTAAAAATCTCATCAAAAAGTAGTGTTCCCCCTTTCCTTGTCTCTTCTAACGCTCCTACTTCTTACTGTTTATGATATAAATACAGAGAATGCAGCCTTATTAGGGCTCATTGATCCATGGTCTGTGTAAACTGATAAAGAAGAAGATAAGACAGGGTGAGAAAAGAGAAAGAGATAAGGTGGCACATCATAGCAGGAAAGGAGAGAGAAAAGATAAGAGGGGAAATGTACACAGAAAGTAGAAGTCGTCCCACAATCCCTGACCAGTGCGGCTGCTGCGTGTGTGTGTGTGTGTGTGTGTGTGTGTGTGTGTGTGCAGCCAGGCCAATGATGAGTGTGTTGGAGCGAAGTGTAAAGTCCTGTAATTAGTGTCTCAGTGAGAGGAATGGGAGACAGATGGTACAGACCATCCTTCTCCTAACACACACACACACACACACACACACACACACACACACACACACACACACACACACACACACACACACACACACACACACACACACACACACACACACACACACACACACACACACACACACACACACACACACACACAGAACATTGATAAAGTGTGTTACCATCACTATTTCAATGATCCCAACTCTCTCTCTTTCGATGAGTGTCCTGTGTGGATTTGTCACACATAGATAAACACCTATGCAAAAAAACCCACTCTCACACACTTTATGAGTTTCTGATCTACTGCAGGCCACAACTTAGCGGAAATCAGGACAGAATTGCCATGATTGTACATGATACTTCCCAGCATGCATACTTAGGGCCAATGTACGCACATACATTACGGATAAGAGGCTGAGACCTTTATAGTGACAAAAGTCATAGTATCTAGTTATACATCTGACTTATTACAACATGCGTGTGAAGCTGAAAATAATCTGCTCAATCTCTACTGAGCTCCCTCTCTTCCTCCTTCAGCATTTTCCTCCACAGCAATAAAACAGGTGCTGTATTTTAAGTCAGAGAAAGGTGGTCCTGTGTGTTTTTCTGACTCATTTCCTTCCATCGCCTCTCCCTCTTAGCCTCCTCAATTACTATCCTCATCCTCTTGCCACTCTGATCCGAGGTCTATTACATGTAATTACATGTTGCCTGCCTTTCCCCCCCCATTTCCTCTGTCCAACCCCCGTCCCCCTCCTGTCACCGTGGAGCAAACAGCATGCAGTGGAACGTCCCACTGACAGTCACACACTGTCCCCCACAAAGCACGAGAACATAAAAACACGCATTATACACGAACACATGAACATACACAACTCTGCGTTACTTTGGTATATTTGGTCTTCTCTACAGAAGATCTGAAATGACACTATGTCTGTGCCCAGAAAACTTTCTTTTTGGCTTTTAAAGATTGACAAGACATTTATACTTTTCACATTTAACAGCCTATTAGTGAAACCAGTAGTTTTCAGTCAAGGTGAGCAAAACACCCACAGGAACAAAAACAGTGCATTACACAAACACTACTGTATATCTTCCCATAAATTACTTTAACCTTTTTGACCTAGGAACAAATCGCAGTAAACAGATATTTCCCCCCTTAGATGAAATGATATTTGCGATCAATTCATTTTCTATTACACCTTTCTAGATAACAAGAATAAAGCCTTGACAGCAAGATGACTGGAAAAAAACTCTATTCTATTTATCTATCTATCTGAAGAGAAGCCATTGAATTCCCAAAACATGAGTTCTGAAGCTATGAATAATTGCATTCCTGTGACCCAGGCTCATTAGAAAATGCTTTTGTTATTTGGAAACCCACCAGAAACTGGCCCATGACCCACTTTGAATCTTTACCCTAAGGCGACGCTGCCAGAGACGACAGTCAAAATGTGAGCAGATTCTGTTCTTTCCCTTTGCCACAATTATACCTTTCTCCACGTCGGCCCTCCCCAACTCATCCCACTTTCATCTTCCTAAATCCTGCAAAGGCCGTCGTGACTAAATAGGCGATGTGCACCCCAGGTTAGGAGAGAGAAAGAGAGAGAGGAAACAAAGAAGGTGGAAGCGGGAGATAGTGTCACTGTGTCAGGATGAGAAGAGACAAATAAACGCAGGAAAAGGGAGACACTGAGAAAGACAAAAAAAGGAGGATGAGAAAAGAGGAAGAGGTGGAGAGAAGGTTGACATCTTGATTTATTGAGAGACTGATCAATTTCTCTTCGAGCGTGCTTGGGTGACACATGCCAAATTTCATATCAATAAAACCCATTGAGCTGAACTGAATTGAACACGACAGCACGGAGAGAGAGAGGGAGTGAGACAAAGGAATACTATACTCCGTGTAGTGGAGAAGGATAATGATTCCCCTCGGTGAAATGAGCAGACTGACAACAGAGTGTGATAGAAATGTGTGATACTGTGCAGAATGCACACACGACGGATAACTTAGCAGCAACTTCAGCTGCAGGCTGGTCCTGTTGAGGTGTTCCACAAAGTCCTCATTCCAGAAGCTGCTATACTTCATAACTTGTCCTCTATTTGTTAAAGCTGACAACTCTGCACACTGGAATGACAGTGTTTACTCCTTATACAAGGTTTGATTTATTTAAATGAAAATCAACATGTTTTGTGCACTTGATTGATTTCCCATGAAACTGTTTTTTATGTAGCACAATTCATCTGCTAAGGACTACCCATCTTTGTGTCTGACATCTGGTACATGTGGTTTAAAACTGACCCTTTAGTGAATTATATTTGCTGCTACAATGCCAAATGGAACTGATGATGCTCATGGTAAATTTTAAGCACTATAAATCAGTAAGATAAAAGCTGCGTTAATACTGCATTGGCCTCGCCTGGCTAAGACCAGACCTCCTATCATCGTACATTAATATTCGGTCTGGGAATCATCCATTCATGTGTTCGGTTTATTGGGTGCATCTGTACTTAGCGTATAGTCGGATGTTGTACCAATACCCAATGATGGTTAAATAGTTAGCATTGAAGGTTGCTAATTTTATTATAACAAAGTTGTGGTCTAAATTACTTAAAGCACAAGGCTGCATCAAAAGGTAAATTACCATCTGCCGCCATGTTGGATCCACCGTTATTAACAAAGTCACTTTGTGTTTCATCATTGTCTTGCTGCATCCTCTCCTGCTCTGTGATTGGTTCCTTAGATGAGGGGGGAACTGGCTCCTGGGTGTCCAGACTAAAGTGAGGTTGTGTGCAATAAAGGACAGGTATACCCAGGCTGGTATTGGCCTGAATATGAGATTTTTTTATTGTCACAAAAGCAGAGACTTTTCACCTTTTCAACATCCTAAATGTCCATCTCAGCCCTTCAGGACACATGGGGACATGTTTAATTTCAACATTTGTGTCAACAGTTGAAATTGCATTACATGCCCATTGTAAATCCACACAATACATGAATCTGTTGGGACAGATATGATATATACTCTCCCCAAATGAGAGTGGAACACTTCCAGTGTCCCCTCCCTCAAATAATGTTATTTCATCGCCTAAATGTAATTACTGTACTGATATTACATGTATTATTCAGTTTCTTGCAGATTAGTTTCCATCATCTTTTGCCTCCAGATGCAAAATGTTAATGCAGCGAATTAAGGAGTCTGTAGAAACTTTACCCCATCTTTCTCTGAATCTGAAGCTGCAGCTCCGGTGCGCTCTCTTATCTGCTGCGAGCACACACACATGTGCACACACACCATGAACTGCCTTGTGTGCTATTGCATTATCATCATTGTTCTCCCCCACTCTCCTCCCCTCTGTTTTGTCCCTTGTCCCTCATTTTTTTTTTATTTCCTCTCAGCATACGTCTCTCTCCTGGTCCTCTTCCTTGATTCCTCACAGTTTTTGTGGCTACCCCTTACCCTCCTTCCTTATCATCTTCTCTCTCTCGCATGCTTTCCAATCCATTCCTAACTCTCCCAGTCTCCTCTCTGGTTCTCGGTGTCTGAGAGCGATAGCGTTTGAGAGGGCAGCATCCGACCTTGAGCACTGCTGCCAAGGTCGAACCCGCCGGTCTGAGCAAACACAAACACCGCTACTTTCCTGCCAAAAACACATTCTCACACACAACCACGAGCTCTCACACATACCTGGGAACACACATCGCTAGGATTAATAGGCCGTTACGCACATGCTCATATGGAGACCGGTTTCACGAGGAATGTTTAATGTTATCATGAATAATTGTCACAATTGCCAAAAGTACCTAAATTTGTCATAAATATGCAAAAAACGGATATAAATATTAGACTTAAGCCGAAATATCCAATTCATAGTTCTTGCTTATTTATTACTTATTACTGTACAAATATGTTTCAATCATCTGTATATAGAGCATGTTTATACCTGGTGGTTAAAAATCACCTGCTGCATTGACTTACATTACTTGGTTCATTAGACACATTGTTACTCCTCCAGTACATTGATAACACATGTTAACACACACACACACACACACACTCCGTATGCACATGTTGCACACACTCTCATACATTCCCCCCAGTAATTAATACACAAGCTATTTTCACTCTTCAATAGAAATGCATTACCTGAATACCCTCAGGCAATGCCAGAGGCCAGGATTTAGAGCGTTCACCGTGTCTGTGGGTGTTTTATCGCACTTTATCACTCACGAACACTTGTAACCTGTCCACACACAGAAGGCGGACACATGCACACGCGGCGCTACGGTGACACCATTGTCCTCCAGTTCCTGCCGCTGTCACATTATCTGCAACATCTCCCACCAACAACACCAGTGATTCAGCTCACGGCGCCGTGTTGCCACCCCCACCTCATTCAGCCATAACTGGAGAGACACTCGTTTTAGGATACTACCGCTCCATCAACTCCTAGCAACAGTACTTCCATTTTCAATTTGCGTTCTCTTCATGAGCCGAGTATTCGCCCCTTTTAGAGAAATCGCTTGCCCTCCCTTTCTGCTTCGCTGTTGCTACGATCGATCTTCATCTTTCTTCTCGTCTTTGTGCTGAACATAGCCATCTCTTGTCTGCTTTTCTGTCCTTGGCTCTAGTTTATCAACAAGTTTTTTGTTTTTTTTCATGAAGCAATGCAAAATTCTTCACACATTTGTGGGAAGAATAAGACGGGGTGTGTGTGTGTGTGTGGTTGTACCTTCAGTGTGTATGGCAGACACATAGCTCCAGTTGTATCTTTTGACGATGTCCACCATAGCTCTTGCCTGCTGTGCATCTGAAGGTACCACTCGCATGAAGTACTTGTAAAGGCTCTAGAAATAAAAGCAATAAAAAACAGAGTTAACATGGAGCATACAGTTAGTAGCTCTACATAAGGCATTAAAGGCCCCACCTTATCGCTGAGGTCCATACTGGTGGCAGAGTAGGCAATCTGTGGTATGTTGAACAGCTGCAGAAGGTTCTGGACCTGGATGGCCACTGAGCTCGACCCGGGCCCGATTAAGCCCACGATGGGTTTCTTCCCCCTCATGGGGGTAGCGGAGGGGTCGGCACACTTCATGGGCACTGCTCCTCCTCCTCCTCCTCCACCTCCGCCTCCTCCCCCCCAGGTGCTTCCCACGCCAGACTCCTCGGCCTCGTCGGAGGAGACCAGCGAGTCCCGTATGAACTCGATGCTCTGCTCCAGAGCCACAGCCGAGTGCCAGCACGAGTCCCGGATCTCACAGCCCAGACTTATGTTGGGGAGGATGTGCTGGTCGGCGTTGATGCGGTCCAGCGTGTGCATCATGGCCTCCACGCGCTGGATGCCGTACTGCTCCCGCACCAAGCCACATTTGCGCTCGTGGACCTGTGCAGACAGATCAGGAAAAGACATCAAATAAAGAGGAAATGAGCTGTTTTCACTGGCTGACCTTAACTAATCTGGGATAATTTTTAGCAAACTAATTGAATAGTTGCATTTGATTCTAATTAAAATTGCGCTTTCAACACATAGTCACATTACTGTTGGACTAATATTTGCTAAATTGCATTTGGCTTCGATGTACTAAGAGTTATTTTTTTTCCCTGTGGCAATTATCCATAATGAGATGGAAAAAATATCTTAAATGTCAGTGGGTGACTGCAGGTCTGTGGGGCAGCTAATGGAGTTTGAACATTCATGGACTCGCACAGATGTAGCCATTCTACAAATTGATTGTGCTCTTTGGGTCTTCATAAGAAGAGCAACATTATGACGCTCATGCACAATTAGATGGGCAATTTCTGCCACATATTCTATTCATTTTCACGACCATTATTTGAAACATTTTCATTTTCAAATTGCTTCCTTCACCTCCAGACATAACTATCCTTGATGGTCAGAAAAATGTAGTTATTAGAGGATCGTCCTACCACACAGACACAAAAACAGACCTTGTCAGCGGTCGGTTGATGATGGACGGAGAACAACGCTCCGATGATGATGTCACCAGGAATGTGTGCTACAACTCGGCGTTCGTTAGATGCACAGTCAGTTTCCTCGGGTCCCCGCCACATGGACAGAAGTAGCAGCAGCCAAAACATGGTCTTGGTCCGTTTGGGTAACAGAAGTGGATCTAAATGGTGACGTCACAGGAAACCGCTCGTCCCAGGAACTGTTTTCCTGGCCATGGCAGGAGCTTTATTATAAATCGGACGATTTGAATTAATCCCCTTTCTTCTGACTTGTCTTCGGATTTCACGGTGGGACCATCACTGCCAAGGCCGAGACAGGTGCAGCAGTGCTACCTGGGAAATTCAAAAGAAAAACTCGACTAAGTCTCATTGGCGGATATAACTCCAGGCTTCCCCATGGTCTCCACAGTAACAGGTGACAGACAGACATGTGCACTTAAACCTGCGAGCAGAAAAGATTTTGTTAAGATCACATCGTCTATGCATTAGGTGCAATGCTCACAAACAAGACGACCACTACACAAGCGTGTCTACTAATTTACTTAAAGGTGACATCATCAGACAAGTCTGATAAACTTAAACCATATATATTTGCATTTAGAAGGCGATAGAAATGAGTTTCCACTTTTATATCAGATTCTTTTTTATATAAGGGAAATTGACATGGCTTGACAGAGGTGCAAATACCATTAATGTAGATGTAATTAGATACATTTACTTTATTATATTGGTTCGGAGTTCAAGTTCTTGGGCTGGGAGATTTTATGTGAAGTTTGCATGTTCTCCCCGCGTCTAAGTGGGTTTTCTCCTGACCTGCCACAAAACCATAGTTAGGATAATTGGGGTGTATCCCTGCTTCTCGTCTGTAATGCTCTGGGAGGGCGAGTCCGCTTTGACCCTAGTGAGTAGGTGAATGGGAATAAACCAGGAGCAAGCAGACACAGCTCAGTACAATGTGGAACAGAGGCTAAATACATAATTAGTAGGAGGAATACAAGTTGATCTGAGCAGGCAGAAAGACCAGCACGTGGGCTGGTGTAGTATTATACACTTGGAAAATGTGGCTGATGTCTGCTCTGTTACATCAAAACCTGAGATATGTGAAAGGTGCTTTTCAATCACTGTGTGCTCTCTTAAAAACTTTAATACAGCCCCTTATTTTAGACCAGCTATTATTAGAAAGTAGCAACAACCGCAATGACCCGAGTTCATATCTTCCACTCTCGCTTGACGTTATGTTTATGTGGACCCATAACACAGCCAATGTTAATTTCATCTTAGTTGATGCACACTTTGATGCACATTGTGCAAATGTAAAATCAACTTGATGGCCATTATATTGATCTTTATGGCGACCATAATGAGCAGTAACTCTTTGTTTTTATTAAGCCTAATGCGATGGCTGAAGTGCTGGCTCCAGTTGATTTATACACGGCGCCGTTACAGACACAGGCGCAGCCGTCTGGCCTCGCCCGGTTCTTCCTGGGAAATAGCTCTAAATCACTCTGACTGAGCAGAATCACCACAGTCACCACCGTCAACATAATACCAATAACGCGAAGGCAGCACCATATCGCACCTCACAGCTGCCGTGGTCGCCTGACTAGTTTTAATAAGCGCCCACTGTGACTCCAACAACGTCACATAAAACCACCCGCAGCCACATTTTTCTCTCTAGTTTCTTCTTGTTTTTGTTTTTTGGAGATTAACTCCACTGTTGAAAGGCCATGAGGAGTGGGAAAAGAAAATCCATCGCAGTGCATTTCCCCCCACCACCAAATCAAACTTTGTGTATTACCCCCTTCTCCTGCTGCTTTAATGGTATTACTTTAATAAATCCTTCTAGGGGGTTCTCTCCAAAGTGAGCCCCCTTGTTTCTTCATCATTACAGTTTAAATTGTTTTCAAGACTGAAACAAAGGATGCCACACGTCCTGAGGCGAAGAACTGCATTCAGGACTATTTTGCATTCCTTTTGTTCTAGGAAAGAAGGTAGACTATTGCTTCTTCCTTCCAGTATAAATTATAGAATGCATTCGTTTAATGAAGTGCAAACTAAGTTTAGGTAAGAGTGAAAAATACCCTTTTGCAAAACGTGGAGAAGTCAAGTAATGATTCAAACAGCCAGCCGAATAAGGGGGACATCAGTCCCCTTCTCCTGAATAACTCTCAGGTAGTCCTTCCTCTCTAATAATGAGCAAGTCTCAGAATTTGCTTACCCTCAGAGTTACAAGAATACTTTACTCTGCTGCAAAGGAGCAATTTAATTGGCCATAAACAGCAGGGGAGCAGGGACAGTTTATACAGCAAAGGGTGGCAGACGCCGCTTATGCAACACAGGATCAAGGTCGTGACATGGGTGTTGGTGGTAGCGGAGTGGGGGGGAGGTTATGATACAAAAAAAAAATAAAAGGAAAATAGAGAGAATATCAGATCGAAAGACAGAGGGAAGATAAAGAGAAAAGGGGAGGGGGTGTATGGAAAAGAGATAGGAGAAGAAACAGGAGTGTGATGAAACGCAGCGACGAGGGACAGAGAGTCTCACTGAACCTAATTAACATGACAGTGTCAGGATGGCTACACGCTTAACCGCTGCTCCAATAATGAACCAGTCAAACAAAACTCCGTCTCTCATCCTGTCCGTTCACTGGCACGTACGATTTCACTACCAGCCACATACTGTACGTATACACAGCCCCACTCAGCATGTCTTTTTAGCACAAAGACAAGCCGTATACATCACTCCTCATGCTTCATCTCTCCGACCGTCATTCTTCCCTATTGGGTGCTTTTTCCTGTTGCGTGGGCCTAACTGCAGCTTAAAGGAAAATAAAATAAAATCCTCATTCCCTAAACAAACATCCTGCACACGCCATTAGGCATGTATATCTCTAACTCTATCCAAACTACGCACAGGGGCATTATAAAACCTTTCAAATCAACTTTCACAGACAAACACACAACAATAGATAGAGCCAAGTACTACTGAACTACTATTACAGTTTTTTTTTGTCCCATTGCTCCACAAAACAACATGTTTCAGCATTTTTAATAGGTTTAAAAGCTTATTCCAATCACCCCTAATTGCTGCCTTGTTTCCAGGATTATCTAAGCGCCACTAGTTGCTGTTCCTGGCGCTCAAAGGACATCACTACAGGAGACGCCAACACTCATTTAGTCAGGTGAAATGTCAAGGATTTGTCCTTCTGTATCAAATTGGATCTCGCTTGTACATCTTCGCTTTTTTTTCCCATTCATCAATTTATCAGGCTAAATAAGAATGAATACATTTATTAGGTGTATGCACACTCATAATCAGAAACTGTATTTAAACAAGCTGTCAGGACCATGAAGTTGTGATGTTACAATTACAATAGTCAGATATACAGTCACTGTGCAGCCCCCATTCATGCAAAACTATACTGAGTTGCACCACATTATCCTACCTTTGAGCATCTATTGGAGTCTGAGACATTTTTCTATTTGCTCCAGTACTGAGCAAGGAGCACCTGTCCACTCCACAGCCAACGTGCTATAATGGTGGTGGACTGGGCATGCTTCCCCTGCTGGTTTTGGCTCTTGTTAGTAATATTATTTCACATACGTCTGTCTCAGAATGTTATCAGGAGTGTAGAAAAGCTCCTCGACTCTAGCGAAGAATCGGAGAGCTGTGTTGTTGCGAGAAGTCAGTCGCCTGGGTTTGGAAACGTCAGGAAGTATGTTCCATCCACGGCAAAGAAGCTCTGATAAACAGGGATTGAGACTTTTTTTTTTCCATGTGCCCAAAATAAACTGAAGGAGTCACCTGTCATACCTGACAATCGGCAGCTGCAGGAGGTAATTTTTGTAAATTTGGGATTCTGCTATTCACCTCTGCATCTCAACCAGGTGTTGTCTTTTACTGTGACTGCAACCTTACAGGTCCTTCTAAAAAAATGTGCACATTGTGATGAAGTTAATTAGTTTCCATAATGCAATGATAAAAATTAAACTTTCATATATTTTAGATTCATTACACACCAACTAATATGTTTCAGGTCTTTTGTTGTTTTAATACTGATGACCTCCATGCCACGCTGCATTGACGCAGTCATTTCTGCAAAAGGATTCCTGACCAAGTATTGAGTTCATAATTGAACATCATTATTTGAAGGTTGACATTTGTTTTGTATTAAAAACACTTTTCCTTTAATGGTCAGATGAAATATGCTAATTTTTTGAGGTAGGGATTTTTGTTTTTTCCTCGTACTTTTTTCAATAATAAGACAATAAAAGGCTCAAACTGCTCCATTTGTGTATAATTTATCACAATGTGGTAATTTTTTTGAGAATGACCTGTATGTTTCAAATCTGAGCCTGACAGAGGAAATAAATAAATAACACCTGTAACAGATTAAACACAGTGAGGGTGACATGCTGCAAGGGGTCCAGCAAGCCAGGATTCAAGGTGGGATTCACATACTATAGAACACACTATGCTCATGTGGCATCCTAATGACCACTCAGCTATAGGTTGACCCCCTCCTTTAAAATTGTATTTAAGGACCATTAAATAAGGGACCATTAATGAATGACCTCATCAGAACATGGAGGTTTCCACCAGCATCAGAAGCTCCGTCCACGCCAGTAACAAGTCAGTGGAGCAGATTCCACTCCAGAAATATGCCACATATGTGTCAAACACAGTGAGGGGCTTCTTACCTAATGGAGATGCACGGGTCATCAGGGAGTCCCAACACAGGTTAGTCACCTACTGCAGCAGCAACATCAGACAAGGTGTGACAGAGCCAGCTCTGACCTTAAATCACTTCATCCTGCGATGCTCCAACAGGGGCTCAGTGCACATCACCGTACGCTTCCATTCATTCATATGGCACTTTGACGCTCTAATAAAGGAGATGCATTTATCCTCGTGATATTTCATTAAAAACACCGACAACACACGTCAACGTCACGATCAAAAAGAAAATCGATTTTCTCTCTCAGGGGAGAAAACATAACCAGAGACAACACGAACGACAACGCCATCCCTGCACCCGCAACGTTTGCGGACGCGGGCAGGGTTCCGCCGCGAGCGAATGGCGCAAAAGCATGAGAGAGACACCGTCTGAAATGAACATGGCTACAGCGTGCGCCGGCGGAAAGCCGCCTTTCTGCTCGCTCTCCGCCTCAAAGGCAGGGCTGGAGTTCAGCTGCCATACACCATGCAACTGGCTGCTTGTGGCACGGACGCGTACGCGTTAACGCGGCGACTCCTCCACATATCACTGGACATGTCGTTTTAGGACTATTATTATTATTATTATTATTATTATTATAGGGGGGTGATAAAGGTAAAACATAAAAATAACAAGCACTGAGCAGACATAACAGAAGAGATGGTAAGACTATTCAAATTCGGTGTCTTCAATGGTGTGTGTGTGTATAAATATATATATATATATATAAATATATAGGCATATTTCATAGTCAACCTTACCTTGTAGGAATCTGTGTGTCAGTTCACCGCGTTCCCGCTTGATAATTGGGCTGCAAGTTACTATCAGTGGAAGAAAAGAGCAGAATCCGACGCTGCTGCGCAGTCCAATGTCAAACAGAGCTGTTATAATGCTGCTGCTGGTAATGCTGCTGCTGCTGCTGCTGGTAATGCTGCTGCTGGTAATGCTGCTGCTGCTTATAATGCTGCTGCTGGTAATGCTGCTGCTGGTAATGCTGCTGCTGCTTATAATGCTGCTGCTGGTAATGCTGCTGCTGCTGGTAATGCTGCTGCTGGTAATGCTGCTGCTGCTTATAATGCTGCTGCTGTTAATGCTGCTGCTGCTGGTAATGCTGCTGCTTATAATGCTGCTGCTGGTAATGCTGCTGCTGATAATGCTGCTGCTGCTGCTGTTAATGCTGCTGCTTATAATGCTGCTGCTGGTAATGCTGCTGCTGCTGTTAATGCTGCTGCTTATAACGCTGCTGCTGTTAATGCTGCTGCTGCTGGTAATGCTGCTGCTTATAATGCTGCTGCTGTTAATGCTGCTGCTGCTGGTAATGCTGCTGCTTATAATACTGCTGCTTATAATGCTGCTGCTGGTAATGCTGCTGCTGGTAATGCTGCTGCTTATAATGCTGCTGCTGTTAATGCTGCTGCTTATAATGCTGCTGCTGCTGGTAATGCTGCTGCTTATAATGCTGCTGCTGGTAATGCTGCTGCTGATAATGCTGCTGCTCCTGCTGTTAATGCTGCTGCTTATAATGCTGCTGCTGCTTATAATGCTGCTGCTGGTAATGCTGCTGCTGCTGTTAATGCTGCTGATGCTGGTAATGCTGCTGCTTATAATGCTGCTGCTGTTAATGCTGCTGCTGCTGCTTATAATGCTGCTGCTGGTAATGCTGCTGCTGGTAATGCTGCTGCTGCTGGTAATGCTGCTGCTGCTAATGCTGCTGCTGTTAATGCTGCTGCTGCTATTAATGCTGCTGCTGCTAATGCTGCTGCTGTTAATGCTGCTGCTGCTTATAATGCTGCTGCTGTTAATGCTGCTGCTGTTAATGCTGCTGCTGCTGTTAATGCTGCTGCTTATAATGCTGCTGCTGCTGCTGGTGATGCTGCTGCTGCTGTTAATGCTGCTGCTTATAATGTTGCTGCTTATAATGCTGCTGCTGCTGCTTATAATGCTGCTGCTGCTGTTAATGCTGCTGCTACTTATAATGTCCTGCTTATAATGCTGCTGCTGCTGCTTATAATGCTGCTGCTGCTATTAATGCTGCTGCTTATAATGCTGCTGCTGCTGCTGGTGATGCTGCTGCTGCTGTTAATGCTGCTGCTGCTGTTAATGCTGCTGCTGCTGCTGGTGATGCTGCTGCTGCTGTTAATGCTGCTGCTTATAATGTTGCTGCTTATAATGCTGCTGCTGCTGCTTATAATGCTGCTGCTGCTGTTAATGCTGCTGCTACTTATAATGTCCTGCTTATAATGCTGCTGCTGCTGCTGCTTATAATGCTGCTGCTGCTATTAATGCTGCTGCTGTTGTTAATGCTGCTGCTGTTGTTAATGCTGCTGCTGCTGCTGTAAAATCTGCTGCTGCTATTAATGCTGCTGCTGCTGCTGCTATTAATGCTGCTGCTTCTGTAAATGCTGCTGCTGTTGTTAATGCTGCTGCTTATAAGTCTGCTGCTGCTGTAAATTCTGCTGCTGTTAATGTTGTTAATGCTGCTGCTGCAGTTAATGTTGTTAACGCTGCTGCTGTAAATTCTGCTGCTGTTAATGCTGCTGCTGCTGCTGCTGCTACTGCTGTTGTTAATGCTGCTGCTTATAATTCGGCTGCTGCTGTAAATTCTGCTGCTGCGGCTTCTGGGGAGCTTCCTTCGTGTTCCAGTCACGCACACCTGAGCCTCTCTCCTTCATCCCAGGCCGTGTCCTCCTCCTCTTCTAAACGCTTCCTTCAGCTCATCCACTCCTGTCCACTCCTAGCGACAGACATTCCCCTACAGTCCACTGATGTTTCCCATCTGTCCTCGTATGTCTCTGTAATTGGATTCTTAGCCTAAGCGTGTTCATTTCACCTCAGACTTGAAACGTCCCCGTTACCTAACGTCAGTGTGACGGGAACCAGGTGTTTTGTGTTTGTGAATGGAACCAGTGATGACGCGTTCAAGTTCACGCTCGAAAGTTGGAAACGTGGATGTTATAGAACTGAAACAGCCCCGCCCCCTCAGCAGCACGCCCATGTTTCCCCAGTGGCCACTTGTGGTACTGCAACTAAAATAATCCTGTGCGACCCAAAAAGCTTTTTTCCTACAACACTAATAAAAGAGAAACCTGTAAAACTGTTGACAGGACACACACAGCCACAACCCTGTTATTTACTACTTGTTTTATTCTGTTTCATTTATTCTGTCGATAAAACATTTCTAACAGTAGGAAAATTTACGGTTTTCCACTAAAAAAACCTAACCAGGTTAGCTGTTATTAACAATACCTGTACAACATAGTATATTGTGCAGAACAAACATGCAGATAGATCATTAGTCTCTAACGGATTTAATGACACACAAGTAAGACAGAAGAGTAGATACTACAGAATTCATACTGCGTATCTATTGACAGTGGATTGTTGAGAATCTCTGACTTCAGACATTAGCCTAGTTCAGCCTGATTCTTAGTTTAACAAGACTAAACCGCTGAATAATAACGTTTATCTGGAAAAATGATTATTGGTTTCTATTTACACTCACTCAAGATCCCATTTCATAGCTAAATTCTGTCATAAAATACAATAACATTGGGGAGGTCATAGGTGACATGATTCCCTTCCACAAAGTTGACCCCTCCTCAAAAAATATTTTGTAAACACACAAACAAAAAATTGTAATATTATGAAAGAATTATTAAATAAACGCAGAACACAAGCGCTGCTAAATGCAAAACAATGCATTTCTTATTTGATGTAAAATGGTGATTCCAGTGGTTTGGTCCAGATGTTGTTGTTTTTATTCCAATGGACAGCTGGCATTGTTTTACTGTGAGCTCAATAGAAGAACTTACTTGTTTCTACAATTATGTAGAAAAAAGTAAGTCATTTATCACAGCATTTGTCCAAAATCAGCCTCTTTTTTCAACAGTTCACTGGTTAAGATCAGACCTGATGACTGATGATCCGCTCAAACTATGTAAATCACTATGTCCTCCAACAAATATCCTTCCCCCTGGTTGATTCATGGTTTCATAGATTACACCAATATGGATCATTGCTACCTTTATTTGTTAATAACATTGTTTAGTTGCATGGGAGAAGAAAATAGGGCCAGAATTTTACAATAGTATAATAGTAGATGTACTAGAATAATAGTAGATGTACTAATTATCGCCCCCCTATCAATGAAATGCTATTCCCCCCCCCCTGGTTGAAACAGACAGGTTGGCCCTGAACGGTGCACGCAGCGCGGCCCCGCGTGCACGTGTCCCTCCGCCGTCACCAGACGTCAGACCGGGATAACGAGGCTGGGGACGGGATCGATAACATCTGAAGTTCCGCAGCGGTCACAGGAGTAAAGAGCCATTAACCTGCACACCCCCAGCCCCCAAATCAATACCGATAACAGATCGATACTGGAAACATGATGCTGCGCACCTTTCAACTTTGGCTCTGATTGCATTCGATTGAATCCGCGTCGTTCTCTAACTACCCGTTTCATCTGCGTGATTAATAGCGCTGTT
This sequence comes from Eupleurogrammus muticus, assembly GCA_036785175.1. Classification (NCBI taxonomy): domain Eukaryota; kingdom Metazoa; phylum Chordata; class Actinopteri; order Scombriformes; family Trichiuridae; genus Eupleurogrammus; species Eupleurogrammus muticus. The sequence goes on along the minus strand of JAYKQN010000009.1, from coordinate 8,414,225 downwards.
TTACTCTGATCACTTAATGTTCTGCAACAAATGCACTAAAATAACTTCAGTGACATGGCTTCTGAACCATTGGCGTTACATAAATGTTGCAGTGAAACTGGAGGGGATTTATGGGAAATTAATAATAATAAAAAAACACGTGCTCTCCAAAAACACATTTATTTTTCTGAGAGCATCATCCTATAGCGATCGCTTTTCTGCGACATGTGTCTGACGTCAAACGGGGGATATCTGAGAAAGAGTCCTGTTGTTTTGGGAAAGATCGGGGAAAAAAGAAAACATGCATGAATCTCCTTCCGGTCGGAAATGGGAGTCACATACCTTTGCAGTTGCAGGACAGGTGGACGTCTGTGGAGAAGCGTCCTTCACACGTCCATCAGCGCATCATGCTGGCGGTGGGTCGATTCTTTATCCACTGTGGCAACAAATGAACTCCCCCTCTCCCTCCCTCTCTCTCTCTCTCTCTCTCTCTCTCTGCCTCGACACAAGCTCCAATGAGGAGGCTGCGTTGGCGTCACAGGTCATCCACCCTCTCTCTACCTATGTGTGTGTGTGTGTGTGTGTGTGTCCTCTCTCGATTTCACACCTACCTCCAAGATACCATCTGGAGAGCGATACTGATGAGAGTAGCCTGAGAGGCAGAACAAGAGGCAGGCAGTGGGGGAAAGTTGTGTGTGTGTGTGTGTGTGTGTGTGTGTGTGTGTGTGTGTGTGTGTGTGTGTGTGTGTGTGTGTGTGTGTGTGTGTGTGTTGGGGGGGGGGGGTTTAGATCTGGGCTGCTACATGGCTCAGATTCAGTCGCCAGCCAAATGCATGTAGGATTAGCAGACCATTAAAAGAGCAGATTCACAACACTCGCGGCTCTCACGCATCCCGCCGGCTGGATGCGGCTTTAGCTGATGCAGTGATAGCTGCCGACCTACTGACCCCCCCACCCCACTCGCTCTCTCCATGTTCTAATTTTCTGATCTTGTTTTGCATCGCTCTCTCTTTTTCTTTTTTTTCCACCCGGTTTCTCAGATTGGTGTGTTAGTGTGTAAGTAGGTTCCAGATGTGTTCTCTATTTAAGATGTGGCCTTTGACTCCGCTGGTATAAACAGATCTGACATTGATTAGAGGATTGTTTAGATTTTCATGATCAAAACCAAGCTGGCAGCCACAGGTTGGACTTTAGCTCAGGCCCTTTGCTGCTGCACGTCCTGCTCTCTCTAAATAAAGCTCTAATGCAATGTATTAAAAACAATCTTTAAAAGATTAAACTGCCCCTCCTTTTTAGACGGTCTAATCTTGCAAAACTAAATGAAGCGTCCCAGCAACCCATTTCAGCTAATACAATTAAGTATTTATTCGAACTGAAATCACAATGGTAAATTAGGCAAATTACCTCAGTTTACAGCACAAATTGTATTTTTTTTTTAGTTTATTAGGAGCCGGTAATAAATGTATCAGTTGATTGAACAGTTGATTGAACTCTCTCATTCTACAGATATTGGTAAAATAAATGCATGTGTACATCAATTTATATAAGAAAACTGAAACTCTTGTTAAGATTTACTGTTTTTTTTAATCATTGATCCAGCTGAGGCTATGTGATGCATACAAATAACCACATAAACACAAATGCAGGACATACGATGTGTGATACATCCAAACCTTTGGAGTTGAGGGGGATTAATGATGCTCAGTCGATTCAACAATCTATGAAGGAAGGCTTTTTCTTGGCTACATTTGGAGAAATCAGTGGGACGGCGCTTTCTTTTGTTCTCATGTATTTGGTCTTGAAAATCAGACTTTGGAGGATCAAGCCCCTGAAGTTAAACTACTCCTACTTACTAAGACATGGGACGTTTCTGTGTGCTGTCACATCTCATCTTGTCCCTGTTTTTCTAAATAGATCTCTTCAAACCCGCTGAAACCCCCGAATGATCTGTGGTCACATTTCCATGGCAACCCTTCACTGTTGTAGTAAAAAAAAAAAACAATGAACAAAACAACCAATGGAGGATCAGGTCAGTTTGTCTCAATTGATGCCAGACAACTTCTCCCCCCTCACACACACACACACACACACACACACACATGCACACATAAAGATAGGACTCATTAATTACTGCAAGAGACACAAGAGACGCTTGAGACTCAAGTGATGTGATTTTGGATCAATACACGGGTATCGATGCAATTCCAGGCCAGTCAATGGCATGTGATAAAGCAGAGTGTGCTATACCTCAGGGGATTGGATTGAAATGTATGAAAGATGAAAATCATCCAGTTACCACACTGTCTGTGCGTCATCTGACACTGACACTGCTGAGCATATTGTCTGGGCTGTAGTTAAGTGCATTGCATAGCGACAGGTCCTTTGATTAGAAATAAAATAAGATTATGTTGTATAACTGTGTACAAGTGTGCAGCACATGCGTGTAAACATCCATAGGGTAAAATGATCTTTTCAGCACACTCCTCCACAAATCACAAGCACAACAGAGTCAGCGTCATCGACTGTAAACCAATTATTCAAGGGCATTTGAAAATAACAGTGGATACCCACGGTTGCTATAGACACATCGCTGATTTAGATAATCATCACCCTCTAAGAAGTCAAATCGAGTCAATTTCATTTGCGTTTTAATAGGCTTTACACTTTTTGTACATCAGTTTTACATCATCCCTGTCCTTACACCCTCACCAAAAAAAAACCTTCAACAGGGAGAAAAGGAGGACACATCAGGAATAGTAAGAGGGGGATCCCACTTCCAGGATGGACAGGCTTGTGAAAGATGCTGTGTGCACAGGATGGAATATATTAGAACAGAAAAGGAATTGCAGAATGCAGCATTGAATGGGTTAAATGGATAAATCCATAAACAGAAATATATGCATTCATGGTGTATGTGGAAAGTGATGTGACAAGGACGCATGGCAGCTTCCAGGTGGGGAGAGTCAGACCCTCCATGATGAGAGATGTCTCATGAGTGGCTGCACTGCAGCACGGGTTGTTACTGAGAAAACACAGTAAAAGGATTCCTGAAAGGAAGTAGGGATTCTTTACCATTAGAAGCTTTGCAGATGATAAGGAGGATGTTGAATTCTATTCCTTGAGTTCATCCAATCACCTCTTTTGACAGTGTCTTTGAAGAAATATCGTGAGGAGGAAGAAAAATGCAATACATTTTCATAATAAGCCCACTGCAGAGAACGGAGGTAAATAATATAAAGTCCTGTATTATTCTTCATACCATATACAAGTAAACGCGTATGCCAGCGCAGCCTAAAAAGAGGAGTGAGTCCCCACATCCACTGGCAGTCTGCTCCGGGGTCTCGGTGCATACAAACTAAAAGCAACCTCAGCGTGGATGTAAACTGTCAGCGCAGGTTGACAAGCTGTCATTGTGTCTCTGACTAGCAGAGCGCCCCGATAAGAGGGACAGGCAACACACTGGGGATGCTGCAGCAGTATCCTGCAGACAGGAAATAAGTGGAAATAGTAAGGAAATAATAAGTATCTATCTATCTATCTATCTATCTATCTATCTATCTATCTATCTATCTATCTATCTATCTATCTATCTATCTATCTATCTAAGGCTTTTGCAATGCATAGGAAGGTCTGAGAAATTCAAATCTGTTGTGAATAAGTGCCCAGTGGTTTGGGGCTTTGCACGGAATTTTGAGAATATTCATTTCTATTTGAGAAATGAACCAAAGCCAGAGCCTCCTGGGTGTAGCAATAAGGTTTGCTGACTGCTCTTTTTCTGTACCAAAGTGGCCATTTGGTGTCTGATCCTAACAGAAGGCACCAGCAGACCTGAATGAGTCTGGCCGTGAGCAGTCAGTCTTTAACTTTGGAAAATACATCGAAAAATCAACCCGGATGAAAAATTACTGACATTGCAATAAAAAGAAGAGTGGTCAACTCAAAAGTTCAAGGTGACAAACTTTAAATGTTAAAATTTACCTAAATAATTTAAACATTTGTCAACTCAACAGTAGGTTTTATTATAACTTTAAATGTGTTTAAATGTTCAGAATGTGTAGGTCACTTTCTTCATCACGATACACCTCGAACTAAAATTACTGTACCATCTCACATTAAAATAAATTAAATCAAAGGTCATTTAAAACGTACCTGTGTGGACTCCAGCTCCTGGCAGCAGCACATCCACAGTGAGACTTGAATTAAAAAAAACTGCAGACTCAGGAAGTTGGCTTTCCTACATTTAACGACAAATAAAACAGAGTTAGCAGAACTGATCTCTCTTGTATTGAAGCACAACTTAAAGATTTAACACTCAGTTGTTTTCTATACCTGGTCATTCCTCATTAGGGTCACATGGGGTCTGCTGGAGCCAATCACAGAACATGCAGGGCTGCACCCCAGCTATTTGTTTGCTTCTTTTTTCTTATTTTTGGAAATATGAATATTAAAAAATGACTGAATTTAAATGTTTCTCTCATGTTTGCTGTAAAAGAGAATGAGCTGATAAAGTGTTTTCACCTTCACTTTCAAAGAAGCTCCGCTTTTCTCCTGATTGTCAGATTTGTATTATTACTCGTGACTTATTTGTCATTCAGACAGGCATACTGTCTGCCACATAGACACAAATCTTCCCTGCGGGGTAACGAGAGGTGCCAAGGTTCACTTAATATAGCAGAAATTGGCAGATTCATCTTTTATCTGGGGGAGTAAGAATGATTAACAAGACCTTCATTGCCATCTCGTCTCATTAGAACTTATTAAAGAGGAAGCTGTGACAGCCAGCACCGGGCCTCTGTAGGCAATACGCGGATCACACTGCCCCCTTGTGTCTACTCTGAGTCCGCAACAAAAAAAAAGAAAATGTCAGAAATGTTGAGTGGTGTCATGTGGTTGTGGAAATATCCAAAGGTGAGTTTTTCCCTACAGAAGGGGGGATTCTCAGAAGGTTCAAAGCCCCCCCCCCCCCCCCCCCCCCCCCCCCTGCGGACAGGTCATTCCTGTGCGCTCCGCCGCGCTCCCGCAGCGGGATAAGCCGCATCCCGTGCCTGGCTGGCTGTGACCGGCCAGCATGTGACCGGCTTGTGATTCCGGAGGGAGGTTTGCAGCAGATGAGTTTTTTTCTCTCTCTCTCTGTGTAGCCTACTAGGTTTAGGAAATCATCTTTTCGTCTCCCTGCGTCAGTTTCCACATGTTGGCGCATTCCTTGCGCCGCGGATGAGCGTCACGCTGCAGCATGCGGGAGGCTGCAGATGATAAAGACTTACTGCAGGCTGGGATTTTGTAATAAAGTTCAATGCTGAGGTCTTGTAATTGAGTGTTTTGACCTTATAGTACTGATACTTGGAAATAAAAGATGTGACTCGACTGACAGTCAATGCAATGGACACATTTATGTTATTATTAGTATATTCTTATATGAGAGCATGAACACATGCAGCACACCAAACCACTTAAAAGATGATGGCCTCTATGCAATGGCAGTAAAACATCTTCTGTGATGGAATAAAGAGAACAAAAAAATAATGGGGATATGTTGTTAAACATCAATAATGTGGGATGGAAAAATTCCTCATGTTCAACTCAACTCAGCCAGCAGAACAAAAAATACAAACAAGAAGAGATAAAGAAAAAATAACTTGTTGCAAGGATAAAAAATAACAATTTGTTCAAAACATACAAATGCAGGTAAATAAACACTAGGGATAAAACATAATATAATTTTCCTTTAAAAATACAAAGAGAGCCATTATTAATAATAATCATTCTAATGTCCAGAGGCAGTGTGTGTCATAGTTTAGGAATATATATATATATATATATATACAAACAGGCATCCTGATTTATGGGACACAATGACTTCTGGAACATAAAATGGAAGAGGATTTCTAAGGAGCAAGGGCTTTATAAACAAGTAAAAGAAGCTTAAAATGAATACCAAATGATACAGGACACTGTGTTGGCTTAATCAGAATGGGAATATGATAAATGGTCATGGCATCCCAAACTCTCTCTGGAGCTCTAGACAGAACATGTTGTTGTGTGTTTGTGTCATTCATATCAATGCACCTCTGCTCTGAATGGCTAAAAGGGTGGGACGGAAATTACTGCGACACCATAAATTCATGGTCCAGTACACACAGTTTTTATGATATGGGATCTTAAATCACCAACCATTGAGGGCAGTTTTTCCTCCTGCTGCTTTGGCTGCTATTTAGGGAATCACACTCACTTTTAGTTTCTACCCATCCACTAACAGGCAATGAGAGCATGCATCGGCCTCATCAGGTGAGATGGAGATGCACAGTTGTGTGTCATGGGCATGAAAATGATAATTGACATGGTGATGGTTAATAAGGTTTGGAGTGGGAGCATGTGCAATGAAAACAGAATTGGATTGAGAATGCATCGTGAGGAATATTCAGTCCTGTAAAAGTGTGATGAATGCAGTGCTGTGATAAAACCAGGCTTACGCAGGGTCAGAGAGACAGACCACTTACCAGGACTGTCAGTTTCACGGCTGATGCTATCAAACGCTGCGCCAGGTCTAAGAAAAGACGACGGTCACTTTGTTTGCATCCTCAATAATTCTCAGCTCATTCACATGATCAGAGTGGAGCTTTTCCTGAAATACACCAGTGGTGGTGACCTCCAACAAAGGGCGACACCCCAGATGGAAGGAAGTGATCCTGAAGACTGAGAGCAGGTGATAAAACTGTCGCCTGTAGACAAAATGAATATTTGAGAAATGGTGTTGTCTTTCTTTCCTGACTGCATCATTGTGAAGAACGACTTGACCTTTAAGCACGTCAAAAGCAGCGTGTTGTCATCTTTTCTCTTTCAGCTTTTCAGTAATTTCTTTTCAGTAGTTTTCCATAACGATTTGCACATTAATTGCACTTTTTTTGTTGGAGCAACTGTCAGGAGTGGATGATGGAAAGGTCAGATTAATTCAAGTAAAAAGTCATTTAGTGCATCTTTTTGATTAAACAGGATTGATTTTTTGCACGTTAAGGCAATGTAATGTTGACAAATACTCTATTACGCTCTTGATTAGGGTCTAGAAATTGTTGAAACTTTAAACTGTAGGTGTAGCCTGTCGTATTTAGTTACTGTAAACACAACTCAATTTTAAATCATGTGCAGTATACAAAGTCACACAAGCATAACTTTCTGGGAAAAAGTTGTGTGATTCCAGTGATGGAATAAGAAATATTTTGACATCTCATTCACAAATAAATGACACATGTAAACACAGGCTACAGCCAGGCTGTAGTTGAGTTGTACATGTTAAATCCCATCACGTGCTCCTGCCAGTCTCCTCTCATCCCAGCTCCACAGATCTTTCTCCATCTTTTGCTTTGGTCTTACTAGACATTGTGCGTGCCATAAATAGACTTTTATTGTGAAATATTTAAATAATAATTATATCTTTCATTCATCTTATTTGGAGTCATATATCAGTTTTATCCTTTCTCATGTGCTATTTCTTTCCTCTGGCCTCTCTGTGTATTACCAGCATTTACACTCCATTCCTGGGAAATGCTTGGCTAAGTGGAGGGGGTGGTGCATGTAAGAACAAATAACCCCCCCCCAATGCACACACACACACACACACACACACCCTCACATATACATTGCCTCAGGTATGGTAGAGCAGAGATCAGCTGATCTCAAAAACAAAATGAAAGCGGTATTAGGAATATTATCCTGAGCATGTGATGGTTCATGAGTGCACATGCTCCTGTGTGCTTTGTGTGTGTGTGTGTGTGTGTGTGTGTGCCTTACAGGGTGCATGGGATCGTAATGAGATCACACATTTTGTTAGAGGACAGCCCCCAAAACGGTTCAATGAGTAGAGAGAGAACAGGAGACTGTTGGCTGGATGTAGGAGAGAGAGGGAAGAAGGAGGTTGGAGGATTGGTGGGGAGCATAGTGGGCGAAAGTTTTAACAAACTGGCACACTGCATTTTTTAAATAAGAAAGTACTTTTTTTATTTTACCTTTATCGTAGTCTACTGCAGCCACCATCCCATTTTGTCGGATGTGCACTCATGTATTTCTGTGCTTGTCCTCTTCTCACTTGAAGTAACTTTTCTACAGTGAAGCTTCTCCGTTGTGCTGCTTTGCATCCTGAAGGTGGTTCAGCCTGGACTGACCCTGACCCTCCATCATGAGGAGCCTGCGTGTGTCTGTGGTTCTGCTGCAGCTTCTCGGGACATGTTTGTGCCAGTTTCCTCGCCCGTGCGCCAACTCGGAGGGACTTCGGACCAAAGAGTGCTGCCCGGTGTGGGATGGCGACGGCTCCGCCTGCGGCGCCCTGTCGGGCCGCGGTTTCTGCACAGAGGTGGAGGTCTCAGAGGAGCCCGACGGGCCCCAGTACCCACACAGCGGGATTGATGACCGGGAGCGTTGGCCTTTGGCCTTCTTCAACAGGACATGTCGCTGTGCTGGGAACTACGGAGGCTTCAACTGTGGAGAATGCAAGTTCGGTTACTGGGGCTCAAACTGTGCAGAGTACCGGGAATCGGTGCGACGAAACATCCTCACCCTGTCGGCCTCGGAGCAACAGAAGTTCATCTCCTACCTGAACCTGGCTAAGAACACCGTCAGCCGTGACTATGTCATCTCCACGGCAACCAGAGCGGAGATGGGCGAAAACGGCGAGAACCCCATGTTCTCTGACATCAACACCTACGACCTGTTCGTCTGGATACATTACTACGTGTCGCGGGACGCCTTCCTAGGGGGGCCAGGGAACGTGTGGAGGGACATCGACTTCGCCCACGAGTCCGCGGCTTTCCTGCCCTGGCACCGGGTCTACCTGCTGCATTGGGAGAATGAAATAAGGAAGCTGACGGGAGATTTTAACTTCACTATCCCGTACTGGGACTGGAGGGATGCCGACACCTGTGAGGTGTGCACCGACGGTCTGATGGGTGGACGCAACTCCCTCAATCCCAACCTCATCAGCCCTGCTTCTGTCTTCTCTTCATGGAAGGTAAAAACAGCTGAATGTCTCACTCTCACTCTGTGTTTGTATGAGAGAGTGGAAAAAACGCACGTTTAGATGCATGGTCAAATCTTAAGTGTTATTAAGTTGTTGAAAAATTCCAATCCCCAACAAACAAATAAAGGCTTGTTTCATTTTCCAATCCTCTTAATCCAACTAAAGGAGAGCGTACCGTTTTAAGGATTCATGCTCAATTGATCCAGCCAATGTAAAGGAGTCAAAAAATCCTATTTTAAAGGTTTTGTTGGCTTTATTCTGAGATATCAGTGTTTTAGGAATTTGTCTCCTCAAATATGCATCCTATACTCCAGACAATTCATTCAAGATATATTCCATAATATGTCCTGTAAACAGAATGAAAGCAGCAGCAGAGCAACTCCTGTTAATGAATAAAACCTTATGAAAGTCTATGCACTCACAAAGTAGCTCACTTTCGTGTGTGTGTGTGTGTGTGTGTGCCTTTGTGTGTAGGTGATCTGCACCCAGCCAGAGGAATACAACAGCCGAGAGGCATTGTGTAACGCTACCGGGGAGGGTCCACTGTTGCGTAACCCTGGCAACCACGACAGCAACCGCATTCAGCGACTTCCCACAACTGCTGATGTGGATTTCACCGTGGGCCTCGCCGAGTACGAGACGGGACCCATGGACAGATTCGCCAACATGAGCTTCAGAAACGTCCTAGAGGGTAGACACACACACACACACACACACACACACACACATTCGATTTACTGTATCTTCATGCTTAAACACTGACTCTGAATATTTGATCATCTAATGAATGAGTTTTGATGTAGAAATGCACTTTCATGTTCTCTAAAATAACCAAATAAACACTGTAAATGAACAAGCACAGAATATATACAAATATTAACACTAATGTACCAGATGCTCAAAATATGCTTCAAACTGAAAGCTTGCCAGTTTTAATAATTCACATAAAGCTGGGTATAATTCAGATTTTATGGTTGGTGCTGCTGTATTTAACATTCATTACCTAATAATTTTCACAGAAATCTAAACCATTATTTCCATCCCTGCTAGTCTTTAGTTAGGTTACACCTATCGTACTTATATCAAAAGCTCCTCAATTGTGTGTAAAAAGGCCCTTGAAAGTAGAAGTGGCTTCATCAGTTCTATTCAATTCAGTGAACAATTCCGCTGTAGTTATAGTAACAGGATTTCCCAGTGTTTTAAAAATTATTTTGAAATCTGAAATTGTGCTGGAAGACAATTCCCTACATGACAGCGTTCACAAATATCTCCCAGTTCATATTTTAATCATCACCTCATGGCTCATTGTTTATTCTCCTTTATCTCTTATCTCTCTACATTTTGCTAACTCCCCCCGTTCCCTCCCCTCGTGCAGGTTTTGCCAGCCCAGAGACGGGCATGGCGGTGCCGGGTCAGAGCACCATGCACAACGCCTTGCACGTCTTCATGAACGGCTCCATGTCTTCAGTGCAGGGCTCAGCCAACGACCCCATATTCCTGCTGCACCACGCGTTCATAGACAGGTGCGACACACACAACAACACATTCACACACACACACACACACACACACACACACAAGCATGCATGCCTTCCCACAAATGCTGACAATGTTCATGAGGCTGATAATTTCACTGTGGTTTTTGTTCATTGTTGTAACATAAATATATATATATATATATATATATATATATATATATATATATCCACCTTCTTCTTCTCTGAATCTCTTGTCATCAACAGCATCTTTGAGCGTTGGCTCAGGACCCACCAACCTCTCCGCTCCAACTACCCACGTTCCAATGCCCCCATTGGCCACAACGATGGTTACTACATGGTGCCATTCCTGCCTCTTTATAGAAACGGGGAATATTTTCTGTCCAACAAGGATCTGGGATATGAATACGCCTATCTGTTGGATCCTGGTCAGTACAGTGAATGTTTTCTCTTACAGCTTTATAAAGGGGAAAACGTCTTATCCTGTCTGTCTGTCTGTCTCCACCACAGGCCAGAGGTTTGTCCAGGAGTACCTGACCCCCTACCTGGAGCAGGCCCAGCAGATCTGGCAGTGGCTGCTGGCAGCCGGCATCCTCGGGGCACTCATCGCCACGGTCGTCGCGGCGTTGGTCGTCGTTGCGAGAAGGAGATGGAAACGTAACCAGAGGAGGAAGAGGGCATCGAGTTACGGAGAGAGACAGCCGCTACTGCACAGCAGCTCGGAGGAGGGTTCAGCTTCCTATCAGACCACTCTGTAACACAAACACTGTTAACACAGCTGTGTGGATGTACAAAGTAATAGGGGCAATTCCATGACAAATGGATGGTGAATCCTGGTTAAACAAAAAATGTAATAAATTGTATATTATGAGATGGATAGAAGATAGTGGAGCTTTGAAATGCCAGAGTTGAGTGTATTATTTTTGCATTTGAGATATCTACTTCAGAGTCTTCTGCACCTAAATATAATGGAGGTGAAATGAGTTTCATTTATGGTGCTCAAAATCATTTAAAAGAATCTAATGCCTTGTCCAATAACTGTTTCACTGGTCCTGTGGCGATAAGAGAAATACTTGTGTACGTAAAAAAATTTTATACGCAGGCAAATAGTTTCACTGTTTTAAGCAACAGAACTAAAATCACATTCAGCTCCAATGTACTTGGGTGGCTGAGAGACTCAGATCAATCTGTTAAAACCACAGAAAATGATGCACAACTACAATAATAAGGTACTGTCTCTTCCTGTGGTTTGTGAATTACACTTTTAGGGTTTGAGACAATGGAAATGTGGATTATGTACAAGGAGGAATTAGATCAGGAAGCTGTCCCTTATATTTTATACATTCAGCTGCTACTGTACATGGTGGAAGTGCTACACACACACACACACACACACACACACACACACACACACACACACACACTCTAACTGGCAGACTTTCAGGCTAACACCAGTACATTACATCACAGGTTGTGTTGAGATTTATTCACTTGACTGAATTTGAAGGTCAAGGAACAAAAGTCTAGATAAATTAAACTCGGGTCAAGCTTGTCTAGCTGTTGTGGTTGTTTCTCTCAGGTTAAAAGTCACATTATCTCCCTCTTGTTGAATAAATCAGGGTTAGAACACATTAAAAAAACTCCTGGATTATCTCTTTCTCTCCACTTGACAAATGTGTTACCTTAAATTTCTAGAACTGTGCTTTTCCAGATGAATTTCCACATCAGGATTACAAAGTGGAACCCCTCTAATTGTGAAATCTTATAGAACAAAAGCTTGACTCAAGTTAATATTTATTCAATATTCACACAAGTGAATATGCTGACTGAAATCTCCACCCTCTTGTGTGTTAGCACTGGTGCTAAAGGACTCGTGACCTTTCACTAATAAACTGTTGGAGGTATCATGATAATAAGAATGACTTTGTACTTTCTGCATTAAAACCAGACCTGATGCAAATTGTCTCTTTTTCTCTTTTTTCATGTTGTTTATGCTAAAAAGTTTCCTGAAAAAAATCAAATCTTTTAAACTAACCATTAATAATATTTTTAATGTGTTTCTCAAATATGTGCATCTGATGTAACTACCTAGTATTATTTCACATTATCACACCTGTAGTTTTATGTAGAGATTAGATGCAAACAGTTGACAGTAGCTAATGGAATAACAACAGCCTTTTCAAACAGTCTAAAGTTCGTTTTAATCAATAGGAGAAACATGAAAACTGTGTGACAAACTACTCAAAATGTAGTGTCAAACTCACAAATTAATGATCAAATCAAAGGAAATTCCACCAATATCCTTGTACCTTTTTTTATCCGTCAATGCTTTCTAAAGATAAAAAAAAAGATTTATTTGGACATCTGTAGAGAAATTGCCAAAGCCCTGCAATAGTTTTCACATGACATAACATGACATTAAACAATATAAATAAATGAAAATAACAACTAAGTAGAAATACTGGCTGAGGTGGAGGTGGAGAGCTTGTTAGTTGCAAAAAAACTTCTCCACAGACTGAGAATTTACGCTCAGTGGAAAACGTACTACAAGCTTGGTGTCAGTGGTTACCATGACTGGCTTCACACATGTAATTCCAACTTGCTACAGTCCATTGTTTCTTAAACGTTCATATAAAAACAGTTTGTTTGGTCCCTGTCCCATGTCAGTCCTGGTCCGTTCAGAGATCGAATCCCTCTGTGTAATATTATTATCTGGTGTTTGTAGCCACAGAATTCCAAGTGTTTTTCCTCACATTATACTCCAAAATGAGAAAACACATTTACAGCTTAGAGAGGTGGGTGAAAGATCAAATCCAACAGCAACATTAGAAAAATGAAGCATCATTAGTGAAGAATCAGTGCAGTGAGATGGGCTCTATGAATTTGCTTTGATTTTACTCTGCTTTTTTTCAGAGGCAGATGACGTCTTCTGATCCTCAAGCTGAAGCTTCCGGAGCTCCAGTCAACAGTCAGGGCCGGACCGTGTTGAGAAAAAAAGGCCTCATGCTCCACATGAATTCATCGTACTGCTCAGCCACAGGCGACAATGGGTAAACGGGTCCTTATAAAATATAAATACAGTCTGTAAATAGTCCTGTTTGTTTTTTTTTTCAAAATTCTCCAAAGATATTCCAATAAAATATAATTCAAACAAACATAATTTTTTCCTAAAATGGGTGACTAAATCCATCCTGAACTTTGACCTCAGGGTGCGTAGGACCAGCTCTGACGCACAATTAACTGAAGGATTCCTTGTTGAATTCGAAGGTGGTCCCAGACGAGTGGGCAGAGTTACACAGTCTGTGGAGAGTCCTGGAGATGCCTTTAGGTCCACAGCAGAAAACCCCCACACGCTTACTGAAACCACACACACACACACACACACAGTTACATTGTGGGATATTAACAATAATTTGCTTTGATAACCTCAAATAATACACTCTACTCACTTCCTGTTGCTCCTTCCAATCTCATCTAACAGTAACTTCCACCTGGGTCTACCCACCAGCAGCCTCGATGTTAGAGGCCGGTATTTCTCCTCAGACATGCTCTGGGGGGAAAAACATTGCAATCTTAATTAATAAAGCAACAATTGAAATGGTAATGAAAGATAGAGGAAATAATACCCATGCAGTCAGGACATCAAGGGTCAATATTAGAGGTTTTATGATGTGTTGGATAATGTGAATAAAACAGCTGCAGCATTAGCAAACACTGAATATTTTATAGGGGAAAAGCATTTTGACATCTGTTGGGTGGAAGTTCCAAGTCGGTCATGACTTCAAGTCTCTTTTTCCTGCTCTTAATCCTGCTCACCTGCATATAGCAGCTCTGCGCTTTGGTTTGGGGACATTAAAACGTTATCTACACAGCAGCTGTGTAGGACTAAAAAGTGGAGCGCAGTTGTTGTGCAAAAACTATTTAAGCTATTGATATCTTCAACTTTATCACAGTTTGAAACAGCATTCATACAGCTCAGTAGAATTTCAACTTGAGGCTACACTTTAAAATTATAGCTTTTTGGCTCAGCCCAGACCCACTTAAAGAACAATATCTCTGTGTCATTCAATTTGTACAAGTATGAGACACAGAGAGATAGACTGGCATTACACTCTGAAATGTTGGTCTGCAAGGCTGCCAATCTAAAAGTGAGCTTTTTTTCTTTCCTTGTACAGAAAAGCATTTGATTCAGCTGCTGATGTGCGGACATCTTTTCACCTAGCTCGTCCTCTCATTGTTCGCGCTAAGCCATTAAATCCCGTGACTCCTGTGTTGATCCTATTTCACAGAGCAAATCTGACCTCGAAGGGGGTCACCTATAGGGTTCGATATGGGTCAAGATCTTTTTGTAGAATCGTATTAGTAATGGCCTAGATCTCATTTGCTGCTTTTACCTGCTGACTTTTCCGTGTAGCTTAATCAATAAAGCTGGAAGTGTGTGCAATGAGTAAGAGCTGGAACCTCGCCAAAGGTGAAGCTTAAAAAAATGCTCCTTAGACTCAACTAGCAGTAACTCTGCTTCCTGTGACAGGCCCTTCATTTCCCACAGGCATGTGGTTTTATGGCTTCTAATAAACTAAGTTAGTCAGTGAAAAGACTTTGTTTCCCCATCAGGGAATTGAACCCCTTTCTCCTACATGACAGGCAGGGCACCACTATACTAAGAAGGTGCTACAATGAAAAAGGAACATGCCAAAAAAAATATATACTATGCATACAATACAACTATTTCCAAAAGTTCAGAATAAAATGAAAAAAATATAGGCTGATTATCAATTATCTGCAAATACATGACAAATAAACAAGTCCATGTGTGATTTTTTAAGACATGAATCATTACATTGGAAAGTGGATTATAAATATTATAAATAACCACTGACACCCTCAAAACAATAGTAGAATTATCAGAGTTGTTGTTAGTTTTGTGTTGTTTTGTTTAACATTATAGTTTGTGGAGTTGAACATTTCTCTCAGGACAACACTGGTGTTGTAATTCTCGATCTATACACATAGAAACATTTGAAAGAGAAGGCACAAATAGAAAATGCTTTTAAAGCTTATGTTCATTTTCTCTACAGGCTGTTTTGACTTCCTTTGTAGAGCTGCTACCGTGATTAGAAGAGAAGACTGTGAAGGCTGTCTATATATATGTATATCCATATGCTCTCTGTGGTATATACTGCCTCCTAGTGGATGCAGTGTAAAAAAGCTGGTGAATGAAAGGAGATGAAAGGTTGAGCAGTCACTGAAAAGACAAACAGGAAAACAGACTGGTCACCTACCTGCAGGTTGTCTGTCTGACTGACGTACAGTCTCAGGTTAAAGTAGTCTGGTCTGTTCTCCTGCCATAACTAAAACAGACATGGACAAAGGGATCATTGAATATTGGTGTTGGGGACATGTTAAAAGTTACAAGTGACAACTTGTATTTTTCAGGTCACAAGATTTTGTTAATGGAATAAAGCAATGTGTAAAGCTTCAGTTGGAACATTTACAATATAAAAGAAACAAGAACGTGTTTCAGTCAGCCTATAAAGATGTTTTTGTTATACAGATGTGCAGATGTGGATACAATGACCTAATGTGCCTATTAGATTCCTACACATGTTCTTCACTGTGCAACAGAACTATGATGAGAGTTGTTTGAAGCCAGGACAATAATATAAAACAACAGATGCAACAGCAACGACTCTACTACTCTTCTGAATCTTTTATGCTTTTTCCCTTCTAATCCTAATTATAAAATTTTTTTTTTTATTTTTTTTTATCCGAATGGGAGAAAGCAACCACATCGAATGTCCCAACAACCTGAAGCAAGTGACATTTGGCTGAAAATAGATAAAGACATTTTCAGACTGAAAGACAGTAAAACTTCTGCTCAGACAACTACCGAACAAAAGTAATTCCCACATGTTTTAACTAACATAACCTGTAAGATAAAGCACACAGACTTTGTCCTAACCTTATGATGCAGGGAACACAGCAGCTCTGCAAACCAGTAGAAGGACCGGAGCTCTCTGCACACCCACACAAAGTACAACCTCTGCAACCTGAAACCTGTCCAGCCATCACTGGGAAAACAGCAGGGAGAAAGGAGGCCAAAAAAAAAAACATTGCTGGCTGAAATTGTGCATTGCTTGTCAGCATATGCTATTTTTCACAGCGAGTGTTCACACACTTACAGCAGAGCGTGCAGCACGCAGGCGAATGGCGTGACCCCTATTCCACCCGCAACACAAAGGCTGATGTCATAGTTGAACACTTCCTCTGATGGACTTCCAAATGGACCGTCCACATAGAGCCTGAAAAAACACAAACGCTGAGGACAAATATGCACACAAATAATAATTTTTTTTTCCCATCTCAGTCAAACACACATAAACAGATCAACATCCTGCATTTGAGATCCCACAGTCTGAGAGTCCCCTGCCCCCACAAACACACACATCGTCTCTACAACAGCTGCTCAAACACTTGTGTCATTGAGAACACACATACACACACACACACACACACACACACACACACACACACACCAAACATGCAGATAACCAAACAAAGCTGAATCCAATTAAGTAAAAATTCCTCTATATCAAGACTTTTTAAGCCACTAACTATTCCCACACAGTATGATATTACACATGAAAGTCAAAATCCAGCCCAAGACCTCGATCATAATGCTTCACAGGCCCACCACAGTGTCAATGTTGATGTCACATGAGTCCTCATCTGCTTCTGGTCATTGTGCTACGCTAGGCTAAAAATAACCTGGAAAACATTTCTAAAGAACTGATTCTGCTACAGAATCAAACAACTGTCATAGGATTCCACTGCTTTTTTTTCAACGTCTCAATTCATTTTATTGTGATCTCAAGGCTGATTTAAATAAGGGCGTAAATAGGGGGGCACTGACTGTATAGTTGACATCACAACTTCACAGAGGTGAAACAGCTATTCAGATCTTATTTTCTATGATAAGGGAGCTGTAAATAGCAACTCTCCACAACCATGAGTGGGCACTGTTGTACACACTTCAGCAAGGGCTTGGGTAGTATGGGGTATACAAGGTACAACTGAAGGTAATGCAATGCAAGCAAATACAAAGAAGTGACATAGCTTCATTAAATACTGTAAGAGACAAAGGCAACTATTTCCTGTCTTTTTATTTATTCTATGGGTCACAGGTTACCTGCTATGTCATGTAAATATGGCTGCAGTGAAAAAGAAGGTGTCCTATATGACTTCTATCACCAGAAACTCTGCTTTTAGTTTATTTTGTTGATCCATCAAAAATGTCAACAATCTTGTCATAAGTGTAAAAACCTTTGGACCACCATGTGCTTTCAGCCCTGCAAAAGCCTACCTGTGTTCTTAGACCTGATATCACCTTATGTTTTAGCCTACCTACTTAACCTACTTAAATATTTGCCATCTCCTTTATATTTTTTTTTTCATATGTTTCTCAACCTTTTGTTGCTTCATTTTGGTTCATTCAGACATGTGAATTAATTGATTGATTGTAATGTCAGGAAGGTATGAAGGTATGAAAACAATAATAGACAGAGAAACAGAGGGATGGGCTTTTGTGGTCATAACACCTCCCTCTTCATCTATGCCTATCTCTTTCTCTCTTACACAGGAAGAGTGGAGGGGTCAGAGGTCAGGAGGTCGCAACCTCTGACTCCTATGTGATTCTGAGCTTTCATGAGAAATCATGTCAGCCACATCACTCCCACACTCACACACTCTCTCTCTCTTTCTCTCTCACACACACACACACACACACACACACACACACACACACTTTGGGTATCTCCTCTGCTGCACCATGGGGAGGATCTCCAAGTCTGTCCTCCGCTCAGGAAGTAGCAGCTGTGTGAACCGTTCTGAGGAGAAGAGAGGAGAGGAGAAGGGGGTATTTAGTCCACTGATTTAGCACTCAAAGAACAGACAGTGACATAAATATTGCAGCCATTATGTCTGCTTAGATATTAACACATTTAGAGGTGTCTATACGTTCCTGTTCAGTGTTTGGTTACATGTCTTCATGGCAAATTAAGGGGCCAACACAAACAAATGGACTTCCGCTTCTGTTCTCTAAAGGCCTGTGTGTCTAAATGTAAGTAAAAACGACTGCACAAGTTAGCATTTGTCACAGGCTTTCAAAGGCCACAACTTCCTCTAGAAGCGAGTCCCCCGAGTCTGCTGCTGCATACCAGTGCAACTGATGCAGTCGCATAAAAAAATGTGCAGGACAATGGATAACATTTTTGCCTGGGGAATGGCTTCAAATTCTCGTGTTAATGTTGTGTTTGGATCGCACTAGTGTTTGCACATGAAAGTTAATCACACCCACATCTTCTGGTCAAGTGAAAAAGGGTGATGAGTTCCCTGCAGGCAGCACAACATTGTCTCTTGGACTGATAACAGAAGAAATATTAGGAAAGGAACTCTATCTCTTTCAAGTTTTACTGGTTTCTTATAAAAAAAATAAATCAGAACATGAAACAGAATCCCCATACTTTGATGCATAGAGTGGATGGAGTGCAGTATGGCAGTTTCCCTGAGGAATACAGAGAAAATGGAAACAAGGAAGCTACCTCTTCTGCATCTGGATAAATCTAATAAGAAATATGCACAATAAAGTAAAATACAGTAAAGTAAGCTTTGTGGATGTTTTTCAAATTTCTTTCGTAAAACATATTTTAATTAAAAAATGACAAAAAATAATTAATGATGAACAGAGCACAACTAGTTTAGTCAAAAGAGGCCTATTATGCTCACTTCCTGCTATATATTTTATCCTCCACTAGAGTAGGTTTGCATGACTCACTGCTCGAAAAACTCCTGGGCCTTCTTGCATCACCTCAGGCCAGCCTCTTTCCCCTTTTACACAGCCTCTGTCCTGCTTGTCGTTATGTGTAAATAGTATAAAAAGAGAATGGAGGGGCAGAGATGTTCCTCCATTAAACCAATAGCAGAGATAGGCACATTTCAGGATCCACATCTGCATAATAGACCTAGCTGGACAACTCTGTCATTGTACATATCAACATGTTGAATATGACTGTTTGACTCTGTGTAAGAAGGCAAAACCGGTATAATATGGATTCTTCTTTAGGCAATATTGCAACACCTCTGTATAAAAGGGGCTACTGTTTCACACAGGACATGCAACGCCCTCCTCCCCATGAGCCCACAGTTCTGATTGTCCATCTTCCTGAAGCTGTGTCTTGTGAAAGAAATGTCAACTGTCCTGTAAAGTCCTGCTTCGGCTCCTTTATTAAAAGCTATAAATGACTAAACAAGGGACTTTTAATTAAGAATTTACAGGAAATAAATTTGTTTTTCAGCTCACTATTTCTTTGGTGGCTCAGAAATAATAAGGGAGGAATAATTCTAGCAGAAAAAGTAACAGTAACAGTAGATTTTTGATGAAATGCCGCAGAAGACCTCCAACAGGTAAATAACTTTACTTTGTTGTGCTGTGTGTTAGCAAAGCAGGGATCTTGTGTTGCAGATGAACACAAACACACACACACACACACACACACACACACACACACACACACACACACACACACACACACACATACATACATACATACATACATACATACATACATACATACATACATACATACATACATACATACATACATACATACATACATACATACATACATACATACATACATACATACATACATACATACATACATATATATATATATATATATATATATATACACAATCATATATATAGAAAGCTCTTCTCTCTCTTTAATCAAAAACATCAGAAACCAAAAAGTCTACTGATTCCAACTTTATGAACCGAAATCCTACAAGCTGTGTGCGTATGTGTGTGTGGGGGGGTAAGTTTTCCATCCAGACAATAACACAGTGAGAGCCCTGGCATCCTAGCCTCAAGGTGAAGGAGAACTCAAACATACACACACACACACACACACACACACACACACACATAGGGATATGTAATCGGAAATTTACCCTCCCCATACAAAGGAGAGAAAGAAGATGAGGACAAAACAAAATGCCATCCGGTTGACTCTGATAGGAACAGAAAGACTGTGTGTCTCCCCTTTTATCTGTACGTGTGTTTGTGTACGTGTGTGAACCCACCAGTCCAGTCTCCCACGACTCGGAGATGGATGCCAAAAGTTTGCTTGTTCTCTGTGGGACACTGTGAGGAGTTAGAGAGCAGACGGTGAGTCACAATGAAACCAGCATGTTCACATGCAACTAACACAAGAGGCATGCACACAAACACACAGCCCAGTGTGCAAGTACAATAGATAGCAATGATATCTAACAATGCACACTCACACACACACACACACACACTCAGACACACACATATACAGCCTTCCTGTTGGCAGACGGCATTACTAGCCTCAGGGGTCTGTCTGCTCTCTGTCAGAGTGATTCTGTGCCCTCCTCCTACAAGCTTTAAAACACACCAGGCATAGGCATGCACACAGCATGTACATGTCTCTGTTTGTGTGAATGAGTGTGTATCCATCCCTGTATGCTGCCTAAGCAGAAAGTAGTTCCTTTGTCTTCTGCTTTTGACTCACACAATCTGGACCAAATCTGAAAACTAATGACCTAAACTACTAAACTAAAAAACTATCAAATATTACTGGAAGATGCAGCCGTCAATGGCGTGCCAGTCAGCAGTAGAGGGGGTGGGATGTAAAGAGGCAGAGACAAAGAACTGCATGTTCTTTGCCAGGGGGAAAAAAGTAAGAAACTTTAAAAACATATGTGGGTGTGTGTGTCCATGTGTGTGTGTTTTAGCATTGTGTCATGAGTGAGGAATGTGTTGGAGTGTGTTGCAGAGTTGCATCAACTCTTACCACTGTTAGTGTGAAGGGATGGTTCTCAAATGAGGAAACACCTGGACAGTTTAGAACAATATACTGAGAAAAAGAAAGATAGGAGGAGAGGCAGAGAAAACACAGAGGAAAGAACTATTAACGAGATAAGTACAAGATAATATGTGATACAACGAAACACAAAACAAGCTTGTCCTCTCACCTGTCCAGGACGAGCTTTAAAGTTCTTCTTCAGCATTCGCAACTCAATGACATCACAGGGGTGTCTGATGACTGTCACTATGGTAACGGGGTCACTGCTCCGGATGTAGCGATAGATACGTTCCGCACAGTAGAGACAGAGAGGACCAGACACCCAAAGCCATGTCTACACACACACACACACACACACACACACACACACACACTTGTTATAATGCTAACAATGAAACCTTTGATCTGTAGAAACAATTATAATTACATCCTGATTTTATAGCTCACAGCCTCCATGGATCATATCTGCTCAAGTGAGGAAAGACGATGAAGATTAGTCAGGATACTGGATGCTTTAGTCTCTTCTTTAGATCAAGGCATCTTCTTTTACCTTTAGGTGTAGGTGTTTAGGTGTAGCATACCTTATACAAATATACTCACACAATGTGTCTTTATATCATCAGATGTCAGACAGATGTGTTTCTACCTGTTCTGAATGGCTGCATTCATAAAGCGAGGTGGAAAGCCTGCTGTTATAGCTTCTTCTTAGCTGTAAAGCACTGTCCCCTTGATCTCTCTCCCAAATCTCTGTGTCTTTTATGTGTCTTTAATCTCAGCGCAATGAATTATACAAATGGTGACAAAGGCGTACACTTTCTCTTTATACTCATTAAACAAGGTAAAAATCACTGGGTTCTTTTTTTCCCAGTTGGGGTCGATATAGCACCATCACAAAACTGTGTTAAAGTTAGAGAGAAACAGACAGGAGTGACTTAAGTGTTATTTAAAAAATTAAATTAATTAAATTATTTACCCAAAATAAAAGCTGTTAGAATTATAATCTACTATTTTCAACCCTTCATGTCATGTAGTTTCTTATGACTTGTATATATCATCTGAGCTTCATATGAATCAGTTTTTAGATAAACCTTGTTATGTGTAACCCCAAATACAAATAACAGATTGGTACTCAGCCATAATTGACCATAGTGTTTTAGTGTGAACAGTTGAGAAAGATAAAAAAGGGTTGTTGAAATGACTATGACCAACCAATTAAATTACTGTTAAATGATGGAAGCAATTAAACAGACTATACTGACGTCTTTAGCATTAGTTTGTGGTTGTGGGCAAGTCGGCTGCTTATCTTTCTCTTTCTCCTAATTTGTTTCATTCTAACCACATGCAGCCAAAGAGGAGAGGAATCAGAAGAAAACATGCTGACCCCATCAACCCCACCATCACAGCATGTGGTGTTTCTCTTTCTTTACTCTGGCAGATATACCTGTACTAAGACTAATTTGCTCGTAGCTCCAGTAAAGCCTGGGGAGCACTATCGGGTTTAAGGGGGATTTTATGGAACTAGCTTGTTGCTTAACAACCATGTGCAAACATATAATCATCACACACACACACAGGACGAAACACACACAAACACAGACCTTGATGTAAAAAATGGGTGCCTGCCCCTCCCTGATAGTTCTACACCTCTAATAAATAGGGCCGACTCCCTCCGACACTTCAGACGCACCCACTGCAAAACACATGCACCTCAAATGCACACACACACACACCAGTAAATTTAAGCACCAAGACTCATGTGACAGATTCAGACCTGGGGGTAGTGAGGTTGGAAGTGAGCCTCTTCTCTGCATCTCCTCTGTTCAACCTCACGTTGTTCCAGCTCCTCCACCTGCTGCTCTGTGCTGCTCTGATTGGCTCTGAGGCAGCCGGGAGGGTGGGCCTCTACATTAGTCTGATACTTCAATGCTCCGCTGTTTGAAAGAGGATAAAAAAAAGGAAATTGAGAAACATTTTCTGAGAAAGGCCATGAGGACAAATGAAAGTATGTTGGGTAAATCAGTGATCAAAGAACAATGGCTTACCCCACCATGTGCACCATGAGGACGATGTAGAAGATAATGAAGAGGTTGTGTGTGTACCAGAAGATCTCATAGTTGTATATCCTGCAAATCAAACACAAATGCATGTTTATAATATATATTTGTACTTGTACATCAGAGTGCACCTGAAATGAAAAGTATTGACCAAAAATATATGTAAAGCATCAATGAATCATACTAATGTGATACACGGAAAAAAAAACAAATGAGACACAAAACAGAGAAAAGACAACAAATGAAGAAAGCCAGTTCAGAGTTTATTCAAGGACCAGACGCACAGACTCCCAGCTCAAAGCCTGAGTAAACAGAACATCAGAGGTCAATAATAAATGGGTCATAACACACAATGACCCCCTCCCCATAAAACTGCAAACAATAGCCATAATCAAACCCCAACTCCATCCTCTTTGACTGCAACATCTTAAGAGGACTAAATCCTTTCTTTAAGTATAACTTGTTCCTGTACAGACCTCCACTGGACTGAGCCTTCTTCATGAGGATGTATTTGTACATCACAAACTGTATAAGTATGTGTCAGCTGGTAATCGCGTAATAATACATCTCAACAGATGAATGTTTTGAAGAAGAATTTTGGAATAAGAATACAAGTTTTTTCTTCAAAAGGTAATTTTCAGGGGCGACACGGTGGTGCGGTGGGTAGCACTGTTGCCTCACAGCAAGAAGGTCGCAGGTTCAAGACCGCCTTGGGCCTGGGTCTGGGGCCTTTCTGTGTGGAGTTTGCATGTTCTCCCCGTGTCTGCGTGGGTTTTCACCGGGTACTCCGGTTTCCTCCCACAATACAAAAAACATGCTCAGGTTAATTGGTAAACTCTAAATTGCCCATAGGTGTGAGTGTGAGAGTGAATGGTGTGTGAATGGTGTGTGTGCCCCACGATTGGCTGGCGACCATCTGGGGTGTATCCCTGCCTCTCGCCTTAACGCGCTGGGATAGGCTCCAGCAGACCCCTGCGACCCCGAAAGGGAATAAGCGGGATAGACAATGGATGGATGGATGGATGGTAATTTTCAGAACTCAGTTTTTTATATAAAGAAGTTTAAATCAAATATATGTCATTTTTGCTTGAAGAATTATTAAATGACTAAGTAATTTTTAAAAATTCCTTATCTCTATTGACACCCTTGGTGGTGGCCGGTAGAGAAGCTGCAGTCATCACCCTGTTGCTCATGATCGTGACAGTTGCAGGAGACATCTTTGGATCGGGTGACTGATTATTTTACACTGTTCCTTTTTATGAGTGATAATTCAATAACTTGTTAATATTATGTGTGATGGTGTCAGTGGATCATTCAAGCTCATTGAGTGGCTGCTCCTTATCCATCTCAGCAGCCATCACCCACCACTCAGGCCACTCAGCTAAACCCTTATCTGAAGCCTTAAGTGCTCTGGAAATTCCTCTTATCCTCCATTTAATTACTGAAGAAAGCAGGGAGAGGACACGCACATGCACACACACACATACACACTCAGAGAATCTCACACATCTGAAGAGGTTACCCCACACACACACACACACACACACACACACACACACATGCAGAGTGGGTGACCTACTCTGACCTGAGTAATGACAGAGCTGTGAGTGGAACACTTAGAGGGGATTTGCTCTGCAACAGACTTCTGTTAGCAAGCCTCCACCATCAACTCACGTAAGATAAGTCATAAACTCTGGCAGAAAGACACAGACATGTAGAAAACATCAGACACAGAGACAGAGACACACAGGACATCCTGTTAAACAAGCATGCTTGTGTTGAGAGACGTGGATACCAGGCTGCAACTTGACTTTACCATGCGTTATGATTGGAACCTACGACTAAAAAGACAAATGCTGTACCTGTGAGGCTCCCTGACTTTTAGGCTTTGTCATGAAAACATTTGCATAAATCATATCTTGTCTACCCCCTCTGTTGACAAGAGCACTTGTGAAAACAACAACACTTGCAAGTGTCCCTTTTAAAGTTTGAATAGATAAAAATGTGCAACTAATTTGCAATCAATTCTCGATTAACTATAGACGGTCATGCGATTAATCACAATTACATATTTTAATTGATTGGCAGCCCTGAACAGAACCTTGCCTGCAGTTCCAACATGTGTCAACAGTTTTACAGAGCTGTCTCTTATCGTGGCTGTCGATGAGCCTCAGGCAGGAAGCCTGATAGAGCACAACCTTTCTTTATACATCCATGACATAAAAACAAACTACGATTATGATGATGGATGGTGGTTTTGCTGGACCTACCGAACGCAGTAGGAGGATGACGTGAACATCAAGAACAGGATGAGAACCAACAGGACGCCAGTAACCCCTGGGACTGAAATCAGACAGAGATAAAATCACAGAGCCAATCAGAGAGCACTGAATGATGTACTGTTTTATGGTGATATTTCTATGCAAATAAGTTTAACAATGATATAAACTATTTTAATAGCAACAAGTAATAGTCAGCAAGGGCTTTATATTACCAACTAAGACCGTCACAAATAGAAAGACAGTGATAAAGATATAAAAAGAGAGACAGTGAGAACCGAACAAGACTGACACAGCGAGACTTCCTCTCAACTTCTTGGCATGAAGCCACTCTAATCTTTAACACATTTACCAAGGAAAAAAATGCTAGCATACATGCACCACAGATTATACACTCTATTGTATAAGAAAGAGTAAAGAGAAAAGTTTATCTTACTTGTTGTCAAAATGATCAGCTTTGGATCCTGGGAAAACAACAAAATAAATCCATATATCAATAATATATATCAATATTATTATTATTGTTGCCCATTATGAAAGTTATGGGGTTAAGGTCTTGATTAAAGAAGTTGTTTTTTCTCATATGAAGCGCTTTTTATTATTGTATAACAGTGTCTGATATCCCATCTCACCTTTTTGACACAAACATTTTTGGCACATAATTTTCTGTAACTTTCCAAAATGATAATCCAACAAGTACATCTGCCTTATATGTGTGGAGGTGAGAAAGCAAGAGATGTTTTTCTCTCTTTGTGCAACTACTTCTGTCAGGTTTTCTGTGCAAAAATGAATGAGACATGGTTCGATGACAATCAAACCTAAAGAATGCGCTATGCCATCAGGGTGGTTCACAACTATAGACGTGTGAGTGTGTTTGTGCGTCACCTCTCCCTTGTAGCGGGCGAAGTTCAGAGCCGGGAACTCGTCTGAGTAGCTGACACTGAAGTTGAGGACATTCACCAGGTGGGCAGAAACATGTACAACTGAAGAAGAAGGAGGCAGAGAGTACTGTAGGAACACGGACACAGATGCTTTTTTATCAGCACACAGACATCAGCAGACACACGGGACATCTCTCCAGCTTCACACGCACGCACACGCGCGCACACACACGCGCACGCACACACACACACACACAATTATAGAAGGTCAAAAAGAACCGCTTGAGGAAACTCATACAAACATTTCTTTGTCTATTCAGCGGAAAGTCAGCAAAACATGCTCCTTACTCACTGGTTCACACACAAACGCATGCAAACACACACACATACACACACACACACACACACACACTCTTCCCTGACATCATAGCCTAACCACGCAACCGCTCGACAGCTGATGGAATTAGAGGGCGTGATCATGAGACTCAAGGGTCCTTTTTTCTCACCCACATCCTCAGTCACACTGCCTCCCGCCCCTCTCCTCATTGTCATTTGTCTCAGAACTTTGGAACTCCGCTATTATAACATGAGAACATTGCCTGAGGAAAGCTGGGTATGTGTGTGTGTGTGTGTGTGTGTGTGTGTGTGTGTGTGTGTGTGTGAGTTTGTGTGTGAATAGTGATGGTGAAAGACAGCTTACAGATAGTGAACAGCAGTTCTTTTCTTCAATGGTTCTGGATTACAAGCAGTCGATCTGTCAGTCAACAACTTTGATCCAGGGGCCAGTTTCACCAAATCTGCCCCTTGCAACAATGGATCATTTTCTGCCATGTTATGTTTAAGACATTCATCTTAACAAAAGAACATCATACTTGTGGCCCATGCATGATGTACAGTAGAAATCTCAATCTGCAATTGGTAAGTGAAACAGGACAGTGTTCGGCACCATTTACAATCTTCGTGTGAGCAGTGCTCACAAGTTGCTTTTCTGAAACAACTATTTCATTCATTGCGATGAAATCAACCAGACTGAAAAATCTGAACCACAAATATTTCACAGTAAATTTGGTACAGACATGGTGCCTAGAGACTTAATCATAATAATGTCTGCTCCTACTTCTCATTTAGTGTAGTAGATCAACTTTTTATGTTATGGTACAAAATGTTCATTTAGCAGCTGACATCAACATGGTAGCATTGTGAACATGTTAGCAGTTAGCTCAGAGCTGAGTACACCCTAACAGAGCTGCAATGGAACATTTCATGGGATGGGTAGAAAATAAACTATGGAGAGAAGCTTTTCAGAAAAAAAATCAGAAGAAGTAAATCAGAGCTCTGCACAGCTGCTGGGAGAGAGAACACACACCACCACCACCAGCTGGAGAGACATCACAGCTGGTACCCCAGGAATGCTGAGCCAGCCTGGATCCACATATACACACACACACACACACACACACGCACAAACACACACACACAAGCAGAGTCACATGCAGACATATGAGCTGTTAGTGATAAGTGAGTTTTTACCGGAGAAGATGCAGATGGCGACTCCACAGGACACATGAAAGGTCTTGCTCTTGTCCAGTAGTCTGCGTGTCTTTCTGCTTGATACCTGCATGTGTATGTGTGTGTGTGTGTGTGTGTGTGTGTGTGTGTGTGTGTGGTCAGACAAAGAACAGTTATCTAACGTAATACAATCTCCATCCATATATTGTTACTCATAATTATGCACAGAAATATACTTTTAAAGTCAATCTCACTAATTGACCTTAACTTTACCTTAACTTTAGGACATTTACAAAAAAAATTGTTTTGGAATAAATTGGACATGACATCAATACAGATTACAACATACAAATCCATCCTATTCATCTCGCCACTCTGCCTACACCTCCATGCCTTCCTCCCTCCGCCGCTTAGTCTTCTTCCTACCTGGTGTGTTCCTCTGAAAAAGGTGAGTAGTGAGCGACACATAGGCAACAGCACCAGGCTGCAGTTCAGATTCAGGACCGATGCAGACGCCCTGCTGATGCACAGCCCTAGCTGGAAAAAAAGATATTGTTAGGTAGGTTCCAGAAATGGGACCTGATGGAGCTGATGCTATTTGATAAGGGTCTGACAAATTATTAGTTACTATTCCTATTTAGATTTTGACTGTTCATTGTTTGCAATGGCGATTTACTCTATGAATCGTTATCCTCTTCAGCATAAAGTGTTATAGATGGCTTTATTCTTGTCATTTCTCTTTGCAGAAGCTTTGCCTTTAAACCAAGCACGTCTTTAATCCACTAGGATGATGACGCTGACCCCATTATGACATAAAGACATTGGTGGGTAAAACACTGCTTTTAAAAATATGTTTAAAATGTATATGAAAACTCTAAAATCAGTGAAGTCACTATGTTTCATCCCAACAACCCAATGATGAGATTGTTAATAAAGTTTAGATAAAAATAAATAGATAAAGTTTCTTAATTAAACGATGAGTTTTTTTCCCCACAAGCTATTCTCTACATGTTCTACTCATTGCACTGCAACTTGTATTACACCAATGTCAAAAAATATACCGATAACATTTCCGTCACATCCCAGGACATCCGGCCTGAATGATACAGTACACCACCTGGTACCAGGATAGATTTGGTGCTTTTTAAAGAAGCGACATGAGAGAGATGTCAACTGTGGAATCGAAAAACCACAACCACAGCTCAATAATCACGGCTGTTTTCATGCAGAAACACTGGTTGTGCTTTTAAACTTAGCACATTGAACACATTCTTGGCAACCTCTGTGTGTGCACTGCTGATGCTGTCTCTTCTGATTATGCGTAAGAAACTGAAACAACTAGCGTGAGAGATGAAGGTACATAAATGTGTACTATAGCTGAGGGATACCAGAGGAGACTCAGCTTATAGTTTAAATGTAGCCCCATCTTTTACTTCACTCAAAATCAATCTTTTGAGTTTCAAAAATATACTTTTCCCAGTAGGTTCGCTGTAGAAGTATGATTAAATGATTTTTTGCATGCTTATGGCTGGACAAGCACCAATTCTAAAGGATTAGAGAAGCAAATTGCTGATCCCTATTCCAGTTAGACATGAGAGACCAATATGGGAATGTACGAGGGGGGGTGAACTGTATAAACATGGTGTGCACAAGCAGGTGAATGTTAGTATCTGCTTATATAGTAAGTTGAGGTTAACATGAGCATATTTAAAACACCCCCCCCCCACACACACACACACACACACACACACATCAACTCGACACAACTTCCGATAGAAAAACAGCTGATGTCAAAACCACAAGCAGGAGATCTGATATCCTGCTTTCTGTACATCCCTGAGACACACACACACACACACACACACACACACACCCACACAGAACCCCACACACAAACTAATGAACCATACAGGTGAATGAGATAAGATGCTTTTTAAAATCAAACCAAAAGTTCCCTTCAGCAGCGGTAAAACTTTGGGTTCCCCAATTTGGGTGCACACACACACATATGCTCACACACACACGCATACAAACTCAAACACATGCAGGTACACAAAAGCGCACACACACACACAAACTTAAGCCCTCTAAGGCATTCAGTCAAAGTCAGTGGCGTGCCCACACTTGCCCCTCTCTCCCCTGTGCCTCCCACCATACAGGCAGTGCTCACACATGCTGCTCGCTGCCACTTCTTATTCTTCAACTTATTTCATTCTGCACACATTCACTTTTCGGTGTATTTTTGTGGTTCACTTTTTTTCCTGCTACAGTAGGTTTTATTTGTCAGTTTGTGTTTCGCCATTCAACATTCTTTTTCCTTAGCCACAGTGGCTAAATGTTAATGAAGAACTTGTGTTTTCGGTCATATTATTTGCAAAAAATGTGCATTAATACTGTGACATGGACGGTTTAGCTATGAGGGAACCAAGTATGATTAAATGTCTTTGCGCTAAATGAAGAAAATAATATTCTGAAAATGTTGTTGATTGTTGTTTTTATGGGAAAATAAGCTTCTTGAACATGAATATGTTCAGTTTTCTGTACTTCTTTTGACTGTTGGTCAGCACAAGACATTTTGTTTCAATCCATTTTTTCCACTTTCTGACACTTCAAATAAAAATAATTAGTTACAGCCCCTGTAGCCCCAGAGTGGAACGGTTCAAAACTGGAGAATTCATCAATGTGCCACAGTTATCGACATCAGAGCTGACAACGGTGATATCTTTTAAATTGATAATAAGCAGGATAAAAACACAACAGAGAACAGGAAATCATGCCATCTGTGTCCAGGCTTTAACAAACAACTAGTGATCACAGAGCTGGAATGCGGGTGTATTTGTAATACATAACCACAACCAACAGCAGCTAAACACTGAACAGAGAAACACAAGCAGTGGAGCGGTCTGAGCTCTGAAAATCTCAGATGACTGAACGGCATGTCAGTGGCATTATGACTTATTCTGGCACATAAACGTGCATCAAGAATGCACACACACACGCTCACACACACACCCAAACAACACCTGAACCTGAACTTGTGACAACTATTATACCAGTGCTCACATGGAGCACAAACCATCAGAACCCTAACTATGTGTGTGTGTATGTGTGTGTGTGTGTGCCAGCCAGGTACTGAAACACACAAGTGTCTAACTGCTGCCACTGACTTTATATTCTAATAATTCAGACTCATTTAAGCTGCATGTGTAAAAAGACCATCTCAAAACCTACACCTGATGAATACAATAAATATTTGTGGCCATGCTGTGATATGTAGAAGTGGGTTTGTCCTGCATTAGAGATTTGCTCCATGTAGGGATATAACTTACGGCTTAATTGGTGTCATCTGGACAGCCAGTAAAACAAGTCACATGACCAATTCGGAGGAAATGCTACGTGATATTTAGAAGTATAGACCTTATATAGCGTTTGTTCCTTTTGCTATTTTTATCCAGAACTTAGGCTTTGAAAGACCTTCTGTGAGTGTTCACGTAAACTGCTATTTCCTGTGTTTTATGGTGGTTTTCCCCAGCAGTCGTTTCTTACATGATTACAACCTACAAGCCTGGATACAGGGACAGGCACCGATCAGGGTTTGCCTGCTGATCCATTTAATGCGTCGATGTATATAATACGTTTCACAAATGCACATGCCTGGTAATACATGTACCAGACGGGAGGTGTTACTGCAGTAAAAACGTCCTCTGGAGCATCAACACTCGTACAAATACCGGAACGTCAGGGTTTCAGTTCTTATGTGGGTCGCAACATTTACTAGCTGAACAAAAAAGACTTAGTGTTCCTAAATCGGCTGTATACTACAATGAGCAACCTTCTTTCATGTCACACGGGTATATATACGTTTAAAGAGTTTGACCCCTTTGACCTCCTTCTCATGAGTGAGAGTGCTGCAGTCAGAAAACTGTTATTTAGTCTCCTGATGAAGCACTGCTGTGTGTCCTTTTAGTTTTATGTTCCAAGACATATCTCTGTGTAATATAGCTATTGTCTGTCCACAAGTATAGGCATGGCATAGACAAGGGCAGTTTTATCAGCAAGCTTCCTTCCACGCCAACAATTTCCCACGAGTTTGTGGAGTTTTATAGAATAAATGACTGGTTAAATGAACAAAAATGAGTCATGTCTTACCCCGAGCATCTTGTAGAGGTAGTGGTACTGCTGTCCGGTGAAGTAGAGCAGGAAGGTCTTTACAAACAGCCAGGTGTTTGCTCCCAACCACAGCATCTGCACACACACATACACACACAAATCATGCACACACACAACACAATATGACCAATACTAACTACACAATACTTTTTTGTTGCTTTTGTTGGTTTGTTTCTAAATTTAAATGTTTTGAATGTTGTCATGTATCAGACACTTACACTTACATTCAACCTCACAAAACTACCATATGATTGTAGTGTATATATACAATCATATATATATATAGTTCTTACTGAGCATTGACAACATGAACAACTTTATGAATGTTCAGATCTCAGTGTTCTCCCCTCAGGATGAAGGTGGCACAGAACAAGTTGTCTCGGGGGGAATAAAACACAGAAACAGGTAAAACAAACAGCCAGACACACACACACAGGACGATGTGAAGTTGTGAAGTGGAGCTGCGAGGCTCAGAAATCTCGAAGAAACGTTTTTGTTTTCCCCACCAGGACCAAGTGTTTTCCTCCCTCGTTGGCGACCCAGCTCCGCACCGACACAACCATGATGACTCCGACCGACTCAGCGGCGGCTGCAGCCCGAAAGTTTTCCACCAAACCCCCGGTGTGGCTGAGAGGGGAACACCCGTCCTCCCAGCAGCTCTCTCTCTCTCTCTCTCTCTCTCTCCGTGTGTGTGTGTGTGTGTGTGTCTCTGCAGACCGGCCGGTGTCTGCCCCGTCCTGCCGACACTCCTCCGTTATGTTCCATACCGCTCTGCTCCGCTCAGCCCGTCACATCGTGCGCGTCTCGTGCCGCCGCCACGCTTCGCACCGCAACACAACCCCCCGCAGGCAAAAAGAACAGGAAAAAAGAAATAACTCTAAAAGATGTCATTAGGACAAATGAAGTAAACCAACAAAGCCGGAGGAGAACAATAAACGTCGCTCCACCGATCCGCGCCGCTCCTTTCTGCCACCAGAGGGCGCCGCAGACTCACTGTATGAACACACACCTGTGGCTCGTTAGGAGGCCGATGAGATAGCTTTGATGCTAACTTTGACGTTAGCTTTGATGCTAACGTTGATGTTAGCTTTGATACTAACTTTGACGTTAGCTTTGATGCTAACGTTGATGTTAGCTTTGATGCTAACGTTGACCGTTAGCTTTGATGCTAACGTTGATGTTAGCTTTGATGCTAACTTTGACGTTAGCTTTGATGCTAACTTTGACGTTAGCTTTGATGCTAACTTTGACGTTAGCTTTGATGCTAGCCTTGATGCTAGCTTTGATGCTACTTTATGCTTACACTGCACTACAGACAGGGAAATATTAGTTCTATCTTCAAATACAACACAATTTTAATAACACAACACAAGCAAAATGTGTATGGGACAATGACAAAACCGTCATGTGGTGCAACCCTAAAAACTTGGTACAAGACAGTTCAACTCTCTTAAACAGTTTTTTCCTAGGTGGATTAAATTATTAAAATTTATTATTCTTTTTTGGTTATTCCATTTGACATTTTATGTCAAAAAAGTCACACAAAATTATGTTTTTTTTGTAAAAAAAACTAAATGATATAAACAGACTTCTACATGACAAGAAGCCAATGTGAATACAACCTGATGAATGCTTCTTAAAACTTTTTGTGTTTGGGGTTAACTTTTCACTGACTCCAATGATCATGTATCAGAACTTTGTTTTGCTCTTCTTTCCTCTGCCATTAATCATCTCACGACCCCTCAGATTCATCTGCTGACCCTTTTTGAGGGGCCCGACCCCTAGGTTGGAAAACACTGGACTAAACTCGCTTAATTTATATAAAACTCCCTTGAGGGTTTATTTCCTGGGTTTGTATAGCTGGAATCTCAGTGTCCTAGATCAACTAATGTAAATGTTTTTTTATTATTATTATTATTATTTTAAGAGTCCTTTTGTAACAGTGTGATTCTTCACTCCATGCATGTTTCTTTTCATTCTTCTCTTTTTCCTTGTTTCCTCCTTTCCTCTCCTTCTCTAAACAAAATTTCTCTTTTTTTGACATATGTGTATTTTGCATCACCGTTATTTTAGCCTAAGGTTTACCAGCTAGAACTTTCTATACAGAAAAATTACTTTACTTTACTGCAATATCAAGTCAATCTTGTCAGTATCAATATAATATCAATATATTGCCCACTCAAGTCAGGGTGATTTATCACTTTGAAAACACAATAATAATGCTGATGAATCTATTCAAATCATGTAGTTCAGGTCTTACTCTGTCCTGGTGGCACCTGGAAGCCGCCATCCATCCACACCACCTCATCCTCCACATATACACATATATTATAAATCCTCATAATTATGTTATCCTAGTTAATGCCGCAACTCTGCAATTTCTTCCCTGTTCTAATGTATTGTTTCCATCCTGTACACACAACATCTATTACGAGTCTGTCCCTCCTGGAAGAGGCATCCTCCTCTATATCTCTTCCTGAGGGTTCTTCCTTTTCTCCTCTCCATTACTCCATTAAAGTTTCAGTTTCACAGGAGATTTCACTTGCATAGTCTGAGGGTCTGAGGTTAGGGGACGTTGCATTGCTGCTGTATAAACTATAAAGCCCATTGAGGCAAATCTATTGATTTCCTAATTTGGCTATACAAAAAAAATTGATTAACTTTTTTATGCAGTGTTTTTACCTTTATTGATTAACAGGTGGTTTAACACCTGGCTGTTTGGTGCAAAAGCTGAACAAGCTTAAAATTCTAACATGGACTGCAGGAGGAGCCCCTCGCCAGCACTGTCTGCTGTCAAATCCATTAGGTTCCTGAGATCTGCAATTAACCAGGGTCTAAAGTGGACTTCCAACAAACACACACACACAGATAAAGAAAAAAAAAGGCCCAGCAGAGGATGTGTTTCTTACACGAGTTCAGGAAACTCAACCGGCTTCAGGAGCTGCTGATCCAGTTCAACACTGGGGCAGAAAAAGGGTCAGGAAAGGGCAGGAAAGACCACTGCAGACCCATTGACACAACCAGGTCAACGTTCTCCCCTCTGGAAGGTGCTACAGAGTTCACCAAAGCATCCAGTCACAAAAAAGGCCACCACTCAGTTGGACACTTAAATCAGTCACACAGTGACTGACTGTGCCTACTGATCTTTGACCTGACTGTGACCCACGTCGAACAACGTACTGGGGCCCGTTTCATCTGTTTGCCCACCTGGTGTATATACCAGCACTTTACCTAATGAAAGCCTCCTGTGCAAAAATGTATTTAAAAGTTTTATTATGAACAACATGAAGCTTTAGAATAAGTGACAATCTTTGTTAAAGTAAATTTTTTAAAATTTCTATTTAAAAGCTGAGATGCTTTAGGCTACCTTTCCGCTCTGCTATTGCCACCAGGTTTGAGATAACAGCATACAGTCTATAATTTGTTATGTACTTTTGGTCTTGGGTTTTAAATAACAGAAAATGACAAAATGATCTCAGCCCAAAGTCTGTTTAGTGGTCATATCACAT
Source organism: Eupleurogrammus muticus (assembly GCA_036785175.1). Taxonomy (NCBI): domain Eukaryota; kingdom Metazoa; phylum Chordata; class Actinopteri; order Scombriformes; family Trichiuridae; genus Eupleurogrammus; species Eupleurogrammus muticus. The sequence continues at coordinate 8,378,449 of JAYKQN010000009.1, read as the reverse complement.
GATCTTAGTCATCAGACAGACATTGACTAATTTGCAAAAAAGCTTTTGAATATAATAAATGGGAAATTAGGAAAGAACATTTTTAAGATTAAAGTCTGTTAATATTATTTTTTCATTTGGGTATAGAATAAATTGACTTTCTTGACTTGACTGTCTAGTCATGGTTTTAGGCATCTGCATCAATTTACAGTGTTTGCAAAATTAGATTGTCTTGTTTAGCAATGTGTTGTAAAATAAGGATTGATCAAGGATTTTTTTTTAAATATCCTCTGTACTTCTTACAGTTTATTAACTGCAAACAATGTCAGGTATTCAACACCACTGGAATTAAATTAAAATTAACTTCATCCTCCCTGATACCAGTTCAATGCCACTGGTTTAATCAGCATTTTCTCTCCCCGGACAAACAGGGGGGCTGAGGATGAGGCTGAGCTGTGTCTGTGTCCTCCCCACATTCCTGAGGGAGGAGAACCTCCTCCTCACTTCACGCTCCAGCCCACCGCATGAAAGAGCCATCGTCCACCCTGCACAGCTGTTCACAGAGCCAGGAGAGGTCAAGCATGAGCGGGGCCTTATAATGTGGGATAATATGGCTGTAACATTCAATAGTATTGTTTTAACATACATTAGTGTCTACATTCATGCTGGATCCAATTAACAGGCAAGGTCCATCAATATTGCTTATTTGGAGTATTTGTTTAATTAATATAAGCAAAAATTGCACCAAACCATCATCATTTAAATAAGGGACAATTAAACAATTAAGAATTTATTAAGATGTGTTGTAGATAAATACCTCCTGAAAGGGAGGTGTTTTACTCACTGGAAACTGTTCTCAGAGCAGATTGGCTGCTATTTTTTTCCCAGACAGACTGAGATCCACATCCTGCCCCCCCCAGCCCCCTCCCACTCTCTCGCTCTCTCACTTCCTCTCTGGCTCACTCTATCGCTGTATGCCTACTGTGCACTTCCTAAACAAGGTCTTTATGTCTGTCTGTGCGAGCATGCTCTGCAGCGTCAGTTGTGTGAGTGTGTGGAAGCCTCTGCTGCTTTAAAATGAGAAAGGAAAGCAGGTTAAGTCATTGGATCTGGTGGGCTGTGACTGTGACAGCTCTGTTCTTGCTGGGCTTCATCATAGGTAAGACATAAAAATGCAGCACAGATTTAAAGCAGACATCAATGTTAGTCAGTAATCCATGGAAAATGACGAGACTGTTCTACATAAATCACTGCAGATTGAAACAATGCAAAGAGAGTTTGAGTTAATTTTATTGAATTAACCTGATAAACCCAGTGCTGTTAGAGCTGGATTTTCAAATGTGTTGTTGTGTGTGTGTGAATAGTGAAATGAACTTTGTCACTACTCTGACACATTTCACACCTGCCTACTCACAGGTTACCACCTGCTGTCTATAACCACAGTACCCTTTAAATAATAATTTACAACATAAACCAAATTTTACCTGGACAGTGAATATGCATTTTCCTCCCCAGATTTTTCTGACTTGTACTTTGTTCTTGGAAAAACTTTTTAAAGTGCTAGCTGTCATATGGTTATGACTCCACCACATTTGTCTGTATGTGTGTGTGTGTGTGTGTGTGTGTGTGTGTGTGTGTGTGTGTAGGCTGGTTTGCTAAGCCCACACATACAAACACAGCGGACACCAGTGTTTCCAGCCAGTATCTGACGGAGCTTCTGGATCAAATGCAGCCAAACCGGATCAAGGAGCATCTCAGGTACATGGTAAACCTAACCTGTATACCATTAGTGCATGTAACTTATGAGTTTAAAGGAATTAAGAAAAAAAAATACTCCATGTAGGTGTGCATACAGTGGGTTCCTCTTTAGCTATATAGACACGTCTTTGTCAAACACAGACAACTGGTCAAATTTGGCATTCAGTGACCACTGACGGTTAAATTCCAAGGAATTATATGTATTGTTTGCATTGAGGAATCCTGCCAGTTCAATTCTTGACAAAATATGTGTGGTACTTGCTGTCAGACAGTGGAAAACAGAAGGGACAATGACAAAAGTGCCATGTGCTGCAACCTTTAAAACTTAATACCAAATAGTTATATATTCAAGGTGGATTTAATATTTGGAACTTTGCACATTAACAAGCTCTAAACATGGTAAATGCTACAAGCTCCTGCAACATTTTTCATTCACTCACCATTTTTGCTCGAAGTATTGAACATTGCAGCATCACAGGAAACGTTTTGACACCAGCAAAAATCAAATTAATTAAAGCCAAGTCTCATGCAGCTGCTTCAGTTCCAGGGTCCTGGTTATTTCTTAAACTGATCACACACAAACACTGTTGATGTTCTTTTAAATCTGGAACTCTCAAAATGTTCTTTCATTAAATTCTGATTCAAGTCTTCATTTTCCATTTTATTTCCCCATCACCACCTGCTGATCTTCTTCTTGCAGGAAATATACACAACTCCCCCACCTGGCTGGAACAGAGCAGAACCTGAAATATGCAGAGCAAATAAAGAACGAGTGGCAGGAGTTTGGGTTGGACTCAGTGGAGCTGGTGCCCTATGACGTCCTGTTGTCCTATCCCAACAAATCACAGCCCAATTACATCTCAATAGTTGACGCGCTAGGCCGTGAGGTACAGTGCATGCACACAGACGAGCTAAAAGAGTGTGGAAAGAGACCCACACCAACTGAAGCCTGTGACACAGCACACATATGCAACACATGCAACACACTAGCAGGTTTTCTTCTGGTCAGGTATAATTTCAACCTTTTTGCCAACACATGTTTTGCCAAACTCTCTGTACTTGTCCCTAGTGCAAATATATTATTATAGTTTCCTCCCATCTATTAAAGCCTTAGGATAGCAGCTATACCCTGTGGCGATAACAAGATTAAGAACTAGTTTATGTAACACCATATGAAACATAGACACAAGCTCAGAGTTTTGATTATCTCCAGACTTAAATCTGAATGTATTTCTTTATTGACTTCTCATTATTCCCTGTTTCAGCCAAGTCTGAATTGATGCAAATGAAGTGGTTCAAATGTTTTCTTGTAAAATAGTCAAACCTCAGTGATTATGCGAGATGATGTCTGAATTAAACACTTTTAGATGACTGGTGAAGATAATATAACACAAGCACTCTGACACCCCACATGACCAATAGCACTATTTCCGTTCACACTGGACTACCCCTGAGTCTGGTTAAAAAAATACAACCCTATACCGCTGTGCTCTTCCTCACTGTTGGGTCCTAAAGTCCAAGGTCTCTTTATAGCTTTGCTGTGAGATAAACCTTTAACTTACAGTGCTGCTATTTCAGAAATGCTACAGACTCACACAGACTATAGTAGATACTGAGAGTCAATAAACTGGATTAACAGTCACTTGCAAACCTGCAGGTTAATGGTTTATGATTTGAGAATTTAGATTATGGCACATTAACCAGTGGGTCAAAGGGTTTACTACACATCTGATTTACTCTTATTTCTTTGACCTCAAGTCATCTTACCTCGCCAGGTCGTCAACTCTTCTTTGGCTGAGCCCGTTCCAGAGGGTTATGAAGGTATTCCTGACATCGTACCTCCATACAATGCCTTCTCTCCTAAAGGACAACCTGAGGTGCTCACACATAGGCAGTAACACATGCTGTTTTTACAAGTGAAAGAATTTATCCTGGATGTCAAAATACAAGTCTCCTCTTTCTGTTTATCCCTCCAGGGGGATTTGGTGTATGTCAACTATGGTCGTACTGAAGACTTTGCCCAGTTAAAGAAGGAGATGGGCATTAATGTGACTGGGAAGATTGTTATTGTCAGATACGGGAAGGTTTTCAGAGGAAATAAGGTATGGTAAGGCTGCTTTTTAACCTGGTTGCTGTCAGTCACAGCAAGTAAAGCATATACATTTGGTGAAATGTGTATTAAAACTGAAAAAACACGTATAGGCTGTTACACCTAAATGCCAGCGAACCTCAAATCGTCTCTGCCTCATTCAGGAGAAGCAGCACTGTGTAATCTGTCCTGCAGTGTTCTCACCTCAAACTCCTCTGATATTTCATGCAAGTCAGCAGTACTGTCTTGTGATCAAATGCCATGAAACATCAACGTCTGTGCTAAAAGTACAATAAAACTTATATGGCACGCATTCACAATGACCCACAACTGCCTCTCTTACTGTTTCTCCCCTCAGGTAAAGAACGCCATGTTAGCCGGAGCCACTGGCATCATAATGTTCTCAGATCCAGCAGATTACAGTCCAGCTGGTGTCCAGGTACAGGAATTTGCAGGACTGAAACTAAAATATGTTTGTGTTAATTTATGTGGATGTTTATATATATCTGCCGTTGTTGATCTAGCAGAGGCTGAATATGTTGATATGTCATGACCACCACTTAGCTAAGACTAATGTACGAGACATGTATGACAAGAAAGCCTCCATGAAAGTGCAAGTTCAGCGTGTGGATTTAGAAAGAAGTATTTAAAATGTGTCTGTATGTGCAGCCCTACCCTGAAGGCTGGAGTCTGCCCGGTGGGGGGGCTCAGAGAGGAAACGTCCTCAACCTGAACGGAGCAGGTGACCCGCTGACACCAGGGTACCCCGCTAAAGGTGTGTATGGACTTAGAGTGTACGCATATGTGTGTGTGTGAGTTTCTCTAACGTCTCCTCTCTTGAAGAATATACCTACAGATTCAGCCCCGATGGTGGAGTGGGAATTCCCAACATTCCTGTACATCCCATTGGCTACTACGATGCAATCCACCTGCTTAAGTATTATTTTTTTTAACTCATGGCCTCTCAGAGAAGTGCTAGAAGTAAATCAATTGGAAAAAACTGGAATTTAGGGTAATTATCTACAAGGGTAAATGAGCAGCGCATTTGTTCACCATTCAACAGGAACATGGGTGGACAGGATCCCCCCAACAACTGGAAGGGAGCTCTTAACATCTCCTATAGGATTGGTCCAGGTTTTACTGAGGACTTCAAGAACCAGTAAATGCTTTTTGTCATCTGGCTCTCTGCTGCCTCACTGATGTCTTATCTGTGTGTTGGATCTTTTGGCTCATCCCCCCCCCCCCCCCCCCCCCCCTCGTTTGTTGCCTTCCTTCTCTTGTTCTGCATTAATGGCCCAGTGGCAAGTTGCCAACTGAAGTACAAAGAAAGCCCTTGTAGCCCCAGTGTGTGAGAGACATACATGCACAAAGATGCTGCAAAAATAAAGCATATGCCATAGTTAATGGTTAACTGCAGGGTGTGTGTGTTTGATGTATCACTCCTTCCTTAATCTGTTTGTCCCAGGAAGGTGCGCATGAACATCCACACTAACAATCAGGTGACCAGGATCTACAACGTCATAGGAAGGATAAGAGGAGCTCTAGAGCCAGGTACAGCAAGCCAGCCCGCTCTGATCTAATCATTCGAGCTTTCAGGTTCACACGCATGACAGTAGCCATACCAGTATGGACATAGGGAGAGCAAAGACGCTCAACTTACAAGATAATCAATTCCTCCTGTTCATACTGACCATTTAGAGATACCTTTATAATGCACTTAAAATATAAGTGATAGGGGACAAATTCTGCAGCCCTGCTACCATAACAAAATGTATTTAGTGTTCATCTGAAGCTAATATGAAGCTTCAGCCATCTAAATTACTCAAATTGAATTAATATATCTTTCAAATTTACAGTCTCTTATTTTTACACAGAACAAGGCTTGTGGATTTTGTCCCCAGTCATTAAATATGAGGAATAATTACAGCGAGTAAAAACTGTTTCAATGTTCATAAACAAAAACAACTTAGGAGATGTCCTCTAACAACACGTGCTGTCGGTTGTTGTGTGTGTAGACAGGTATGTGATACTGGGAGGACACCGAGACGCCTGGGTGTTCGGAGGAATCGATCCCATGTCTGGGGCTGCTGTGGCCCACGAAATTGTCAGGAGCTTTGGCAGGTTGCTCAGTAAAGGTAGGGTTAGTTAAATGAGTTAGAGAGTGAATAATAGTGTCTGCAGTCAACTCAGTGAGTGTCTGTGTGTGTGTGTGTGTGTGTGTGTGTGTGTGTGTGTGTGTGTGTGTGTGTGTGTGTATATTTGTGTGTAGGATGGAGGCCAAGGAGGACTATCATATTCGCCAGCTGGGATGCAGAGGAGTTTGGCCTGCAGGGATCTACAGAATGGGCAGAGGTATCAGTAACACACATACAAATACACCAACACCTTAGCTCATTTGTGTCTGAATGTTTATTCTAGTCACTACAAATAAGGTTTAACATCAACTAAATGTGTCAATGTTGAGTTTTTTTTTTACTCACAAGCAGCTGGTCCTTAATAATTAAATTAATTGGAAATACTGTACAGGATGGAGATTATTATGACATTAAAAGTGAATACATTTTTTTGTATACAATACATTAGTTTTATGAAAGTTCATGTTTGAAATGAAGGTTGATTGGTAGAATAATGCTGTAATATTCATTAGGATTTCAACATGACTTCATCCTTCTCAACAGGATAACGCCAAGCTGCTGCAGGAGAGAGCCGTAGCTTATATTAATGCAGACTCTGCCATAGAGGGTGAGTATGTGCATGTGTGTGTATGCCTCAATATAAGCAGTAAATTAAAACCAATGTTGAGGCTGCAAGTCACGAGTGCCTGTGCATGTGTAAATTGCAGGTATGCACACACTGAGGGTTGACTGCACTCCGTCCATGCACACCATGGTGTACGACCTCACCAAGCAGGTGAGCAGGTGTGAACACACACACACAGCATCAATACGTCTGAGGTTTCCTTTCATCCTAAGCATCCTAAAGCCCCTCTTTTTCCCTTTCATTCTGTGTGTGTGTGTGTGTGTGTGTGTGTGTGTGTGTGTGTGTGTGTGTGTGTGTGTGTGTGTGTGTGTAGATAGCCAGTCCAGAAGAAGGCGAGGAGGGAGTCTCTCTGTATGAGAGTTGGCATAAGAGAGACAACTGGACGAATGACCGCGATGCTCCCAGGCAGGTTACAAAATTCTCACAATGATAAAACACACAAGTTTTAGGTCAGAAGGGAGCAAACCTAACAAAAAAAAAAAAAAATAATGCTCACTAATGCGGAGATAGCGTTTCATATGAGTTGCATACTAGCAGCCTTCAATCACCAGCTACCTGAATTATCATTATCTGAAAACTGAGACGTTTTACAACCTCTTGGACTGTCTGGGTGTTTAAGTATCTGCTCCAAACCTGTAAACAGTCATTTCTGAAATGATATAATGTAAATTTTACCTGATAAATATCTTCCAGCCTTCAATTCAATTCTCTCAAATGCTCAGGGCTCTCTGAATGATTTAAAGACCCTAAAATATGGACTGATTAAACAGAATAGGCCTAAAGCCACAGACACAGTTGAGTACGGCCACTACAAATCAACAAGTACATGAACTGTGAGAAAAGCCTCATATATGAAGTATTGGATTGGATGTAATAAATAACTGGGCCCCTGTCTACCTCCCTGGTGAACTATAGGATCAGTAAACTGGGCTCAGGCAGTGATTTTGAAGCTTATTTCATCCGTCTGGGCATCGCTGCCGGCAGAGCCAGATACACCAAGAAGGTAATGTTGTTTGGTTTGTGTTATGCAGTAGCATGTTATGTGCATTTTTGTCTGTTCTACTCCATTCACTTGCAAGAAATTCTTACATTTGTATTATCCTGATGCAAAACAGCACACCAATGTTTGTGTGATATGCGTTACCTGCATTGTCAAACGTGTCTGTACACGTATCTGTATCATGGCAATTGATTTCTCACAATACCAAATCTGAATCCATATCATTTATGTATTTTTAGTTGACTTTATTTTATATTTGTCAGTAATTACAAATGAATAATATTTTGAATTTGAGTTGCCTCAAGAAGAAGGTCGCAGGTTATGTTTCTGTGTGGAGTTTGCATGTTTTTCATGTGTCCGTATGGGTTCTCTCCAGGTTCTCCAGCTTCCTCCTACAGTCCACAATTATATTATAAACAAACACAATAACTGAACATCTCTGACTTTATTTTGTCACAAAACACAATCCCAATTTCTGTTCTGCAAAACAGGATTTCAGTCAGTAGGTCAGTGGTGTTGTGTGCATGTGTGAATGTGTGGCGGCGTGAGCTGGAGATAAGTACAACAAAACACACAAAAGAAACCATGTGATGAAGGGCTGGAGTGGCCTGAGGAATGGGGACAACTGACCCTAATGTGTTGTGGATGGACAGGCCAGGTGCCCCTGTCACACTAATGAGACAGAATTACGTTAACATGGACTTTCATTTGTGAACAGGATATTGTTGAAACGGAAAAGAATTAAATTATATAAAAAGAAGAAAATCACTCATTAATATTTAAGCTTTCACAAGTTTGTCTTCAATTACACTCTAATTCAAAAGTTTGGGGTCACTCAGAAAAGTTTTTAAAATTAAAGACCTGCTTTTTCAATGAAGACATTACATTAATCTGAAATACAATTCAATACAATTGTTAATGTGGTAAATGATGATTCTAGCAGCAAATGTCTGTTTTATGGTATATTGTGTTTGTTAATTGCATTAGAGGCAATGGAGGATTAGAAATCACTTGTGTAATTATGTTAGCACATCTGAAAACAGTTTAGCTTGTTAAATGTAGCATTCTTTGACTAAAGCAATGTTTAAAGGAGAAAGCTAAGTTTTAAACAGTAGTGTAAACGTGCAGTTAAAGTAAGGTGTGTGTGTGCGTGTGTGTGTGTGTGTGCGCGCTTGCATCAGAAAACAGATCGATACAGCAGTTATCCAGTCTACCACACTGTGTATGAAACCTTCGAGATCGTGGAGAGGTTTTATGACCCCTCCTTCAGCAGGCTCCGGGCCGTGGCTCAGGTGCGAGCCGGCCTCGTCTTCCTGCTGGCGGACTCCCAGCTTCTCCCCCTCGACGCCAACGAGTATGCGCTCTCGCTCAGGAGGTACGCGCAGAGCATCGCAAAGCTGGCGCAGGCCCACCCGGAGGAGATGGAGCTGTACAAGGTGTCGTTTGGTGAGTCCACCCTGCTCGCTGTGTGCTCAGACAAAGATGAAGCTCCCAGTGCACCTGGTGACACAGTCAGGTTTAACTTTTCTTAACAATATAAACATACTTCACATAGTAAAGTGAATTCAAACTTCCATTGGCATGAATGAAATTAAATGAACTTTAAGCCAACATGCTGTCTTTTCCAAAAAAATATAAATAAACAAAAATAACATTTTTCAACTTTTGTTCTATACATTTTCAGACTCCTTGTTTTCTGCAGTGAAGAACTTTACTGAAGCATCCAGGGAATTTCATGAGCGCTTGGAGAACCTCAACAGAGAAGAGTACACATGTTTTTTTTACTTAAATCCTCCAAACAAAAGCTGAAATACATAATGTGCGAAAAAGGCAGGTGGCGGTCTAATGGTATTTGGTTTTCTGTGTGTGTGTGTGTGTGTGTGTGTCAGTCCCCTGCAGGTTCGCATTATGAACGATCAGCTCATGTACCTGGAGAGAGGCTTTATAGACCCCCTGGGCTTACCTGGCAGACCTTTTTACAGGTACTGGTCAATTGAGTGATTAAATTCATTGGATGGTTTGAAAAAACACACACACACACACATAACCCAGCAATGTAGTTATAGATTAAAAATCACAGATAATAAAACACAATGAAGTGTTTCATTCCTACATATAACATTTAAACACATCACAAGGTGAAAGCAAAAATAAAAAACACTAAGAGTAGACAATATAATCAACATAAAATAATTATCAGGCAGCCACAGTCTCACATGCTCACACACACTGAACACTTTCTCCATTTGGTTTTATGTGGCAGGACTCTCTCTAGTGGCTGTAGTTGGGTTTTCCAGGGTCAGTGTAATAAAAAAAATGAGCATCACTGGATTCACAAGAGTTTATTTTTAAAACATTTCACGTGCATGTGTTGCCCCACGATTGGCTGGCGACCATCTGGGGTGTATCCCTGCCTCTCGCCATAAAATGCGCTGGGATAGGCTCCAGCAGACCCCTGCGACCCCGAAAGGGAATAAGCGGGATAGAAAATGGATGGATGGATGGACGTGCATGTGTTTATAAAAGTATTTGTAGCTCTGCAATATTTTCATACTTATTTCCATTACATTTGCACCTGTAGACACTGGCACATAGCTGCAGTGTTTCTCTGTAATGGTGGTTAACAACCTGTTTTGCTTGTGACCTCTTGAAATCCCTCCAACATCTATCATTTTTTAATCTTCCTACTTCAACCGGAGGGATTTTTTTTCTACTTTCTCATAATGTGGTGCTTATACTGCAACCCTGGTAGTTACAGCTCTACAAGATCATGGTTTCAATCACCTCATAATTCGATTTTATTCTAATTGAGTTGAGCAATGACACCTGATGATACCAGAGATACATAGGTGTCAAATCAAATGTCTCCCATACACAGGCAAATGTCTTTCTTGCACTTCCAGTTTACGCTCAGCTGCGAATCAAAAACAGACACAAATCGTACTGTGAGGAGGCCTTGTTTAAAAGTTAGTTTAGTAAAATACATATCAGCTTTTGCATAGCAGCAGCTATTCTCTTGGAGTCTACATCATTTCAATACTGTCAATACATGCACACAGAACAATGGAAAAACAACAACCCTGAAATCATCTTTCGAGGTGAGCATACAGTCTGCTGTTGTCACCCTAGACAAAAACAGTGCACCAAGTTGCAGAAACATGTTACTTTTGCATTGTATATGTGGTTTATAGTTGAGGCTAATCCATAGTTGGGCCTTTCTCTATTAAATACACTGATCAACCTAAAGTTTATTTAATTGAAATGAATTTCAATGAAGACCTTTGCAGTGCCAAATCCATGAACGACAGAATCAAATTCATAATTTCAACAATTTTTATTACACCACATGGTCACACATTTGGTTGGTTTACAACCAGGATTTAACCTTTTTATTTAATATGTTTTACATCAGTTTTGTTTTGTTCCAGTTTTATTTCAGTTGCATTCCACAAATAAATCCCTTTACCGAGAATTTGATGGAGGAAAATTAAATTACACTGTCAAGACATAGCATGTTATTATGTGCATGTTATAAGCACTTTAAAGATATTTTTTTACCATTTCCTTTAGATTTAGGGTTACGTGGTTATTTTTAAGTTACACACCCCTAATTTCAAGAGTTGTGTGTCTCTCGTGGTCGATACATGAATGAAAGTGTCATCTGCATATATGCATTAAATATGGTAAGGCACATGCATCAAATCATCACATCCAATACAAAAACCTCAGCTACAACACCAAATGTTGTATTCTTATCTGTAGTAAAATACAATGTTAGATTTCTTTGTTTTATTTTGCAACATTGCAGCTCAGTCTAGCATTCCTTCTTTTGTTAAGATTTTTTTTTTGCCACGTAGCAGGATCTACTAGACTTTATCACAGGGATGAGCAGTAATACTCCTAACTGACCCCAATAGGCCTGATGCAGTGTGACTGGTGACCTTTCACACTGTGAGCTGCTATTTAGTTCTGACACTTGTTTAGTCCCCAAACAAGTTGTAGTCTTCTTTTGATCTGAGGTTTAAGTGCATAACCTTTTGTGGTTGTTTTGTGTATGACATATTTATTGTGGTCATGTCAATTAAAGGCCGAAACTTGAAAAATTATATATATAAAAATTTGAATATATAAACTAATAACCTCAGTCTCTTCTGTCAACTGTTTGCAGACATGTGATATTTGCTCCCAGCAGCCATAACAAGTACGCAGGAGAGTCTTTCCCTGGGATCTACGACGCATTGTTCGACCTTAAGAACTCAGCCAACCCAGAGAAGGCCTGGGGGGAAGTCAAGCGACAAATCAGCATCGCAGCGTTCACCGTCCACGCTGCTGCCATGACTCTCACGCCACCTGCATGAGGCGCGCATGCCGTCTGCAGCTGCATGCTCAAACTCGCAGTTGACGGATATCACAGCACAATGTTGTTAAAAAAAAAAAAAAAAAGAGGAGACTTCACCTCGCAGCTTCACAGAGTGATGGACATTCCCCAGCTGTGCGTCACACAGTTTAGAGTCGTCTTTTTAATCTCATTTGTGATTTGTCATGTGACTACAGCCATGTAATAATGTATACTTTTAATGTTTTTTTTGTTGCTGTTGGGGTATTGTAATAATCTCTATAAGAGACACGAATACATTGCTAAAAATGAAATTCTTAGCAGGTGAAAAAATATCTTGTTTTTGGCAATATTGATTAGAAATATCTTGTTTCACAAGGTTTTTTTTTTTACTTGATTAGTCAATATACCTCATGCTATCAATTTAATTTACTTTAGCGTGTTTGATTTATTTTTTATCTGATCTAATTAAGAGGCAATTTAGTCTGGTATTTTCTTTCTGCAGCAGCTCTCGAGTAAAACTCTTTAAATAAAGAGAGTCAGTCCCACATCCCAACTCATTATACCTGGTTTTTTCTTTTAACACGGTTTTCTCTCTTCGCCATGTGACCCACAGAGACACAAAAGGACAGAAAAATACTAAACCAGCACACACCTATTTTTCCCCCATTTCTACACATCATTAATTAATAAATTGAATTGAGTTGGGTTAGGTATGGGCCTTCATCTCATTAAAGGATCCACAACACAAAAAATGTTAGGACACATAACAACACCTGTTACAGTAAGAAAGCTCATAGTTGACAAATGAATAGATGTGTGGGTGTGTTTCTCAGGTAGGAAGTGGTACAGAGCTTTATACAGTGATGCTATAAAAATACTTCATGCTTCTCTGTCTGCCGTCCCATCACATCGTAACCAGGAGAGCAACTTCCTCATTGATTTGGGTAAGTTTCTCGAACAAAGACAATTAAAACAGTTTTCAGGATTTGTTGAGTTCTCATGATGTCCAAGCGAATGACTTTTTATTGGTTGAAATGTTTTCAAATATTTTATTTTTTTGGTATATTTCAGAATTTCAGAATTTTTTATAGTGTGTCACTCACTTTCATACAAAATCACACAAAAAAAAAATAAATTAAAAAGTAATTGGATGTGTTTGTTATGACTATCACCATAGAAGAAGAACTATTTAAATAACCTATTTACTAGTCTCATTCCTTTTCAAGAAAACCATATATTTGAGGGGGAAGCAGATCATATGAAGTCATAGCTTCACAAAAAAGTACTACTTTATGTGGTTTAAAATTATATTGACTGTCACGACAACTCGACGAGACCTTACAACCTGATTGTGAAGGTTTTATTTTTTTTTTTAAGACTGAATGAAAGCACTTGTTTTTTTTGTTTTGTTTTTAGAAAAATTTGAAAAAAATGACCTCCAACAAAACTTTTTTTTCTGTAGCATTTTATTGTCAAATTCTTCACATGTACCTGACATACAAAGGAATCGAAATTGCGTTTCTCACTATCCTATGTGTTTTACGTGTACATCAACATAGTTAATGAGTATAAGAATAAAAATACGAAAATAAAGAGTTTGGTTGATCTTGTTGAAATATTTGACTGACTGAATGTTTATGCAAGATAGTACCTGCTCTCATGTTTGGACTTTGCATACTCTGTTATATGAGTATTTGAATGACAAATTAAGAGGCAAAAAACATGGTTAATTTTTTATGCTAGATGCATCCGGAACTAATTCTCATTAAAATGAGCTCAGTGATTTTCATCTCGGGTTGTTTTCTTCTCCTTATTTTCCCAATATGTTTACAGGTCATGTTAACCTATCTTCCACTGCTGCTGGGTAAGTTCATAATTGCTTTGTGAGAAAATATTACAAAACAGTATTCAAATATTAAAATGAGATATTTATTTTAATTAATACATTCATTGATCTTCCTGTGTTACAGTAGCAGTCCAGCTGCCCTTGTCTTCAGCGAATGAACTAACAGGTGAAGTCACATGATTGTGTCACTTGATTTTTCGTCAGCTATGTTTTGTATCACATCAACAGGTGATAGGACAGTGAACATGCTGCTCAACATCATGCAACCGGTAGCCTAGTAAATTAGTGGGGATGCAATCAATTATTTGATGATAAAAGTGTCCTTCCGCTGTTATAATAGCAGTTTGTAGGAGGTATTCACCTAATATGTTATTTCGATAATGGTATAAAACACAATATTCCACAACCTTTAGACTAATTCTACCCAATGAGAAAAACAAACACAGCAAAACAGAGGATTGTAGTGTGTGTGTAGTATCACATGTGCGCTATCTCACCAGGCTTCTGCATTTTTGTGTTAAGGGGATGCAGAACACTATCTCTGCTACAAGGCCAAAAAATGGATGGACGCCCTGATGCACTGTCACAGAAACAACTCGCACCTGATCGAAAGAATCGATGAAAAGGTGCTGAGCTATGTGAAGAACTGTGAAGAGCAGAAAATAAACGTGAGCGACGGGCATTGGATCGGTGTGGAGCGGTCCATCATCGGTTGCAAGAGACCCTGGATGTGGACCTCAGGGGACAATGTTGTTCAAAAAGTGGAAAAAGAGCACCATCATAATTACTACTGTGGAAAGCTCAAAGGGAGCAGCGTGGAGGCTGACCACTGCAATAAAACGTTGCCTTTCATCTGCTTAAGTAAGTTTTCTTTGATAGAGGGCAAATTTAATTTCCAGGTTTGCATTAAAGGTCTTTTTCATAATGATGTCACTACTGGAAGCTATGTATATACATATAGTGCTTGAATTTAAGTGCTTTCCATGTGACAGCAGGAATATACTTTTAACTGTGTCTTCTCTCCAGAATCTGCCTCTACGCCCACCTGAAGACCCACAGGAACCAGGGAGGAGGAAAGTCATACTCTGGGATAGGAGGACTGCATGACAACCATTTACTGGAGGGAACTGCAAGAGTACTCTTCAAATCCTTCTCAACCTTTTCCCCTTCACTATTGGATATTTGATATTTATATGCTGTTCTTGTTGCAGTAGTCTACCCTTTCTGGTGACTTTATTTCTCTTTAATATGTAGGTGCAGTGAGTAAATGTAATTCATCCAATAAATCATTTCACATTTCCTCATCTTTGTTCATCTCTCAACATTCTCTTTCCTCTTCTGAATCTTTCCAGAAATGTCACAAATATTTTTTTTTTTAAACATTGGTAATTTCGGCACTAAAACGGTTGGCAAATTTTACACGATGGACTTTGTAAATTTGTTGGGATGATTTATACATGGTTGGTACCCTAGAGATTGATGGTACTTGTATAGTACAGAGTATATTACAGTAGAATATTCATTTTCATAGTATTCTTGTATTTTCATAATATTTATGGCAGTTGATATAAATTTAAATATTAATAGTATAAGTCATTTAAATAGTTTCTGAATGGCACAATTGAAAAATCCACATCAGGCATTGGATACACAGGCAATATGAAGTGTTCAGCCTTTCATTGGAATTATTACTGTATTTTTTCTAACTGTGTTCACAAGGTGATTGCATGAAAATCTTCGATTCAAAAATATAAAAACACACAAATTTTGCAAAAACAATTTAAATAAAGCAAGTAAAAAAAACACATACACACACACATATGCATACAAAGTCATTCATCATTGCTAGGATCTAAGAATACATGTAAAAATCTAAGTTCCCCATAATTGACAATAATAATTTACGATGTACTGTAAGCTTGTCTCTTTGTGGTCTTGATGGTTGTTTGCACCAACAACATGATTTCATCTGCATATAGTCTGTGATCAATTTGACTGTGAATCAGAATTTATAGAAATCACCATAGTTAGATTTCTGTTTCTCTGTAGATTATTTTCTCTATTAATGGATTAATCCAACCTCCACCAACATACATGTGTTTTTTTATTTTCATGACCACCACAGCCATCCACAACCTAAAGTTATCCGTATAAATAACTATCCATATACAGAATGTGACTGCTAGAGTTGTCTGTGAAGGGTATAATAGAAGGTCATTTTGGCAGCTATAGCAACAATATAGAGTCTTTAATGGCAGCAAAAAATACCATTTGTCTACTGTATAAAACTTTTTTATCCAAACCAAAATAATGCAACTTTGAGTGTTTTGAGCATCACACTTTGAATCACACCTCACACTTAGAACAGCAATCTTACCCCAACTCACTCCTCTTTTTGGGTCATTTCCCTAAGGCACTCCCTTAAGTTGTCCACTCGTTGTGGAGCGTTCTGTATCGCCGTCTCTATCGCGTTCTCCAGCAGCTGCTTCACCTCCTCCGTGCCCTCCACCTTGGGGCCGTTGTTGGGGAACAGGCACCCACTCAGCTGCTTGTCGTAGCAGTCCGGGTTGAGCATGCCACACAGGAAGCGCAGAAACATGTCATGGTCTCCCAGCGGGGAGTTCATGGTTCGCTCCAAGGCGGAATGGACCAGCCCGACTGCTGATTTGGAGGCACGGATCTTGGGAAGGTGCAGCGATGCAGAGCTCAAGACGTTCTTACCCTCCATGTAGAACATGTTGAAGACATACAGAGCGGCCATAGCCTCCTGGAAGAGAAAATAAGTTTAGTGATTTTTAGATGATTCCTTTGGGAGAAGCTAGAGGTGGTGATTTCCCCCAAATCAGCAGCATGGTCAACGCATTGTTAAACTTTAGTCCGGTTAATTCTCACATGCAAGGAAACGTGCAGCCGACAGTACCACTTCCAGAATAAACGACAAACCAAATGAGAGATTCTCAAGCTACATTTAAGGTCCAGAGTTTTGATTTTTTGTAAGCAAGCATTAAATATAATTGCACTACTATTTGTGTTAAAAATAAGAACTGAAGCAGGAAGTTAAACTGCTGTTTTAATCGACTTGAAGAGACTTTGGCTGCACTTTGTTTATTATTATTGCATATATAACATTTAAAGAAAAACTAAAGAAGCAGGTGCTGAAGAATATAAAAAATATATTGATATATAAATTTCAAATCATTAGATAGTATTGTATCATATAACACAAATATGGCTCCTGAATCAACTATGGCTAACTATGGCTTGTGATACATATCCTATTGTTGTTAAAATGTATCATTGATCTATAGGTGAATTCAATATATATGGAAGTTCAAAAACTCAAAGATGCTCTTGTTGACACGAATTGTTCAATGTATTTGAACTAGTGATCACAGTACTAATGTCTCCATCGTTTTATTGGTGCAGTAAATCATGATTAACTATGAAAACACCAAATAAAATACATGCTAAGAAGTATTTCATTCAATTGTTTAAAAAACAAACATGGAAGAGTAAGAGTTTTACCTGAAGAGTGAAGTCTACGAAGCAGAACACCCTCCTGCCGTCCGAGGCTGCAGTGGAGACCTCGGTACACAGGCCTGAAAACACCACCACCTCCTGCAGCTTCAGACCCAACGCCTTCACGTCGTCTTCAAAGAACATAACGACTTTCCTCTCCAGCATCTTTAAGGCCATCTCCCCCATCTTTATTAGCAGCTTCTTGTCATCACTGGACCATTTCTGAGGAGAAAAAAAGCAACAATATATAACTTTTGGCCTATAACTTTTGAACCATAAGCCCTCGGCAAATTGAAATTTAAAAACCTAAAAAAAAAAAAAAAAAAAATTGTCTAGCCAAATTGATTCATGCAAGTATGGAAGCCAGAGAAAATAAATTCCCATTGAAAGTCAAAATATTATACAAAGACATAATTTTGGGTTAAAAAGTCAAAGTTATGAGCTACAAAGTGATAATTTATGAAATAGGGTACTTTATATATCATAATGTCAACTGTTTTTCTCATAAATATATCTATTTTACGTAAATATTATAAATTTACGTGGGATTTTTTATTCTCTGGAATAAAAATTCTATGAAAAACATATATTCTCTAAAAATAAGTCATACCGAATTGCAAGTATAGTAATTTTTCGACCCTTCTTTTTCTATTTTTTCAAAATCGCTGATTCCTGAAAGTTCAAGCAGCTTCATATTTGATAGAGAAAAACTGTTGAAGGTTTTTTTTTTTTTGCTGTTTTTTTTATATTCCATATGATTTTGCTCAAATCCTGGAGGCAGCCGACATCCTAAACACACAAGGCCACATTTCCTGTTGCTGCAGAAGCTATCAATATTATCAATGACAACTCATATCCTAGGGAACTTTGACATTTTAGGAAAGTTTTCAAAAGAAAGAAGTCCAGAATGATGCGAACAGATTTAACCATGCTAAAGGTGCTACTTTGTGCTATTGTGACCTCATTTGGTGAACATGTAATACAAGTTCAATACATGAGATGGAATTCATTGTTATTCAACTTTTGAGCCATTAGGACAATACCGGACAAAATGAGCCACAGATGCACATTACCAAATCATTGTCCGGCTTTCCATAGTAGAAGTCCAGCCTGCGGTTCATCTGCACAGTCACGACGTGGATGTAGAACGGCGTCAGTCTGGGGCGGCACGTCCCGTAGCCATGGTAACGGAAGCAGCGCTCGAACACGGCGCTTACCATCCAGCAGTAGAAGGGATGGTGCGCCAGGTGGTGGAGCGTGGGTTGGCGCTTATAGTGTGCCATGATTTTCGAGCCCAGCGTTTTATCGCGGTAACGTTTGGTCATGTAGTCGTCTTTCATCTCGTCACTGGAGAAAGAGAAGAAGACAGAACGGAACTAAAGCAGCTGTGTTGACATGGATTAAGTGATCGACAGCATCCAGCCTCGTGTACATGATTTTCCCCGGACATGTCCTAGTTTTCGGACCTAAAAAATATCTGGGGGAAGGATTTCCAAAAATCGCCCGGGATTTTGTGCTCCTGTCTCAAACATAATCTGCATTGCCAATAGAATTCCACTCCATTCCGTTTTACTACATTCCAGGTTTCTCTGAATCGCTCTCAAACTAGTCACAAGCAACTAGTGTTCACAAGTGAAAAGCACACGTGCGTCCGCTGCAACAATGCCTAAACGCATTAGACATGTGTACTTGAATACGTTTTATGCTACTTTGGTCTATCTACTCCACTACATTTCAGCTTTAGTTACTATTTCTCTGGTAAAAAATTATATTTTTAATAATATAATGATGAGTTTACTACAAAATATAAAGAGAAAGATTAGTTTGCAAACTTTTTTGCTTACATAAAATGGATATCTCCTCTTGTCTTTTATTAGATGTCAGTGTCCCTGTTCTCTCACGAATAAACTGTTTGAGAATTTTGTTCAAATTCTCTGTGTGGACAGTGTGTATATGAAAGTGGTAATAGATTTTGAAAATTTGTTTCTCAATATCAATATCTAGTGTGTCTGCACCATGGTGAATATAATTGTTCAGAATATGCGCTGGACAGCCAACACCAATAAGCTTTGTTCTGCAGGGACTTTTTTAAATGTGCAAAAACGTTGTTTCCCTCCTCATTACGCCCGATTCCTCTAAACATTTTATTGCAGTTATCATTTCAAGGCAGTTATCAGTAAATGCAATGCATATGGAAAACAATCCCTTCTTTTGCAGTGTGTCTTTAACAGAGCGATGGTAAAAAAAGGTGTCCTCTGTTTCAACTATCCAAATCTGGTCACCCTAAGTTAGTGTACACACAGAGCTAACACTAGTAGCGAAGACAGACACAAATTACATCTACACACACCTAAAACCCTGGATCTCTGTGACGGCATCTATGAATTTAGCCGGTATCTGTGACACAGCTGGCCGTCGGCCCAGGATCCAGACGAGGGCACCTCGGAGCACAGTGCCGCGGATGATGTTTACGAGCATGACATCAGGATGTGCTGGGGTGTCATTGCCATTTATTACTGGAGCCTGGGGACAGAATGTTATAGGAGATATGAAAAGTAGTACGAGAGTTTCCAGAAACACAGAATGTGATGTTATTATTCTTGTGCGGGTACATGCAATGGTGAGTGAGTGGTTGGGGAAAAACTGGAATGAATTTATGGGTACGCATCATCAGTAGTGTTCCAGTGGGTCATGGGTTGTTTCGGTCTTTACCACTATACACCCTCTCCAGTGGCAGACAGCTGCAGGGTGATCAGACCTGAGTTTGCGTCCCAAGCCCAATTAGCCACAGCAGTTACCTTGTTGATTAGTGGCAGAACTCTCAGGGGGGACTATGCATAGCAGGGGTGTCCGGTTCCCTGAGTCAAGGCACTACCTCTTGTCATGTTACTTGGGAGCCCAATTGGGGTCATTCCTCTTCAGCCATTGCCACTTCAGCCATAGACACGGCTTTAACGCTGTGCGCTGGCTCTGTCCCCTGACCCCAAAGTCCCTCAGAAGTTTTGTGCAGGATGTTCCCACAAATCCTCTTCACCCAACCTCCACGGGGCGGACTTCAGCATGATTCCAGCCATGATGTTGCGCTTCAGGAGCCAGTTCGAAGTAGAGCAGGTTTTTCGCTTGTATGCCTCCTCCCAAGGTACAGTGAGTTCAACGATGTAGACCTTCTTTAAGGAAGGGGACCAGAGCACCAGGTCAGGCCTCAGGGTGGTAGTGGCTTTCTCTGAGAGGAACAACAGCTGTTTGCCGACATCTGCCAGGATCTTCCAGTCGCGTGCTAGGCACAGCTGCCTTCTCTCTGATGGTGTAGTGATCTTCCTGGCCGCTGTGGCCCCTTCAAGGACAAAGGCAGTTCCCCAAGAGGTACTAGCTGTTGGCAGTGGTAGGGCGTTGATGTTACTTCGCTTTTTCTCCAGAGTGGAAGCAAGGCTCTTCAACACTTGGTTGTGGCGCCAAGTGTACCGGGTGAGGCTGGTTTTGCACCCTGTGAGTATGTGTCTTAGGGCGGCTGGCTTGGTACACAGAATGCACGCAGGATTTTTGCCACACCATTGGTGGAGATTAGTTGGTGTTGGAAGGACATCATAGGTGGCTCTGATTGCAAAGCTCAGTCTCCTCGCCTCCATAGCCGGTACATCCCTCCACCTCAACTTCCTCCTTTTGAAACTTTCCCACAGTGTCCACCGGCCTTGTTTTCCAAGGGCGACTGCCTTGGCTCATCTTGCTGCCTCCTCCTGACGCTCTTGCTGGTATCCACTTTCCTCCAGTAGCCAAAGTTGGTGCATTTTCCCTAATCGCTGGATCCAAAACACAGTCGTGTTTTGGTACACTTGAACTCCTCCGTGAGGCTGCTGAGGGGCAATTTGAGGGCACTGTCTCCATAGAGCCCTATGGTTGTGAGGCAGCGTGGGAGTCCAAGCCACTTCTTGATGTGGACCGTGACTTTTCTCTCCAGCTTCTCTACTGTTGAGACGGGGACCTCATAGATAGCCAGGGGCTACAACACCCGGGGAAGTAGGCCAAACTGGAAGCACCAGGACTTAAGCTTGCCAGGTAGCTGGGTATTGTCAATAGCCAGTAGGCCTGCATTGATGTCCTTGGAGAGTTGCTTGACCTGGTCTTTATCTTTCAGGCTTGCATCATAGCGCCTTCCTAGGCTTTTGACTGGCTGCTCTGACACAGTGGGAATTGGGTCGTCCCCGATGAAAAACTGCAGGTCAGCCAGCACTCCTTTCACCACTTAGATGCTGTGTGACTTGGATGGTTTAATCTTCATGCAGGCCCAGAGAAACATAATCCATAATCTCTCTCTGGAAGGTTGTGTACAGAATTCAGTGTACAGCAAACACGTGTCTCTTAAAAGTGGAAAATTTTAGAAAATGTTACTGCAGTTTCATACTTCAGTGCATTGCGATAAGTCTGTTACATAAGAGCGCATCTTTTTGGATTTGTGTTTCAATTTTTTTTTATACAATAACAACATGCATTACCCAGTACCCTTTCAAGTACAGCATGTGTGTGTGACTGTTGAATACCTCCCAGTCCAATGGAGCTTGGTAAACATCAAACGAGTCCATTATGACAAGAAGTTTGCAGCCCTCGTCATCCAGGTATGTCAAGTCTTTGCTCTCATGGTGATAGTATTGTAAGATTTCCCTGAGGGACGCCACCGTTTTATCCTTTCTGTTTCGCTGGTCCCATAATGTGCTGAATGGCAGACTGATGACAAACTGCAGATCCTGAGGAAACATAATAAAGTGATGTGGTTACAGGAAATATATACAAACAGACATGCAGTACATATAAATACAGTGGTGTGAAAAAGTTTCAGAACAAATTTAAATATGAGTAAAAAAAAAAACACAAGTAATGTTTTCCTGACCGACAGATCTCAATTACTTTTTTCCCATTTGTTCCTGAATTTCTTTAAATCTCGGCATGAATAATAATAATATTCTAATAATAAACTAAGAATTAATCAGTTGGGGGGGGGAATTAATTTTTCACAAAGGGCAATGTAGGTTGTTTTTTTGTTAAGGGAGAACCCTTAATAATAAAAACCTTCATTTAAAAACTCCATTCTGTGTTCACTTGTATTGTCTTTGACAAACATACACAAACATTTAATATACTGTATATATATATTTAAACAACACATAAAACACTTTTCACACCACCGTAAATACACAGACTAAACACAGTGAAAAAAAGCAGAACACCTTCTTCCACTGCCATGTACAGCTACTGTTTCACTGCTCTTCTGTAACTATAATAGTTGTTAAAAAAAAAAGCAAATAAACCCTTGGTCTACTCAAGGCTGCTCCTTTTTGCATTTTTTTGATGTCAGGGCAGATCCTCATCAATGATGTCTTTTTGTTTTCGACTACTGATTTTTTTCCTGATATTTGAAACAACAGAAAATGAATGAAATTAAAACTATCAAATTAGATGTTGTTATTGACCTGAATTGATATTTTTGGAATTGTTGGTATTATATTAGAAAAACATGAATCCATCTGTGATTCCTGTCACCTCCTACCCTATTGGCACGCTGTTCTGCCCAGTCCAAAGAAAACTTCCGCATGGAGACAGTCATGCCGACTCCTGCAATCCCAGTGGTGACAACTGTCCTCACTGGCGTTCCGTCTCCTTTCTGTAGTCGGAACAGATTGTTCAAATGTACAAAATTGTCGGGACTGGGCAACTGGAGAGGAGAGGGAGGCTCGGATCGTAACTCATGGAAGAATTTAACTCCTCCGTAACCGCAGGTAGAAATCTGTGGCTCAACATAGATGTTATTCAGAAGGTTCTGCCTTCCAGCCTGGACGACGCCCTCACGGATGACTTGATGCCTTCTGATCATATGGTCTATCAGCTTATGGCGGGCCAATGCTGGGGGAGGTGAGAGATAAAGAGGACTGTAAGAAAATGTATGTATAGTCCCAACATCTTGGTCACTGACACAGTGGTGATAGACACTTGCCTAGTTGGGGTTTTAAATCTGAAATCCTACATAGTATGATTCATCTTTGTGATATAACAGTAATACAGTTGCTGCACATAATCTAACCAGAAGAAACATGTCACATTAGCCTATAATTCTTCAGATGCTTTCTGACTTTATGCAGGAAGATACGATTCCTGTTAAAATAAGAATATCTGAACCGGAACAACACAACCAACAGGAGTGCAAAGTCCATCCAATCTACCTTCACATAAAAACAAGGTTTCTTGATAGATAGGTAACATTCGCTATTAAAAAGCCCGTGAATCACTCATTAGTTACACTTTGTCTCAGGAAAAAATAATCCTTAGTAACTTTGAACCTACCATCCATAAATTTATAGATATACAGATAAATAAATTTCCAAAGAAAAATATAAATTATTCTCAACAGTCATGTATCTTTAATGACAGAATGAAAGAAAAAAAATGCAAAACAAGTTGTGAACAATAGGCAAGATGGAAAAAAATATATACATATATATATACATATATATCCATAACACTTAGTTTAATATATTAATTAATTATAAAAAAAAAACACTGTCTTTACTCACCTCTCTTGCACTGTTCCTTTAATTCTGTTGCCTCTGTTGTTTTGTTAATGGCTTCTAAGGAATTTATTGTCTGTAACAGGGCACGATCCAGGCCTGCAGAGCAAAGTTAAAACAAAAAATAGCATTGAAAAGAAGAACAATCTTTATTCACTCCACATAGTTAAGCACTATACTGTTCATCTAACTATATGTAACTATTAAATGAGATACTATAAAAATATGTAAATTTCCAATTTCTATTTCTTACGGGTAAATTCCACCTGATAATGTAACAAACGCACAAAGCTTCCCTTTTATAGGCAGCATTCTAATAATTATGAATTGCTAGCTTTGACCTGTGATTCGATTCACGCTGTATCTGCTATAGCCGTGTTTTCGTACCAAGAGTCTCAATGATTCTGTCCACAAAGTCCAGAATGTCTCCCTCCATCAACTGTTGCAGGTTTAGGCCTCGCTCCCATTGGTAAAACGTTATCTTGAATTTGGACAGCTCTTCCCCGTTGAGGCTTGTCAACATTGTCTGGATACTCTACAGACAGAGAAATGGGTATTTTAAAAAAATGTAATAGTCCATTTTTATTATTTTTTTTACACAAACACAAAATGTCAAATCGTGTAAGCGAATAAGAATGATAATTGTAAATATTGAATCCACCTAGTACCCATATAGTACCAAGTTTTTTTTTACACCGCATGACAGTTTTGACATTGTCCCAGAAAAAGCTAAAATACATGTTTATGTACATACTGTGCATAAATATTTAGAAGATGCATAATCCCCATTTGATCTTTTTTTCTTATCAAAGCTCTTCGTGAAGCATTATAAAGCAATGGCCTTCTATAGTCTGGGCTTTATCAATAATTTAATTGATTGTCCATCAACTATCTGCTTCCCTCCTTCTTCTTCTTCTTGCTTACTACAGGCAGTTGTCTTTAGGCGCTCTGGAGGTAAACGCTTAGCCAATGAGGAAAAGCAGCATAAGAAAAAGAAGCAGCTTATGGTATTAACCGAGTGGAACACAAGTAAACTGAACTGTGACAGTCGAACCAGACAGTTTTGATAAACCTTTCTCACCCCTTTATTTGTCCATCCTTAAACAAAATTATATAAACAAGAATTTCATAAACAGGCCTATGTCCCCTAAAGATGGGTCTAAATTACACGTGTGCACTAACAGGAGCTGGCAGATCCACAATTTGCCGCAGACAAACCTGGTGTGAATTCACACACGTTTCTTTGCCACTTCTGCACATACTCAAATGTGGTCTGAATATGGCCCGAGACCATAAAACGAGACGTTGCAGACCGACCCTAAATATATGTGGGATGTCCTGCTCCGGATGTAGTTTGCCTGGCTGGCAGTCCTCGACCTCCTCCTCTGGCTCAACAAAGTCAGGCGGTTCCGGAGAGTTGACCAAATATCCTTCCAAATCCTCATCCTCATCCTCATCCTCATCTTCTGGAGGATCCCCCAGAGAAGACCTGAGAGACAAGCCAGGACTGTTTGACTACTATCCCTAATGGATGTCAACAATTTGTATCTATAATATACAAAATACATAATTACAAAAATATAATAAACAAGACTAATTGAAAACCTAGTCAGGTTGTTTGGTGTTTCTAGTCTTTTTTGAATACAGCTGTAAACAGGTGTTAAGACATGCAACTCCACATGGATAACACCCTGCTTCGCGTTGTACAGATTTATAACAGACGTGTATTCTTTTGTGTGCGTTTCCTCCACCTGGTTTCAATGACAACAGCTCCCGGTGGTTTGGTCTGCTGCGTGGTCATGGTGCACAGAGTTTCTGGAGAATCAGAGCGAATCATCTGCAATCTGGACAAAATTAAAAAGAGAAAACATCCCCCAGATTTAACATCATAATAACAACCAGTAAAAGAATTCAAAGCAACCATGTTTGCGAAATTGTCACATAATTTGGCCTGAAAAGTAAATTATTGTATTACTAGGTTGTATTAATGGGCATTAAGGTTCAATATTAGCGAACAAACCAAGGGTAGCCTAGAAAGTAAAGAAATTTAGCGGTAAATTAGAAACATTTATCTCATAAGGCTAATGAAGAGGAAGCAGATAGCAAAGGACTTGGTCAAAAGTTCTATTACGCTTTGTGCAGTCTGTGGTAAAATTGTCAAAATGCATGATTAAAGAAACATTAGGATAGTGCCTAAGTACACAACCAAGACACTCCACCCTATCATTTCCCGGTCGATTGTTTCCGGCTCCTCAGTAGCAACAAAAAAAGAGCCGGGTTCAGCGGCATCTTCCTCAACTTCTGCCTCCTCTTCTTCCATCTCTTCACTGGAACTCTTCATTGAACCATAGCTGGAGGGCGGCCTCTTCCACTTCTTCCTGTCCTCCTCGTCCCCCTCTTCTTCATATCCCTGCCTAAAGATGCTGAGCCCATAGAAAAAGTTGTTAATAGAACTTGATTAAGTTTGACACTGTTTAAGTTGCTAGGGTACAAAAGTACAGGCAACAAAATTCACAATTTTTGACACAAAATGTCAAATTGTGTAACCGAATGAGAATGGTCATTTTAAATATTTAACCACCTGGAATATAAAACTAGTTGATAGCATGTGTTTTCATTTTCTAAAACCCTTTAGTTAAATAAATGTTAGATCATTTTGAACATTGAAATTAAAGTACACACTGTTTTTGTATAACCGGGCATCATTTTTAACAATGTGTTGTGTTTGCAGTTTGTTATATTATTCATTGTCTTTACCTGCAAAGTAGATTTACTCATTAATTATCTCAGATTATGTGTTGACCCTTTGGTATTGAATATTCAACAGATTGGAAGACGCTCATTTAACTTGTGATGTAAATCGCTGATTCTTTTCAAACAACCTGTGATGTCTTCCTGATCACCCAGGATATATACATTAATAAAATGTTTTTTTTTTTTTAAATAAGATGACATACACCACAAGGTGAATGAGTGTTGAATTCATAAAAATACCTCAAATTAGCTCATACTATGACTTATTAATAATTTTCTGAAATACAATATACCCTGAATGATCACAATCAATAACACACAATACAAATTAAATGAGTGTTGAATTAATACAAATTCATTATATCAGCTCATAGTATATTTTTAATGTGATATATGTCCAGGAGGACCGTAAAGACATCACATGTTGTTTCATCAATCTGTCAAATATCGAATATTAAACCAATTCAACTGCGGTTAAATAACTACGGTTTAATGACAGAGTTCTTGACACTAACGTGGCGTTAAGGTGAAAGGTTAAACCGACATCACCCACCTTTCCACTTCGTTGTCCGGATCCATGGCTCTGTGACACCGGGCTAAAGCCGCCGTACCGAGGCCTTTAGTTACCTAAATCTAACGCTACATCAACTTTGAAGCTCCGGTCGTTGCTTCCTGTCACTCTCCGACGTTGACGTCGTTACCATGTTTAAATACATGGCAAATAGCGACAGGTACAAGAAAATAGTCGCGTAAGAATTAAAAGTTCCTTTAAAGGCAAACTACACGAACAAAAATAAAAACGATACTGACTAAAAGCCATGTGACAGGTTCCTTATTCCAACTATTCCAGGCTTCGGTTTTTCTGTACAGTTTCTCTTTCGGAGGTGGAGGAGTTTTTCCGCCAGAACGAAGATTACGACTTCCGGTGCGTAACCTTCAGAACAAAAGTCTTTACATACAATGTTAACGCAAAACACCTAATGTGTGTATAAAAGCCACCCATAACTCACTCATTAAGAAAGAAGGCATTCAGTACATAATGAAATGCCTTTAATTGTATATTTAGCCAGTTATTTCATATAGCAATTACTGGACTATACTGTCTCCACTGCAACATGAAGTTCAGCACAATTTGACAAGTCTGTAAACTGGTCCTAACCCTATCCTTCTTAACCATAAACCTCTATAAGATATGTTTAATGGGATGACATAATTAGAGATCCTTGAGAATTACTTGACAAATGTTTGAAATTCTGAACCGGTCCTTAAATACAAGGACACGCTCCATTCCAAAATTATATAGAGCAACCAGTGGGGCACAGAATCAGAGAACTCAGACTTTTACAAGGTGTATCATTTTTATTCCAACATATATACACACAATACAGAGTTACCAATATAAACAAGATTGTTTAAAAAAAAAAAAATAGATTGTTCAAGAAAATTAGAGAAGTCAAGTGGAATTGTCTGGCAGTTCTCAAAACTTCATCCTGCCCATCACCTGTGGAAAAAAAAAAAATCATTAAATTAAAAGATTAAACTCTGTTCAGAAAAATACATCAGTGCAAGGTGAACATACCATTTAAATCAAACCTTATCGGTGTATACATGACAGAAGTATATGGACACACCCATTATAGTTATACCTTTAACACCTTCAAATATTATGTAAATAAGTAAGAAACCAACCACCATCTGTTAAGTGTGACGACACACACCCACAATCAAATTAAATAAAAAATGTTGATCTATATTGACCTTATCAGACTTTCATGATTCTTCTTTTACAGATGATTCTGAAAACAGTGTTTAAATTAAGCAGTTACAGAAATGTAATGACTGAATACATATTTCAAGCAAGCTCTTATAGCATATGCATTTTTGCTTCACAAAAACATTAGTTCAGTAGTGATGGGCACCCAGATATAATCTCTGGTAATTTATACTAGAATTCATTAAGTTAGTCAATTAGGTAGACTAGTACTTCCTACATATAATGGGATTACAATACCCATGCAATAAGTATTCATGTTTAAGTGAGCAATGTTCCTGAGGCTCGTGGATTCAAGTCTGATCAGTTTTGAATGTGGTAGCAGTGTGGTATTGGTCTGCATTATATTATTTAGTTTCTCTCTGTCACCTTCAAATGTGTAAACGGAAACAGAAAATTAGAAATGTGGAAAATACGGCAATACCACAATAAAACTAATTACATGGACAGAGTCCAATCTTTTGTCATAGCTGTGTAACTGAAACCATCCATGATGGTTGTTTCACTCTATGCACCGACATCTGCAATATCAGGAAACTGGTACAATTAAAGCAATTGCGGCCACTGAACTTGTTTGACAACACAAATGGTCTGACATGTTGCATTCCTGGTATTAAACCGGTATCTCAGTGATTAGGCCTCCACTATCAGCAATACTGTGGATTTGAATAAAACTTGACAAGTAGCATTCATCGGTGCCCTTAATTTGTTGCTTTTGAAATTGAGTGTGTATCACTATTAAAAAAAGCACCCCATTGAGTTTTTGTCTATTAATTAATAATTAAAGATTCTGTCCAGCCTCTGCCTTAACACTTAAAAACACAACATAACAAGCACCAGCAGCTAGGAAATGTAGCACAGTGGATGAAAAGTCACATTCAAACTGATTAATTGGAATGTTCCCTTTTAAACCGTGATGGAATTGTGTTTACCTTGCTGCCAACTCTGCTTGTTCGCCCTGCTGCACTGTGAGAATTTCCAGGAGGGACATTTTCCTGATGCTTGCGAGCAGTCTGAGCTGGAGACTTCTTTGAAATTTTTCCTGGGGATTTGCGTGTGGAGTTGCGTAGTTTGTTCAGACCCTTCTTTAGGTAGTTGTTGTTTTTAGGGGTGTTGTCAATAACAAACGCCATGGACTGCCTCCGGTCAGCCTTAGAATAATAAGAGAAACTGTCAGAGAAGCTTGTAAAATATAATCAATATACCAACTGTGCTCTATGACAATTATTTTAATGTTGTCATGGAGCACAGTTAGTATATTAATTAGTATATATTCTTGATTATGAAGACACTATATACACGCACACATACAAAGCACTCACCGGGCTTAGAGCAGGGCGAATTTGAGATCCACTGCTTATGTTCTTGTTTTTAGGAGTAAGGGGACGGGGGAAGCAGCTGGCCTTAACCTTTTTCTGACAGATTAAAACAGAGATCCTTTTAAATTTAGTCGTTCAAAAAAGGGTGACAGGATAGTTTACAGTTGTACAACTAATGAATTAATCCAACACTGTATGAATGGTAAATAGAATATTTTTAAGACTAAACGCACAGAAAAATCCTAAGAAAAATAAGTACATTAACAAGTGGAAACAAGGGATAAATATGCAAAAAAAAACACTGATGCAGATGAAAATGAAAAGAAAATATTGACCCTTATTTCTAATATTAGTCAGGAATTATTTCAAGATAACATTTCTGTGCCCAATGAAGCAAACCCACCTCAGGCGAAGTTTGATGTACAGATAAAGTAGATGCAGACCGCTTTGTGCCGTTCGTGCTTCTCAACTGAGAGGAGCTGACCGTTTTAGACGGCAGCTGGCCCGGCATCAAGGACAGCCGGTGAGAACGAGTAGTGACAGAGGCGCCGGTCTGGCCGACCATGACAGAGTGGCGACGAGAGCCGAGAGAGGCCTCCAGCTGGCCAGGCATCACAGATGCCCGGCGGATCGTTTCAGACGGGTCACCGGTACGCAGCTCTTCGTCAGTGAAAGCAAACGCACTGGTGAAGCCATACTAGAAAGAAAGACAGTGGCAGAAAGTTCTAGTTAATGTAACCAGGAAATCAAAACAGCAAACTAGTTCAGTAATGATTATTGTGTGGCTGAATGTTTGAAATAAATCAGCTGGTTTTGGTGCCATTTTGTCTAATAGGTGTACAATATATAATATTCTGATAATGATGATTAAGGTAAATTGTGTTACGGTGTGGCATGTCAGTATTGCTGTCAACTCACCTCAGACTCGACAGGGTAGCTGCTCTTTAAATGAGGAAGACAGATCTTGTTCCTTGCCTGAAGCTCTGCAATCCTCATCCAGTCATCAGGTGCACCATCTGGCTCGTTCTCTGCCCCCACGCAGAATGTACTTGCAGCTAAAGACGTACAGAATCGTATGACTCTTATTGTGCTACTTATCCATTGTACTTAATGGATTAACTCCATGCTTTCCAGATGCATGAAGTGTTTATTTTTTCTGCAACCTGACCATCATTTTGTATCATTCAGTACAATCTCCTGAGTTTCTACTCACGCTGTGAATGGATTGTGCTCCGTCGATAACCTGGCAGACGATTGAGCTGGTCGCTGGCAGCGTCAGTATTTCTGGCAGGTGTATTAAAAAGCTCCGTAGCAACAGATTGGGAGGTGGCGAGGTTAGGGTGGGAGCGAGCTGAGGCCAAACTGTAGAAGGTCTCATCATCGTCACGGCCACCTGGAGTTTTCTGCAGATGAGAGTTGAACTTTATGTTACACGAAAACATTGGGATAGGTGTTCATTTACCCTTTTTCCACAGCCACAGCTATCGGGGGCAAATCAGAGTTTAATTATTTAGCCCAAGGACACAACATCTGATCAGGAGACAACTGGGCTCTGCCTCTGTGCCACAACTGCCCATATAGGAGCATAATATAGATGGATTCAGCCATTTTAAAAAATCATTGTTTTCCTTTACTGGCTTGAATTAAAAGCAGAATAACACCAAGCACTGTAGTTAAGATCTCAAAACCAATTGCTCATTATAATGAAAGTAACCAGGAGAAACACCATCCAACATCATTCTGGCTACAGATGGAAAATACTGCTTTAAATGTACAACCATCCTCAACCTGGATTGTGTTTGCCTATGCTCATGAGGTGCAACGGTGCTCAAATGTGAACATGCAAAGGTTCAAAGTGTGCCGGCACCTTAGTCAGGGTGATGTTTATAACCTGCGTGGTTCGTCGCCGTTTGACAGATGAAGACTGATTTCTATGTGCCGAGTCCAGTTTGTGCTCTGTACTGGTCCTAAAAAAGGAAGAAAAACAGGAGACTGTCATGTATGGTACTATGAAGAAAAATACTGGTCATACTGTAAAAAACAAAACCTCTAGAGAAATCATGAAATGCATATACTCCTTTGTAAATTGGAGTCCTAGAATAGGGAATGCAAAACCCCTGACAGGTGGCTCTACTGTAAACCCCCCCAAGAACTGCCACACCTGTGTGACCTACCTGTTAACCTGTCTGGTGCTAATCGGTGTGAAGTAAAGTGTTTCCAGTGACTCGGCATGCTGACCGCGCCGCTTGGCTGCGAGGCGTTCTGAACTGCGAACAAGTGGTGTACTTGACTCATCCGGTGCTGAAAGTTTCCTGAAAATGTGGGGAAAAAAAATGTTTTGTGCTGTATTTAAACATTATTGCTCCTGACGTAAGGCTCTGCTCACATACACACTGATATAACTAAATGAAAACACTAGATTATGTTATTTTTGGACATGGCAAGGTAAATTTGTTTTTCACGTTTGATTTCATGGAGATAAAAACCAATTTATAAATAGAACTTATAAATAAAACAATACCTTGTAGAGTTCAGAGAGTCATCCAGAGAGCTCTGACTCAGGCTGTCAGAGCTCAAACTTCTTTTCACCTGAGCTCTAGTATGAACACTCAAGTGTGTGTTTGGCATCACAAAGTTCCGCGATGCTTCATTGCCATGAATTTTATTTTGTGTCCTCAGGTTATGGTCAGCATAGGCCAGCTAAAGATGAACAGAAACAGTGACAGTAGATGAGAATTCTGTATGTTATTAATGTTCTTTACCATAAACTTCCTCCAAGTTTTACAGTAACTAGAAGCAGGACAGACATTGTTTGAGTCTAATCTTAGTGAGGATGTGTGATCATGCTCCTTGTATGGAGCCCTATTAATTTATAAAGCAAAACCAACCTGTGCCTCCAAAGTAGCCACTGTGTTCAAAAGTGTCTTCTCCTTGCTTTGGGCCTCTTGGAGATCCAGTTGGAGACACTTGTTTTCCATTGTAATGGCTTTCAATTCACGCTCTCTCTCCTCCAAGGAATGCTTAAGTCCATCCACCTCGACCTGGCTTTCCTGGAGAAGCTTCTTCTTGTCATTATAATGATTGACTGCCTTCTCCACCTGTGGATATGATAATAAGCAAACAGGTTATTGATTGGTCTATCCCAGTTAGCCTGCCAACAAACAAGTAATTTGAATATGTAAATTAAATCTTTGCAGGAAGAATACTAGCTGACATTGGGAGGGGTACTAACCTGTGCCTTGTAGTGTTGTGCAGACTCAGTCTTGGCCAAGAGCTGCTCCTGCAGGTCCTTCTTTAGCAGCTCACTTGTTTCTTCAGCCTTTTCTTTCATTTTTAAGGTGTTCACTAAGACCTGCTTGTCTTGAATAATACTCTGCAGCTGTTGCTGCAGGTGGTCCTTTTGAAGAACACTTTCTTGGTCCTGCTTTTTAAGCATATCCTGTTGCTCCTCAGCCTTTCTGAGAGAGTCGTTCAGTTTTTCAATTTGGCCTTTTAGACCTCTGATCTCCTCCTGCAGTAATCCAGACTGCATGTTGCTGTGATTCTTTAAATTAACAAGTTCCTCACTTTTGGCCTGCATTTCTACTTTTAGCTTCTGAGCCTCTTCTTCAGAGATTATAATCTGTTGTTGGAGAACCTCCCTTTGTTGGATATTCTCTTGTTGGGCTTTGCCCAGAAGGTCGTGTTTTAATTGAAGTTCCTGTTCGGCTTGTTTGAGGGATGAGCCAAGGTCTACCACTTGGACTGTTAAGGTCTGGATTTCATTCTGAAGGATTCCTTTCTGATTAGAATGCTCCAGAAGTAATTGGGCATGCATTTCCTCTTTGGCTTGAATTTCATTTTTGTTTCTATCAGCAAAAACATCAAACTCTTTTCTGAGACAGTCAAGTTGTTGGTCTTTTTCAGTCAACAGAGAATGGACAGCAGATAACTTTGTCTCAAGATCTTTCACCTGTTCTTCAGTTTGGTTAAGTAGGTCTTCTTTGCCTTTCTTGGTTTCTGTTAGTTTTTGGATTTCTTCTTCACAAACCGCAACTTGCTGCTGTAGTCGAACAGTCTGCTCAGTTTTCTGCACTTCAACCTGCTCAAGTTGAATTTTAAGGTCCTGGATCTCTTGCTGAAGAAATGCTCTCTGCTCAGTGATGTCCTTTTGCAACAGTTCTTTCTGCTGAGTAATTTCTGTCAGCTGTTGAGTTTTGGCCTGAACCTCTACATTTAGCTTCTGAGCCTCTTCTTCGCAGGTTATAATCTGTTGTTGGAGAACCTCCCGTTGTTGGTTATTCTCATGTTGGGTTTGGGCCAGAAGGTCATTCTTTAATTGAAGTTCCTGTTCAGCTTGTTTGAGGGATGTGCTAATGTCTTGCACTTGGACTGTTAAGGTCTGGATCTCATTCTGAAGGATTCCTTTCTGATTAGAATTCTCTAGAAGTAATTGGGCATGCATTTCCTCTTTGGCTTGAATTTCATTTTTGTTTCTATCAGCAAAAACATCAAATTCTTTTCTGAGACAGTCAAGTTGTTGGTCTTTATCAGTCAAAAGAGAATGGACAGCAGATAACTTTGTCTCAAGATCTTTCACCTGTTCTTCAGTTTGGTTAAGGAGGTCTTCATTGCCTTTCTTAATTTCCTTGAGTTTTTCGATTTCTTCTTCACACGTGGCAACATGCTGCTGTAGTCTGTCAGTCTGCTCAGTTTTCTGCACCTCAACCTGCTCAAGTTGAATTTTAAGGTCCTGGATCTCTTGCTGAAGAACTGCAGTCTGCTCAGTGATGTCCTTTTGCAATAGTTCTTTCTGCTGAGTAATTTCTGTCAGCTGCTGGGTTTTGGCCTGAACCTCTAGATTTAGCCTCTGAGACTCTTCTTCGCAGGTTATAATCTGTTGTTGTAGAACTGCCTTTTGTTGGATATTCTCTTGTTGGGTTTGGGCCAGAAGGTCTTTCTTTAATTGAAGTTCCTGTTCAGCTTTTTTAAGGGATGAGCCAAGGTCCACCACTTCGACTGTCAAGGTCTGGATTTTTTCCTGAAGGATTCCTTTCTGATTAGAATGCTCCAGAAGTAATTGGGCATGCATTTCCTCTTTAGCTTGAATTTCATCTGTGTTTTTATCAACAAGGACATCAAACTCTTTTCTGAGACAGCCCAGCTGTTGGTCTTTATCAGTCAACAGAGAATGGACAGCAGATAACTTTGTCTCAAGATCTTTTACCTGTTCTTCAGTTTGGTTAAGGAGGTCTTCTTTGCCTTTCTTAGTTTCCTTGAGTTTTTCAATTTCTTCTTCACAAGCAGCAAAATGCTGCTGTAGTCTGTCAGTCTGCTCAGTTTTCTGCACCTCAACCTGCTCAAGTTGAATTTTAAGGTCCTGGATCTCTTGTTGAAGAACTGCAGTCTGCTCAGTGATGTCCTTTTGCAACAACTCTCTCTGTTGAGTAATTTCTGTCAGCTGCTGGGTTTTGGCCTGAACCTCTACATTTAGCCTCTGAGACTCTTCTTCACAGGTTATAATCTGTTGTTGGAGAACTTCCCTTTGTTGGATATTCTCTTGTTGGGTTTGGGCCAGAAGGTCATGCTTTAATTGAATTTCATTTTTGATTTTTTTGTTTTCCTCTGTGAGGACATCAATGTCTTGCCTCAGACTGTCCAGTTGTTGGTCTTTTTCCGTCAACAGAGAATGGACAGCAGATAAGTTTGTCTCAAGATCTTTCACCTGTTCTTCAGTTTGGTTAAGGAGGTCTTCTTTGCCTTTCTTAATTTCCTTAAGTTTTTCAATTTCTTCCTCACAATGAGCAACATGCTGCTGTAGTCTGACAGTCTGCTCAGTTTTCTGCACTTCAACCTGCTCAAGTTGAATTTTAAGGTCCTGGATCTCTTGCTGAAGAACTGCAGTCTGCTCAGTGATGTCCTTTTGCAACAGTTCTTTCTGCTGAGTAATTTCTGTCAGCTGCTGGGTTTTGGCCTGAACCTCTACATTTAGCCTCTGAGACTCTTCTTCACAGGTTATAATCTGTTGTTGAAGAACCTCCTTTTGCTGGATATTCTCTTGTTGGGTTTGGGCCAGAAGGTCCTGTTTTATTTTAAGTTCTTGTTCAGCTTGTTTGAGGGATGAGCCAAGTTCTTCCAGTTGAACTGTTAAGGTCTGGATTTCATTTTGAAAGATTCCTTTCTGATTAGAATTCTCTAGAAGTAATTGGGTATGCATTTCCTCTTTGGCTTGAATTTCATCTTTGTTTCTTTTCTTTTCTTCTGCGAGGACATCAATGTCTTTTCTGAGACAGTCAAGTTGTTGGTCTTTATCAGTCAAAACAGAATTGAGAGCAGATAAGTTTGTCTCGAGATCTTTCACTTGTTCTTCTGTCTTGGTAAGAATGTTCTCTTTCATTTTCTTAAGTTCTGTTAGTTTTTCAATTTCTTCTTCACAAGCCGCAACATGCTGCTGTAGTCTGTCAGTCTGCTCAGTTTTCTGCTCTTCAACCTGCTCAAGTTGAATTTTAAGGTCCTGGATCTCTTGTTGAAGAAATGCTCTCTGCTCAGTGATGTCCTTTTGCAACAGTTCTTTCTGCTGAGTAATTTCTGTCAGCTGCTGGGTTTTGGCCTGAACCTCTACATTTAG
This sequence comes from Eupleurogrammus muticus, assembly GCA_036785175.1. Classification (NCBI taxonomy): domain Eukaryota; kingdom Metazoa; phylum Chordata; class Actinopteri; order Scombriformes; family Trichiuridae; genus Eupleurogrammus; species Eupleurogrammus muticus. The sequence continues at coordinate 8,342,154 of JAYKQN010000009.1, read as the reverse complement.
CTTCTGAGCCTCTTCTTCGCAGGTTATAATCTGTTGTTGGAGAACCTCCTTTTGTTGGATATTCTCTTGTTGCATTTTAGCCAGAAGGTCATGCTTAAACTGAATTTCTTCTTCAGCTTGTTTGAGAGACAAGCCAAGTTGTTCCACTTGGACCGTTAACGTCTGAATTTCACTCTGAAGCCTCCCTTCAAGATTAGATTTCTCTTGAAGCAATTGAGCAAGCATTTCTTCTTTGGCTTGAATTTCACATTCATTTTTTTTGTTTCGCTCTGTAAGAATATACACATCTTGTCTGAAACTGTCAATTGCTTGGTCTTTATCAGCCAAAAGTGAACGGACAGCAGATAGATTTGTCTCAAGGTTTTTCACCTGTTCTTCAGTTTGGTTAAGGAGGTCCTCCTTAACTTTCTTAATTTCCTTGAGTTTTTCAATTTCTTTTTCACAAGCTGCAACATGCTGCTGTAGTCTGACTGCTTGCTCAGCTTTCTGCACCTCAACCTGCTCTAGTTGAAGCTTGAGGTCCTGGATCTCTTGCTGAAGAACTGCTCTCTGCTCAGCAATGTCCTTTTGCAACAGTTCTTTCTGTTGAGTCATTTCTGTCAGCTGCTGGGTTTTGGCCTGAATCTCAACCTCTGCCTTGTTCAGGAAGCCCATCGTGGTCTCCAGGTCATTCTTCAAACCGTCCAAAATTTCTCTCTGGCAATTTGGGCAGAAAATATTCTGGTTAACATCTAATCCAAAACAAAGCAAGCATGAAATTGAAACAATTAAATGATAAATCATTAAAAAAAACACATTTAAGATTTGGTAAATACAACAATTGTGAAATTGTGTACTATACCTCCATTACAGGTCCCATGTTCTCTCCTACATCTTCCTTAGTGGCCCTACTTATTTGGTCCTCTAAACAGGAAATCTTTCCCTGGAGGATCTGAACTTGTTCAGTCAGGATTTCCTAATGGTAGAAGTGGACATTTCAAAATGAAATCAGAAATGTAGTAACTTGGGCATTTCCTTTGGAGACTAATATAGGCAAAACACAAAAATTAAATCTCACAATATCCAAAAATCAAGACAATGTTGAGTCTCATATAGTCTTATAATAATATTTGGGTCAGTGACAAATCAATCAAAAAACAAAACACATTTTAGATATATAATTCACCTAGAATATAAAACAAATTGATAGCCTGCATTTTTATATTTTTAAAGAGAGTTAAACTATCTGGTGTCAGGTTTTTAGAGTTACCTCACATGACAGTTTTGGCATTGTCCCATTTAGGATGTAAGTAGCGTACCTTTTGAGCAGTAGTTTGGTAGAGTTCCTCCTGTAGGTGTTTTGTTTTGGTTCTCCACTCCTCCTGAGTGGATGTTTGGCTTTCTGTCAGCCTGCCTACTTCAGCCTCAAAAATGGTGAGCTGTGAATATGCTGCTCTCAGCTGTAAAAAAAATTAAGAAATCCATGACAATCTTAAGTTTGGTTGTTGATCTCAACACAACACACACATTTTTTAGCAGCATGATTGCACTGAACATGAGCTTCGTGAATGTGTCGGTACCTGGGAAGAGAGAACCCCATTCTCATCTGCTAACTCATCCACTTTACGCTCCGTAAGTGAGAAGTTACTCTTGTAGTCTTTATTTTGTGTCAACATCTCATCAAGTCGCATTTGCAATCTTAGAAACAAAGAGAAAAAAAGTTCATGTTCAAAGTTCAGTCAGTTGTTTTTATATAGAGCACAAAATTCCAACAAAATTTGTCTCACAACATTTTTCAAAATGGAGCTGATTGAAATAGTATCGGTCAAACAGCAAAATCTGAATTGCCTTGTTAAAATGCAGAATACAAATCAAATTTTGCTTGCCTAAAAAATAGTGTTCAGAAGATAAAATCGTGTCTAGTTCTGTGCTTGGGTACTTACGAGTTATTCTTGGTCTCAAACTCATTGATTTGTTTCCTGGTAAACTGCTCCCTGTCATCTTGCTCTTCTTTCAGCTTATCCAGATGATACTGCAACTGATTAATTTGGGATTCTAGAAAAAATACCACAAGTGTACAGTGTGACTTTTGGAGTTTATATCCGATTTTTACACAAATCTACAGAATGAAAATAAATAAAAAGACCTGACAATTATTGTGTCACCATGTGCTGCTGAACTCAAGTCTCATAAACTAAAGCAGAATCTACATTGTGTGAAAAAAAAAATGTGATTCACTGCAAGAACAGAAGAAAGACAAGTCACACACCCACACTTTATCCAAAAGTTAAGACTTGTGTGGTACCTCTCTGTGCAATAAGTGTAGTCTTGCTCGCCAACTCGCTCTCCAAACCATCTCTGTATTCCCTCTCCTTGATCATCTGTCGTTGCATCTTCCTCATCTGAAATTTGGGTGTGTTCATAATCTCTTGCAGAGGAGACATACTGTAGGAACAAAAGCAATTTAGGATTGTATAGAACGTATGAATTTGCATACATAAATGATATATAACAGGTGTTAATACTATTTCATGTTTTAAATTGTATACACACTGACAATTACCCATTTAGTGAGTGTGAAAACAAAGCTAATAGACTGTAATTTTAGCCTAGCATAACTGATTTAAGGAATATAAACAAAAGCCAGGAAACCTGAAACTTTTTATACATTATACCTGCCAGAAGAAGAAGCCACTGTTTGCATTCCCACAAATGTGACTTTCTTTGTGCGGGTGAACAAGGGAGACTCGTCATCAGACAACGAGGAGATGGACGATGAATTGGAAGTAGAGGTGGTTGCTGACCGCTCAAACATTTCACGGCAGACCGACAAATCTATTGTATTGAAGCAGAATTTAAGACAAACAAGTCACAAATATATGATATGATATTAGTTAAAATAAAATTAAATAGACATAACAGAAGGAAGGTTTAGATAAATGTGTGACTTACGTCTCCTTGCCAGATGTGCATCGAGCCCATGACCCAGGTAGACACTGCCCTCGCTCTCCATCACAAAAGAACCAGTCAGGTTTGCAATCTGCCACTATAAGGCAAGAGTGGGTATGGGATTCAGTTGGCACAAAATGAAGTGGAAGATCAACACCAGCCATCTCCCAACTTACCTCCATGTCACATTCCAAGTTGTTTAGCGTGATTCTATCATTCATCATGTCGTGGTATACAAGCAACAAAAGCACCTGGTGATAGCAGGACATGAATTAGGTTGGAATGCATTTTTGAGTGTGTGCGCTCATCATATTATTTATATTAAGTTATCCTGAACAAAAAGGTTTGGGTTATGGCATTTTCTGTAATCATTATTTCAGTAGTAGACCATTCCTTCCTGCATATGAACTGTGTGATGGGTAAAATTATACAAGTGACACAGTGTAAGCAATCTTATACCTTTCCGATTTCTACTGTTAGGTTAATGCCATCTCTTATGTTGACCCAGGATACTGAAACACCTTGGGAAGACCTAAACCGACAATCCCCTAAAAAGCAAAAAGATATAAATAGGTTAGTTTATTTAAAAAAAAAAAAGACCACACTACTCAATGCATTTGAACTCTATATCTTTATGCACCTAATCAGGTGCATGTGAGGGCAACAGAGCAAACATCTGGTCTAGCAACACCCAACTGTGATGCAAGGTGTGGGGTGTGGTCAAGGTGTAACAAGTTTAAAAGTTACAGCCAGACAGCGAAAACAAGCCTCTGGAATTTAGTTACTCAGAGTCTATATTCTTGGATATTTTTAGCATTAAAGAATTCTTGTTTGAAATCCCAAACAAAAGACCAAACAGAATCCAGAAGTTTGTAGATGTCTGAGAAATAAAATGAATTCAGACATACTAGAAGCAGGGTGAGGGAAGTTTAAATAAATGTTACTCACTTTCCACAAAGCTGGTAATGACCTTGAAATTTTGTTCTGGTGAATTACAGCAACAAGGGTTAGGGTCCTTTTTTCTGAAATTGCACAAATGTTTTAAATATTAATAACAATACAATGGAATTTTTTTTCTCAATGTATCAAGATGAGTAACACAGGTTTAGCGTTACTTACAGCATATGAACAATTTTCAACAAGACTGCCCCATCTTGTAAGTCTCCAATATCCACTTCTTGGTCACACAGCCTCATGCTGTTGACCTGCAAAACATCACATGCAAAGTTTGGTTAAATTAAACTGGATTTAAGTAACATGGCTATACTTAACGAAATGTTAGGTTAAGGTTAAGATTAACTTACCCAGGCTAGAAGAGCCTTTAGACCTAGATTTAACGACATCTTGGTCGCCCCTTTATCTCAAAGGGAAAGTCAACCTGGAGGAGGAAAAACTGTAAGCATAAGCCTTCACCAGCATTTGTAACCTTACAGTTAGCTTGTAGCTTGTACACGGTTTTCTTTACAACATTTAGCACCAACAACTAAACAGTTAAGTAGCTAAACTAAGGATTCAACGTTGTGTGTTTACTATTGTTGTTAACTTTGTGTTAGTTTCGTTAACATTAACGAGAACCTATAATCTTAGCCAACAGCTACATTCATTTAACGTGGATTAATTTATTCGTACAGACATGCGTTAATGAACTCAAACAGTGTTTTCAACAGCAACTCACCTTAGAAGGCAATGACTTTAGAGTTTTTTTTCTTTTAGTTGGTCCTTTAAAAAATAAAAAAATAAAAAATACTCGTAACTCTGATTCACTCCTGCAACAACGCTGCTGTGAAGCGAGAAAACAGTCAGTGAATTTCAAATAGAGTGGCTGGAGATTGAACCGACCAATCACATTTTAGATTGAGACGCGTCCGAAAGAAAGCTTTGATTTGATTGGTCGAAAGGCCTGAACGTTGCGGAAAGCAGCGACAGGTCGAACGGTGTGCTTGTTTTACACACCAGGTTGATTCCGGGGTTTGAAAAGTCATTTTTTTAAAGCTCTTGTGCGATGCACAAGAATTGTTGTACACTTCATTTCATTTGACTGAACGATAGTCTCGGTAGCCAGATTAAAGAAGATCTAACTCGTTATTTTAATGTTTGTGCTGAGTGTTGACTCCGCCAAACGTAAATCTGGTGCTGGTTCAGGGGTCTAACAAACACCTTATGCGCAATTTTGTTAAAACTTATTTTAAGGCTGCAATGTTTATATGATGGAAACATGTTACTGGTGACATTAACGCAGCGTAAAAAGATCTGTAATAATAAATTACAGAGCCTTAAAACTACAAAAACTAATATACCCTTCTTCCCAGCAGTTATTTTGATAAGTAGATAATCACAGACATGGCTAATCACATTAATTATACTTATACATTTTGCTGACTCGATATGTGTACGGATAAGCGCAGTTTTTATCACAAGTATTTAGACAGTAAAACAAAAAAGGCAAACTACAAATCCCACAAAGTACCTGTGCGTTGCCATGGAAACAGTTTGTTGCCTCTTGGGGCGATTTCCCAGTTAAATGACCTGCGTAAAGCTCGCGTTTTGCCGTAATACATTGCCTGATTTTGAGGGTAAGTGTATGATAATTGTAGCGGGTGCCAGGAATTATTTAAAATAACTCAGTACCATTAACTAGAATAACCTGTGTTATCTAGTTATATCGTTTATAACCTGTGGGAAACATATTATACTGAATGGCTGATAGCTGCATGTGTGTAGAAACCATGTTCTGATCTTATTTGTAAGTGACTGCAACAGTCTTAATTTCTCTTTGAGAATAATGAAGTAGCTCTATCTATCCAGACATTTATCAATTGATTTATGCTGTTGTTTTTAAACAACAATATAAAACCAAATTAAACTAAATTACTGGTATTTGCTGATAAATAGTTTTTATGGCTTTATTGATATATTTTAAAGATTCATTCAGCATTTTAACATTGAAAGTTTTGCATCATATATTAACATAAATAAAACAATAGTACACATATTAAGAAATAGAAAATATCACAGTAAAGGAAAATATATACAATTACATTTTTCAAGTGAGTTAATGGTATGAAAACTTTGTTTATAATCTGTCATTTTATACACTGTTAGTTAAATAAATTCTTAGGTATATAGTTCTTAAATTCTATCCCTTTTCTTCCAAATTAAATAGGATTTGACAGGAGATATAGTTTTTGATTACCCTCCAAACAAAGATTGGGACAGATAAAAAAGGCACTTGTAAAATGATTCTTTATATGCTTATCGTAACAATAGGTGACTTTTAAGATTCATTCCACTAATGAAGGTGGTGAAGTCAACTTTCTTTGTCTCTAAACTAAACAGGTGATTGCACGCGAGTGTAAATATGTATGGAGCTCCAGTGGATTTATCTTTTAAATGCATCAGCAGCTTGGCAGGTAAAACACAAAATCTCTATATCTGTCACATTCCACATCCCGCAAGGTTTCTCTTCCCTTATTGTACTGTGTACTATCTTCATTTCCTACATTTTCACCAAAACAGAAACACACATGCTCCATTTAGGGTCTTGTATCTTTGCAGCAATTAGTGCAAGTTTAAGTCCACATTAGTATTTTGAATGATTATGGAGGTGATTACATATCTAATTAATGAATGAATAAAAAACAAATCTATGAAATTAATGTTTATTTTAGGATAAAGTATATATTATTTTATATTAAGTATAAAATTTGCTCTATATTTTATTTGTCTATTTAGATGCACATTTCGAGGAGCCCAGCAGTGGTTTGCGACCTTTAAAGAGAAATTCAAAAAAGAAGTTCCTAAGCCGCTCCCTGCGTCTCAATAACAATAACATCAGTGAACTTCACGACCTTCAGGCGACCATCAGTCACTTCCTGGCTGAGCCGTCACAGCTCGCCTGGCTGGACCTTTCCTTCAACAATATCCCAAACATAGATCAGGTGAGCTCAGGTGCCTAGTTTCCTGTCCCGCAAGGTGTTTTTTTTCCATAAGTTATGGAATTAAACTGTGTTATACGATGTCCTCTCAACGTGTGTGTGTTTGTGTTCCAGGTTTTGTGTGAGCTGCGTGAACTGCGTGTGTTGTATCTTCACGGCAACTGCATTTTTATCCAGTCAGAGGTGGACAAACTGTGTGTGTTGCCACATCTACACACAATCACCCTCCATGGAAATGTCATAGAGACCAACAAGGCTTACAGGTGAAGACTTTCTGTAAACTTACAACAAATTTCCCATGACCACACACACACACACACACAGACTTACCATTTTATTCTAATGTGTTTAGACGTGAGCTGCCTTTATTTCTTGGCCACCTGTTTATGGCCTTGGACTAAAGGTGAATGGTATTAAAGCGAATCCTGCGAAGTACAGAGCAGAAACAAATACAGACTAAGTCAGTATCTTATACTCTCATATGCTTCAGTGGTGTGGAGTGGATTGCTCTTATTCTAGGAGAGTGCAATTGCATTGAGTGTGTGTGTGTGTGTGTGTGGGGGGGGGGGGGGGGGGGGGGTATGTGTGACACGAATGTTTGGCAAGCATAAATGTGCATAACATTGTGGCAGGTCTTCAAATGCAGATGAAGCTCCTATTACATAGCCTAGTCTGCATAGCAACACTGGTTACAAACACATAGATGGAAAGAGGGCAGCTGCTAAGAACGTGTTCTGTTCAACTGATTTCCTGTCAGTATATTAATTTATCACCCACCATAAGTGTGCATGCATAAGATAGAGATAAGTTCTCCTTTGCTTGGCATTATGTTGGCAAAGCTTGAGGCCTCCTTCACATTCAATTACTGTACAATTTTTTTGTGTGTACGCAAATCTAAAGTACATACAGTACGGTATTGTGTGTGCATTCCTGAATATGTGTTTATGTGCATTCAGGAATCGTGTGATTTCTGCTCTTCCCGGACTAAAGATGATGGACTTCAGTGCTGTGACACGCCAGGAGCGAGTCATGGCCAAGATTTGGCATCACAGCAGCAACCGACGCAAAAGCATCAAGGAGACAATCCACTGACTGCTGACTCATTTTATCTCAATAGTGGCATGTTGGGAGTCATAGTTAAAATATCTCACCTTTAATACACTGGGTGGGTGGGTGGAGTTTATGAATTATCAGTGGTTTTCATGTTATGTCAACTTCTACCTGATAAATTTGAGTTTATGTATTAATGTGTCACTCAATAATAATAATGTGAGGACACTGGTTTTGACATGCTACGTGTGTAGAAAAACCTGTGTTATTACTGCTTGTTGTAGTTTCAAATAATCGTTCTCTGACCTACAGTATTTACTTCTCATGTCATCTGGATGTTTTTATTTATTAAGACACATGTGTGCTTATATGTAAGTCTTTAATGAATTAACTGAACAAAAAAAAAAACAATGTCATAAAACTTTTTGGTACTAGCCTAAGATATTACAAACATATTTCAGGTAGTATTACACATTTGAGAAACAAAAAAAAAAAAAAAAAAAAAAAGAATGCCAGAAAACCCATTGCAAAAAGCTCAAATTGATTGCGTGGTTGAAAAAAAAATTCACAGCCTTGCAGATCATCCCTTTAGAGATTCAAGAGCGGCTCACTGTGCTCCCTGCCCACGCTTAGTCTTCTGCTCTCATCTGAAGAGCAAAAACACATTTAAAAACACAAATAAATAATCACAAAAAGGTCTTGGATCATTTTATCTGTTGTAGTACATGGATTGTTAACGCTCTCACACACTGCTACAATGGTTAGTTTCTGATTAATATGAACAACTCAATCATATTACAATCTGCAGCGGAAAGCTTCGTTTAAAAGCTAACAAACACAGTCTTCAAAAGTGTTCTTGTTTCATAAAAACAATGTTTTTAACCATCACATGATCTTAGCCAATCCTGACCAATTAACTCTCTACAAAAAGAGGAACTTCATACAATCCATCATGTTTTTATATTCGATCAGAAAATTCTGTACAAAGGCGGCTTGAATACAGATCATCTGTCCCTGGCCTGCACCCTCCACGTACTGTATGCTTCAACTGCGATTGTTTAACATCAAGTTCTGAGATCTAAATCAAGAGTCTTGATGTTTTTACTTTTTAGTGCTAGAAAACTGCAGCGGACACGTTACGATGTATAAACTCAACTCGTTCTTGTGCCCAAAGAAAACTCCATCTGTTCCCACCCTTCAGTGATATTACATGGCCGTGCTCGTGTTTGCATCCTCACTCACAGGATTACCAGAGCTGAAACGTGATTTTGCTTCAACTGGATTAACTAATCACACACCGGAGCAGATTTAACAGCCCCCAATGCAAATGGGTCTGTTTTTACAATATTACTGTGAAATGTCAATGTAATTCACTCAAAACAAGTTGGCTTAAGTTTGCCTTCAATTCTGACATCTTAACGTCAAAAGAAAACACATTCCGCTTTATTTGGCTCCAATTTTTTTTTTTTTTACACAGATTTCAGATTTTTTGTTGTGCAAGTCGAGGGTTTGAGAAATGAGCAGTGTCATCCCAGGTCAACAGAACAGAGTTGAAGACATGAAGTGTAAACCCTTCTGCAATGTGGCACACATTTTCCCTCCTGTAAGTAGCTAAAGCCTTCAGTAATTACAGTCCTCATTTCTCTTCTTGCAGTGGAGATTGTATGAAGTATATACACTGATAGCCAGTGCCTTGCACCATGTTTCAAGTGAATATACTGTACATTCCTCCAGGCCTTTGGATAACATCTGGAGAGTGGAGCTATCATGTCTTAATTATACAAAACAAGTCACAAAGAAAAAAACATACAGAGAAGGCTCTGAAAACTGATCAGAACTAATTGAGAGATTCACCAAGAAGATGAATAATGATTTTTCCACATCTGGTTCAAACAAAGGCAGTGATGAGAGGAGGCCTTGTTGTAAATTTCGACCACCCCCCATTGCCTGTGTTGACTATTTGTCACTGACCCATCATTAAGTACAGTAAAGGACAGCCATAGGGTGCAATCCTACATAGTCTCTGTCTTAGTAGCAAGTTAGAGGCATAGCTAAGAAGCACAAGGACCAAGATGCTTTAATAAAGGGTGGGCTGGAGGGTGAGGATGCAGGAGGTGACACACAGTGAGATGGGAGGAAGAATATGCAGGCCAGAGTCACAGAATCAAGGAATGGCAAACTGGACCACCAGTTCTTCTTTAGCATCCACTTTGATTTGAGAGATTGCACTGTAAGCATAAGCTGCTATCTTGGACACCTGGAAAGAAAGCAGAGAGAATTAAAAACGGTAACAACAGAAAACTATCTTTAAGATCTATTTGCCACCACACACACACATACCAACAGAGTATCCAAGGTAATATGCCAACATATCTTGAATATGTGCTTGTGTGTGATTACCTGCTGAACATCTGAGTATGGCACCAGGTCACTCGCAAGCACTTGGTGGGGCTGGCTGGTGAGGGAGGGAAGAGCAAGGGCTTTCTTCTGTGGGAGGTTGTTGCTCAACACAGCAAGTTTTGTACTGAAACAAAAGCAAAAAAAAACAGAAGCTTACTTTGGTTACTGCCTTTCATTGCATAAGCTGCAGTTTAGGTGTAAAAAGACACTCATCATCTTGTCTCATGAACCTGACTGCAGGCTCTTAAAAAAAGAAGTAGTTATGCCCCTTTATGTACCCTACACAAAGCTATGGTTGGGTTGATACATTCTGACGGCCACTGGATGTCACTGAATCTGAGGTTTAAGATGAACGTCAAAGGGTACTTTGTACTTACTTTAATACTGTTGTACATTTATGGTTGGATCACTTCCCCTATTACTTTCTAGAGCTATTGTATTGGTGTTGAAATTTCAAACATTGTTTAAGGTTTCATTTTTCCCCCACCACCCATCACAAGCAGCATATAAGTTTGGCGTCACTTATAAATGTGAATGTTTTTGAAAGAAAAGCACTTTTTAAACTAATCTAAAATACACTCTTCACATTGTTAATGTGGTAAATGACTATTCTAGCTGCAAACATCTGTGTTTTAATGCATTATCTACATAGGTGTATAGATAGAGGTCCATTTCCTGCAACCATCACTCCAGTGTTCTAAAGGTATATTGTGTTTGCTAATTGCATTAAAAGCTAATGAATGATTAGAAAACCCTAATGCAATTAGGTTAGCACAGCTGGAAACAGTTTAGCTGGTTAAATAGAGCACTCTTTGACAAAAGCAAAGATTGAATGGCTAAATTATAATTTTAAATAAAAATCGTTCTATTCGTTTTGCACCTCATTTGATAAATAAAAGTGTGACCTTTCATGGAAAACTCAAAATTGTATGGATGTCCCTGAACCTTTAAATGGTGTATACCTTTTATTTGTCATCTTAACATCTCACAAATATCTGAAAGCACAATCCTTATATATAGACCATCAAATATTCTGCTGGTGAATAACAGTCTCGACATGGGCGCAATACTGACTATCAAATCAGCAGCAAACTCTGCTTTAAACAGAAACCCACACCTCCACATACACAGAAAACAGTAGTGGAACATGGTCACCAACGTACCTGTATTGCCGAGCTTTGTCCATGTATTCATGCTGCTCCATCATGACGGAGTCAGCTGCTGATACATCGATGATGTTCCTGCAGAACAACAAAGTAGCTTCATTTGAGGCACTGCATGAATTACAAGCTTAACAAATATTATGAAGTCATGAAGGTGGGTCTTACTGTGCTGTCTTGGTGAGGATGGATGTAAGGAGGGCCTGTTCATCTGTCCGTGCTGAGGGGACAGTGGTAGTGCTCCAGTCTGTCCCATTTGGGGGTTTACTGACAGGATTTGGGTGAGGGATCAGCGGCTTACGTTCAGGGTCCTATAAAACATTGAATAAGATACAATTAATTATGACACATATTTGAATTGTACTAAAAGTGCATTACCTATCAATTTTTAAGTTCAGAGTGACATTAACCGTCTCATATATGAAATTCAAATTGATTTTTTCAATAATAAATAACGCAGAGGTGTTATAAAGACTGTTTCGTGTTTAAAATGCTTAACCGTCCGTAATTAAGTAAAATGTGATGTCATAACTATAAAGTCACAGCCATTCAAATCAGTCATTTGCTTTATGAAGCCGACACAAAACTAAACCTCCTGTTTTTTTATAAGAGCTCCAGAAATAAACTTGAGAGAATAAATGTAAAAGTATATTGAGATGATTCCTTGTGTTTTGAATGACAAATATTGCTTGTTATGGATCCAAACTAGAAAAATGTATAATATGAGACAAAAACAATACAATTAAAAACAATACATATAAGAGTAAAAATTAGGAAATGAAAGAGAAATAGTGAGTAAGTCGAGAGAAAAACAAAAAACTACTTCCACAACAACAGTCCTCTAGTTTTCAATGATTAACACATCACTGATTTTATCTGATTCTTGCTAAACCAGACCTACAAACAAGAAACACGGTCATATGTCCGGATTTTTATGTATAATTGTGGTGCAACACAAACAGAAAGTCTAAGTATTTATTCCTACTCATTCTCTCTGCTAATGACATGAGCTGCATGTGAGGGGGAAATATTCCGCGTGAGGAAGAACAGCCTTGTTTCCATAAACTAAAGATAGCGTAGCATCTTCAGTCATATGACACAACACACATCAGGAACATGGTAACCCGATTGATGGGCCGCTTTATTATGTCATCATACCTGGAGTAATTCACTTCTGTCCAGCTCGACTTTTAACAATTTGGTTTCTGGAAACAGTCCTAACTTCGCTATAAATGATCGCATCTCTGCTCTTTGGTGAAGTTATAACAGGTTGCGATACGTGCAGTTCTTATAAGCATCGTAGTTTCTGTGGAGCGGTTGTTATCTGTGATGGTTTTCATCTATGTGCTATCTGCCCTGGGCCAGGCCTTCAATCGAAAGCTTCAACTAGCAAGCTAAAAGCTGCTTCTTTAAAAAAGTGTCATGACACTTTTACGGTGGAAACCATAAACGCCCTACTAACCTCCACTCGAAAGCATTACATGCTCGTTAGCGTCCTCTACAAACGTGATTGTGTCATGTGGAGTTATCGTCACAATAAAAAAAAAAACAAGAGGTTGTCCGTGTCGGGTGAATTCTTAGCCAGCTAGCAGCTAGCTCACTACCTGTTCTGTGGTCTCGTTCTCGCTGCTGTAACAACAACCCATGGCAGCGTCCGGGCGGCCAAACTACACAACCCGCTTCCCCGGTGTCCGACAGAAACCAGCCGCGTTGCGTCGCCTCCGACAAGCATGCAACTTCTCCGCCGCTCGCCGTTTACTTGAGCCGCATCTAAAGGAAGGAAGCCACTGTCAACAGCAGCTCCTCGGACGGGCTATCACATGACAGCAGCGCTCTGCTGCAACAACACCGATCACCACTTCCGGCGGCGGAGAAGCAGCGGCGGCCCTCGTCACGTGACGGGGGAGGGTTTTCTTGCTGTTTTTAAACGTGGGGGCAGATTAAAGGGCAGGCTCACCATTTTTTCATAAGCCTTCACGAAAACGCTACAAATTAACTTTGAAACGAAGTTTTCTTAAAAAGCAACTGTTGAAAATGTCCTGTGTCTGAATGGATATCAGGATTCCAGACTTCTGTGTTGGGAAAGTTCACTTTCGACATAAACTAGTTAAAGTTCAGTTCACAAATTTTAAAATGAACCAGTTCAGTTCATAGCTTATGATTTACAATTTTGAAATAAGTTAATGGTTCCAAAGATTATAATTTATTATGTCAAAATTATATTCACACCCATAAATAAACAGAGGGAGAAAAACATTCTGTACACATTCTGTTAATGGTTATAGCTGTGGTGCTGCCTTCCTCCATGCTCCTGGCTGTTGCTCTGTGTTTTGATGACGTATTTGTTAGTGTAACAGGTATGACAGCCCTGGCAGATCGGGTGGTTTTCCGCTGCATATTAAGCTCTGGTTGTAGTGAGTTTTAGCTGGCTTTTCACCTGGAAGACTCTTGTGAAACCTGGCACACTCTTAAATGAAGTTCTACTATGAGAGGGCGATGTTCACAGCCAGAATGAACATGTTCACACTTATGAGAGGCGAAAAAAAACAGTACTCTCTGTTTAAAATAACAAGTTCATGCACGATCATTCATTAAACGTGTTTAGGCACAAAACTGTAACTTGATATTTTTTTTACATACTGAATAAATGAAATTGGGAATATATTATTGTTTACTACATATTTTAGTCTCTCCTGCTGAAAATTAACTGAACAATGGTAAATAATCATTTTTCAAGTTCATACAGGCCATTGTTCCTTCATATAACACTTATAATATGAGTGATGGTGGATCTTTTTATTATAATTATTATTATTAAACACATCTTTATTTTGGAATATGCACTATAAACCAAAAAAAATCAATAAGATTTTGAAACAGGAACAACAAACAGTAGGCTGAAAGAAAGACTCCTTTGTTGATTTATAACGTGGTGCTAACACACATTTGCAATGCGTGAAATGAATATAGGCCATATTCGCAGTCCCTGTTTTAGCATAAAATTCCCTCTTTGTGTTTCCTCAGACAGTGTTTCTATATTGAGCTGCAGTAGAAGATAATAACAAAAGAGGAACTTTGGCACTAAACAGAAGGAATGTTTAAGTAAGGAAGGCTTCTTTGAGTTTTCATATCACCTGACTGTGCATAGTCCATGTTGTTCTAAGACATGCTTGAAGAATGATAAACCTATACTTCTGAAAAATTGTAAGACCATAATAAAAAATGCACAATGCAGCGTAAGTATAAAACATCTTTCCTCTGAGACAAGTAAAATGGTTTCACTAATTTCATAAACACTAGCTTACACTTCTTGTATTCATCACTATTGTTTTAGTCCTGTTCTGCAGGAGCTTTGTGTCAAAATTGGTATCATATTGTTCTGGTGTATTGTGCAAATTCAAAAATAGTGTTTAATCAAATTACCCCAAATCAAGAGACTTACAAAGAATGCTGGGCCTGTCTCTGGGCATAAAGGCCCTAATTAAACTGTCATGTGAAGTCTGACTGTACTGTACTTAATGGGATCTTTAAAGTGACAAGGTACCATATACAATTAAGGGTGATGTGTGTGTGTGATAGTCTCTAAATCCTTTTAAACATCAATTCTAATTTTGCAAAGTAGTCTGGTTATTAAAGCACTGCACTCTACTCTCTTGAGTGAATTGCCATTTCCAGTAAGCCGCCTCTGTAGTGGTGAACTCTCCTTGTTTCTCTGAACGACGGCAGTAATAGTGAAATACAAACATTGCGAAGATTAACCCAAGCTATCCAAGTTCATGCGAGCAGCAGGAGAGAACAGGACGAGGCTTGTCGGTGGACATGTAACCACCCTGGGAAGAGATGAAAGGATGTCTGACACCCTCTGGCTGATTTAGATGACAGAGTAGGATACAACACGGTTTCCAACACGCTGCAGTTGCAGTTTATTTCCAGTTGCTAAGTAGCATTTCACAATAATGCCTGAAATAATAAACCGATTGTGCTCCTTGATGGATTACATCGTCCTGTCAGCATCAAAGTTCCTTTTACCTTAGAAATAAAAGCTTGGCAAGGCAACTTTGATTGCAGCCACATTTAATGGTCCTTATCAATGGACAGACTTAGCTAGGCTCTTTATACAGTTATTGTTCCTCCCCATTCCAAAATCATTATCAATTCCAAAACTAAAATTCTAGAATCAAATCAAAGTTTGTGGTTTTTGAAATTATGGCTTTTGTATTTGACTTTTATTTTGGTATTAATATACCTTTGATAAGAAAAACATTTCAAAGCCCACTTATAATTATATAACTTCTGGATAGTGGTTAAATGCTGTAAAATTCAATAATTTAGGCCTGATTATTAAAATAATAGAAAAATGAGTAAGGAAAAAATTATACATTTCACTTGAAGAGACCTGACCCAGGTGTTCAGAAGTATTCTGGTCATATTTCAGATATTAAAAGTGGGTTGTTCAAAGGAAAAACAAGTATGATAATAAAATGATGACATATTGACAGTTTTGGTTTTGTTCTGTATCATACATTTTTTTCAAAATAAGGTTCAAGATACCTTTAACCCAAAGAAACACTTGACATCCTTTATTTTTATCTATTTACTATTTTGACTTTTTTATGATTTAAACCCATAGACTATTGCCTACAGATAAATAAAAAAACATGTTTAAAATATCCACAATGTAGTTGAATGTATATCTGAATCTAATCTATATTTGTTTGTATTGATTTTGATTGATTGTGCTGTTTTCTGTCCAATTAAAGTGACCCCACATTGGTTGTTTTACATGTTGTTCTTTACGTAGCAGGTAGATATGAATCCCATTCAGAGCGGTGGTCATTCACATTTAATAATCTTGCAAAGTGAGTTTCAGGAAAAGTGTGATTCATTCCACCTCCTGGCTAGAAAAACATGGGATTTCCAAATCCTTGACGGCTCAGATCCAGATTAATTTTTTGCATGACCTTTGCCTCACATTAAATATTATTTTGCGGCCTCTACACAAAAGTCAAATCAAACCACCCATCAAAAAGTAGGTATCTTCAATATTTTTTTCTTCACGTGTTTTATTGATGCTGCAGTGGAGGCTGCAGCCAGGAGTCAGCAGTCTGTCTTCACACTACAGGCTCCAGTGAATCCTCCTTTCTTTTATGGTATAATGTCGTGTTTCGGTGCCGTGTCGCAGCTGGAGGCAGCTGGTCTGATGACTGGGAGGCGCCTGCCCTCTCATTTAGCCCGTTTCCTGCACACCTCTCCGTTTACACCTCCAGGAGCCTCAGGTCCGGGCAGGCAGCGGTGCGCCACTTCCCTGCCGCGGTCTAGTTGGAGCCACGGCGACCATGTTCGAGTCCGTGATCGTGTTCGGCTTTCTGCTCGGACTCTCCGACGTCTCCCACGCTTCTGACGCCGCGGTCCCGGCCCAGCTCGGGCCGCCTTCGCTCGGGTTCAGCTCCTCGGTCCGCTCCGTGTGCAAACCCATTCCCAGCACCCTGTCTCTGTGCCACGGGATCGGCTACCGGCACATGCGCGTCCCCAACCTGCTGGGCCACGACACGCTGAAGGAGGCGCAGCAGCAGTCCGCGGCCTGGCTGCCGCTGGTGTCCAAGCTGTGCCACCGGGACACCAAGAAGTTCCTGTGCTCGCTGTTCGCCCCGGTGTGTCTGCCGGAGCTCAGCGGGCCGGTGAGTCCCTGCAGGAGCCTGTGCGAGGCGGTGCGGGACGGCTGCGTGCCCGTGATGAGCGCGTTCGGGTTCCCCTGGCCGCAGATGTTCAACTGCACGCGGTTCCCGCGCCGCACCGAGCTGTGCATCCCCGCCACCGGGGAGCAGGAGGCGCGCACGGCGGAGGAGGACCGGCACGAGGAGGCGCTGAAAGGTCAGTGGACGGGTTCGGTTCCTTATCGCAGGTGGACCGTCGGTCAGCCATCCAATTCTGCCTTTACGCGCCGGTTTGAGGTTCAGATGAAGGAGACTTTGGATCTAATGAGGATCTTCACATCACTTAACAAACCATTGGCACTTGATTTGTCACTTCTTGACAGTTTGAGACATTTGTAGCTGCTTCACTTTTTATGTATAGACCGACTTCACCATTATAAATTAATACATATATTATTTATAAAGTGCTTTTAAAGATCATCAACGTGTTGGGCTTGTGACCCTGTATCCACTCCAACCATCTCAGACTAAACTTTTCCAAAATAGATCCTTATATATTATATATATATGTCTATTGAGAGCATAGAGGTGTTTGCCAATTCTTGAGTATGAACTCTCTCTGTCCCTACGACTCATCAGTAGCTATATAATTACGCAGTCGTCTGCGCCGTGAAGCATCTGCATGGCTGAAGGTGGTGGTTCCATCCGGCGGGTCGCGAGGTCGGTTGTTACGAACATTTCGATGAAGTGAAACAGATAAAAGGAGATGAGATGTGTAAATGCTCACAACTCATTCATGCAACCTGTGGTAAGTAGCCACAAAGGATTTGGGAACATCTGGCCTAATGTATTTATTAATAATATATACTATAGCTTAATATTTATTTCATTTTAAACCATTCCAGCTTTTTGTGCCGTTTTAACAAGTCGGTCTTCCCTCTGTGGACCAGTGAAGTCTTATCCGATGCTAAAGTTTTGCAGGCCTCGATCACCGTTTCTGCTTCGACATCAGTACCACACCCTTTATATATATATTTTTTTTTGTTAACACAATCACACCTAGACTGTCTCCCATCACCTTAGTGCAGACAGACAGCCATCTGCTCTCCTTTCAATACCCAGGCAGCGTTATCTGTGATGCCTGCAGTCTGGCTGCTGAGGGAGAGACCGACATCCAGGAAAACTTCTGCCACAGTCCATATGGTGAGAACACAGCAGGCTACACAACAAGTCCCTTTTTTCCTTCTGAGAATGAGCTGAACACAACTTACTGTATTTATAGGGGCATAACCAATGTCTAATCGTATAAAGGAGCGTTTTACAATGTGTGTCAAATGACACATGTTAAACTTTGTCTCACTCTGGCAGCTTTTAAGATGCGTCTGGGCAGTGTGTCGACGGTGGGAGGGGACCGTCAGCTGGTGCCTCAGGCCCGAAGCCGCATCCTGAGGTGGGCAGGGGGAGGTGCGGAGAGGGCGGAAGGGGTCGGAGGCGCGATGGCCCACAGTGCTCTGTGGCTGCAGGAGGGGAGCACCTGCACATGTCCCGGCCTGGACTCCGCGGAGACAAATGAAGACGGAGGTTTGGAGGAGGAGCTGGCGGACAAGGGTCGACCCAAACGAGGAGGGAAAGAGGGGAGCTGGGTGCAGGCCGGATGGTACCTGGCCCTGGTTCAGGCCGAGGAGGGACGGCTGGTGTTGACTCGGCTGGTGAGGTGGAGCAAAGGGGATAAAGAGCTGAAGAAGTTCATCAGGGCTCTCCTCAGACAGCCCTGCTCTGAGTCATAGACAGGCAAAGGATATTAGGAACCGTGTAATCATTCCCAAGCTGTAACTGTGCCAGCAGCGGTGATGTCCGCAGCATTTAAAATAGTCACCAAAAAGCGAGCAAGGAACAAACCAGAAGCGAAGTGCTGTCAAACAATCTCTAAATACTATGTTAATGAAGCAGTGTTTGAATTGGTTTCCACAAATCTACATACTGGCAACTTTCTTGATGAATTGTTCCCAGTTAACTCTGAACAAGGTGCTAAATGGCACATAATCAAGAACAGATTTAGTGTTAAGTGGTGCTTTAAAATGCATAATTACGTCACGGTGATCTTACCATTATCACCACTGTCACAGAGGTGCATTTAACATTTCAGATGCACTGACAGGACAATCTGCCGAATCACACAGTCTGCCACAGTCAGCGTCATTCCTCCTGGGGCAATGTTTGCATGTTTTCATGTATTTTTCTGTACATTTGTGTATATAGAAGAGACAAAATGTAATCCGTAGAACATTTGCAGCCAAATAAAGAGTTTTTTTGTTCTGAATTGATTGGGGAAAAAAGGGGAGACGGGGTTATCCTGACATCTGCAAATACTCCTGGGATGATGAACATTTTCCTATATTTCCAAGAATTTCCTTTCACAATATGAGTATTATCCTAGAGTATGATAACTTATGGGCTATCTAACCCCGAGCCCTGCCATCTCCATTGTGAGTTCATATCTTGGGGTAGAAAGCTGATAGGCGCTGTGAGGTATGCACTCAGAATGACCCCGGGACATGAGCCGCGACTTGGTGACTGTAGCATCACCTGGTGGCCTCATGATTCTATGTGTCAAATAGGTACTGGTGGACTCCAGATGATCTGAAAAGTGCTGGAGTGTCCCTGGGATCACAGAGACACACATTATATCTCAAAACTAAAACAGGAGTTCACATATATTCAGATTTTTTTAAATTTTATCAAGTGTCTTTGTAGAGACTGCAACTTTTTTAAATACCTGTCAAACTGTGTTGATTTATTCTTGAGAAGAGTGTATTAAAGTTTGATATTATTCCATAAATGAGCATGTCTTTCTCTGCAGTGTTTGTGTGTGTGTCTGTTTTTTTATCCTTTATTATGACTCAGTAAAGAATGTAACTGGACTCCACCTGTTGATGTTAACTTGATGTATCAAATGTCTATTTCACTTTGGCTCACTCTGCCTCTGCTTGTATTCAGCGACAGTCACATTCTAAATATCTGGTATGAGGCTATTAGTGTGTGCATGGGTAAAACTGACGTTTTTTTTAACGTTTGGCAGCAGGTTTTATTGCTGTCAGAACCTGCCGATCGTAAACTATTACAGGACTAACGCATGCATGTGATGCATAAATAATTCAGACCCTCAGGTCTTTTACCTTCACTAATTCACACAGAGACACACACTCCGACGTCCTCCTGCTCTTGTCTCAGCTGCCACATCCATCTTTATCGTCTGAGCAGCAAACATATAAGAAAACAGGTGAGTATGGGTGTGTTTTTCATTTGAGCATAAGAGATATAATTCTGATGCTAATATCTTGTTAATTCATCTGCTCTGTGAGTTTCCAGCTGTATGTGGCAACATTAGCTGTCACATCGACCACATAATTACCAGCATGAAAGCTTCTTTTCTTCTTTTTTCCTCTATGGAATATCATCTTGCATAATTAAAGGTTGCGCAGCATGTGAAATAGTATAATAAGTCAAACCTAAGCAGACTTGATCCCACAAGAACTATGAAGCCACAGTTGTGGGAATGAAGAATTTGCCTCCTCAAACACGGATAAACTTATCTTACTTATTATGTTAATCTGAAATGACAATTAATCCTATTGCATTGTAAACCAGGTTCATTGATTCTCTATGACTACAACAATTTTGGCACCTTCAGTACGTAACAGTAACGCATATGTAAGATCTTTGTAATACTAATGTAAGATTGAAACACATTTAATAACAATAACAGAACTCATTTTTTTCATTTTATCAATCATCATATTTATTGATTTAATATGATTGGGAAAAATGGCAGTGTGATTACTAGTACATACACATGACAGACAGTCTTTTCATTAAAAATATAAAAGTGTAATTAAAATTAAGGTAGAACCATATTTCTGATAGTGAGTGCACACTGAGACTTTAGATTGATATTTTCTTTTTTCACTTTATCCCCACATTACTTTGACAAAATTGCAGTTTCAAGGGCATTGGCATTGAAATCCTGCAGTAAAACTTCCGGTACAAATTTCATGTTTCATTTTGAATGAGATCGCCACATTTGTTAACACACCCTTTTTGAGCACATCTCTTAAAGATAATGAATGATTAATGACTCCACCTGGCTGTGTGTCTCTTTGTGCGAGCTCAGATGGTGTCGCCTGCCATCGCCCTGGCTTTCGTCCCCCTCCTGCTGACACTGATTATCAGGTACCGCTACTATTTTGTGCTCTTCTACCGGGCCGTGCTTGTCAGGATTTGGAAGGACTGCGTCACCGGTCTGAGCCGGGAGGAGCGGGCCTTCCAGTATGTCCTGACCCACGCCACCCCTGGAGACCCCGACAGCATCCTGGACGCCTTTGATGTGTGGTGCAGCAAGGTGGAATACATCAGTAACATTGGGCCTAAAAAAGGTGAGTAGAAAACACACTTAGTTTAAATGTTTATCAGATATAAAACTTCAAACCAATACAGAATGTGCAGTGGTGGATTTAGCAAATTGGGGGCCCAAGGAGAAGGTATAGGTGGGGCCCCCCTAGGTCGAAGGTTTCTTTTAAATTATTAATATTATTAATATTATATATATTTTAACAGCCAGTGGGGGGCCACCAGCGGTCTATGTCTATGTTAAGACCACCTATGAGTGTGTGTGTTTTTTCTTACTCTGTTTTTAGGGAAGATCCTGGACCGGCTGCTGATGGAACAGGCTCCCCTGACAGTGCTGGAGCTGGGGACCCACTGTGGGTACAGCACCGTGCGGATCGCCCGGGCTCTGCCCCTGGGAGCCAGGATCTACAGCATTGAGATGGATCAAAGTAATGCTGCCATCGCGGAGAAAATCATCCGCCTGGCGGGGTTTGACGACGACACGGTGAGATGCCGCACACCCCCTTTTACACACATGCACAGATGAGACTTGTAACATGCATATAAACAATCCATGCTCTTTATTGTGCAGGTGGAGCTGATCGTGGCTCCCTCTGATGAGGTGATCCCGCGGCTGCGGTCTGACTTTGGTTTGGAGAGGCTGGATTTTGTCTTCATGGACCACTGGAAGAAATGCTACCTTCCTGATCTGCAGGTGACGAATAAACAACATTTCTGAATTCATGAAAACTCATCTGTGGTGTAGACGCATCAGAGTCAGATCCAGCAGGCAGAAACAGTGTGTAAAAATCTGTAAAAAAAAAATATATATCAGATTATAAAACTTTGGGACATTGGAAACATTTATCACACATACACACACACACACACATGCAAACTTACACACAGGCTCTTCCTGCACATTCGCCTCCTCATTAAACACTAACACACACACACAACAAAAGTATTTGGCACTCATGTGCAATGCCACACTGACACACCAATGTGATATTTATTTCATATTCTATTTATAACTCAAGCTTGAAGAAGCCAAATTTCTCTGCCTGCATACCACTGTGCATGTGGCATGTAAAGCTCTTTAATCTTTTCAATACGACTAAATATATATTTCTTTATGCTTCCTCAAGCATTTTCTTGACAGTTTATATTTATATTTCTTAGTGTTGCCTGGTCACCTCCTGCACATCTTTGATACTGCCTCTGTGTGTGTGTGTGTGTGTGTGTGTGTGTATTCCAGATGCTGGAGGGCTGTGGTCTGCTAGGTAAGGGATCCATAATCATGGCCGACAATGTGCTGTTCCCTGGGGCCCCAAAATTTCTCAGGTACCTCCGCAAGTGCGGCCTGTACGAGTGGAAGATCCATCGGGCCACGCTGGAGTACAGCAGGGGAATCAGGGATGGGATGGCGGAGCTGGTGTACCAGGGAATCATGTAGACACATTACACAGATACTTTGGTCTGGTTATGGTATATCTCAGTTATAAGTATATTTTACAGAAAGACTGTGATGATAAAGAAAACTGTAAATGCCACAAACTCTGCCACACCTCACTTCCCCTCCTGGTTTAAACAAAACCAGGAAAAGAATTTGTCATGTCACCTTGTTTGAGTCCATGTCTCACTTGCTGCAATGTTTCCAGTGACTCACCACTGCCTGTTTATTAATGGCAAATATGTTTTAAAAAACACACACACAAAGAGCAAATTCATTAATAAATATTTTATGCAAAACCACTCTCAATGTCATGATACTTTACTGAGTTTATAACAAATGCACAGGTTAGTAATACTTCACAATGAAAATGTTACTTTTAACTTGAATAAATTATTTGCTGAGTAAATCTTGTGTCTTAATTGGGACTTTTGAAAATATTGACATGGCTGCCATCCTTATTCTGATAACTTTATCCGCACTGCTCTTCCATTACCTTACAACAGCCTGTGGTACATTTTGTTTTCTTCAATACTATGAAGTAATGTAAAAAAAACAAACTATAAGAAATATAGGTAGAATATAAAATCGAATAGAAAGCTGAAACCTAGTCTTGATCAAAACAATTTGATTTAATACTAACGGTCCAGTCAAAGGCTTTAATCATTTAAATTAAAATAGTCACAGCCATTGTAAGCAAATTAAGAACAAGCAAACAGAGAGAAACACATTCAAGAAGTCTATTTCACAAAAAAATATAAATATAATGAAGACTCTGCTGTATATGTGTTATCTGAAAAAAAAAAGATTAATGTTTGTCTGATTAATAATTGTCTGCATATGTCACAGTTGGAGAGGAAGGTCCTATAAGGTGAAGTATCTGTACATCTCCTTCATAAGTAACAAATTATTTAGCTGACTGATAAATTGTTCATGCTCCATCAGCTGTTTGGAGACTTTCACATGACTGACGATATGGCAAGGTCAAGGTTTAATGGGCTGAGGTGTGTGTGTGTATTGATTTTAAAGGACAGGGAAATATGTGGAACTGCAGGCAAAAGAAAAATACAAAACAACATGACGTATACACAGGCGTGAACACCCAATCTGCGTGTGTGACCAGGTAGCAACAGTCAAAGTCCACTGATGTCCATGAGTCTTCCAGGCAGATTTCAGATCAAAGTTAGACACCTGCGCATGATTTACTCGATCTCCCACTGAAGAAACAACGACATTATTCCCATGTTAATATACTTGTGTCACAGACTGAAGGGGGCATCCGTTGGGCTTTAAGTGCAGAGTAGGATCCCAGCGCCAGACAGCTTCATAGACACTTAAAAAAATTGTTTTTTCTTAAATCATCCATTGGTCTTGGTCTTGGTCTGGACCCTCCATGTCCACCTGAGAGACACAAAAAAGACTGTATGTAGAAAACAACACTTAAAAGCATGATGAAAAGTGTGTTTTTATATGTGTAGCAACTGGGGTCTTCAATTAAAAAATATATTCTATAATTATATTAAATGACCTCATTTATCTCGCCATCATCAGGTGACTCGTTGTAGTCGTTCATCTCATCCATGTCCTGCATATCCTCTTCATCTTCGGAGTCTTCCTCACTGTCCTCCTCATCCTCATCATCTTCCTCTTCTTCATCCTCATATCCAGCCTGCAGCCATGTTTAATAAACAGATATGACAAGATCTTGAACATAAGATATTCCTGTTCAGCTGGAAATTTTCTGCACAATATTATTAATAGGGCGGGGGAATATAATATATATAATATGAAACAATATATTGGCATAGATTCTGGATATCATAATATCTTGTGTTTCCTTTACCCACATAGCCATAATATTCACATGACTGACGATCAAAAATATCAAAGTAAATATTTTGGGGAAGCGCCAAAAGTAATCAATAAAATACTGTTGTAATATCAATATTGTTAAAAGAAATCACTTTGATAATTACTTTGATAATGTGGCATGGCAACCTTTCACTTAAAAATTTTGTTTTATACATTAAAAGCTAGCATTAAAAGTATATTACCTCAAAGATAGGTTTTCCAATGGGCATCAAATTGTTGTCCTTCTCAGCAATACTCTGTAACTGAGGTAGAAGAAGAATAAAAAAACACAACATGAGAGCCTAATAAAATCAAAATGATGGATTTTTTCTATTTGATTTTTCATTTCATGTTTTAGTGCATTTTGTTTCTACACTTCATCACTGTGTCTTTCGTGCTGCACTGTTTGCAAATTCTATTCTATGTGAAGTGTCCTGAGTCCCTTTTAAAAGTACTGTATAAATAAAATGTACAATTCTTTTTATATGTATAAGTGTGGGCTAATTACTAATGAGAGTAAACATACATTACACATGCATTTGCAGACATGCAACCTGATAAAATCGAAAAACCCTGATTCTGACACATCTGTAGCCACCTCACATGTTGTAGATTTCTTTTGATACTAGTACAAATGGTTGTAGAGATATTCCACATGTGTTGTATTTTAAAGCAGGAAAACTGAAATTGGCCAATTGACCAACCATTGACCAATTTCCTTTTAAGATGAAATAATAAATATAAAGTTCATAATCATACATCACAATGAGGGTTTTACACTCTAGAATAATAATGTAGGTGTCAGCCTCAGAAACAGGATGACATCATGTCCATTATTAAACTGAATCACGTGGTCTTGACACAGTGAAACTCCAATATTTCTTTGCACGTGTTGCAGTAGTGAAGAGGGACAGGTACCCAGGTTTGGTGCTGCTGCTCCTGCTGGTGGAGCTCGGTCTCGTCCACGCAGGGACGGTCCAGGTTGAACCACAGGGACTCGGTGATCCGGGGGAACAGGGAGGGGAACAGCGTGGACATGTCTGTCAAAGCAGGGCGACAACATACAAACAAACAAATAAAGCCAGTCATTGGGCCTTTTGTGCAGATTGGAACGCGGTCCCGTGCAGGTTGAACTCAAAATTATACACACGAAATAAAAAGGAGCTTTTGGCATCGCTGCTAATGACGCTATCGTGAGCAGAGCACAACACTATCTCTCCATTTTTCTTTTCAAAGACCAGTTCTTCCTTTATAAAAACGCAAATTTAAGCCACCATGAACTCTCTAAAAATTCTAACGCCGAACAATGTGCTACTTTTAACAGTAATTTATAGCTAATTCCACGTGTAGCGTTACTTACCTGCTACAGCTCCAGCTTTTCGAAAAAAAAAAAAAAATTCAAAACAAGCGTTACCGGAAACTGCTGGTGTTCACCCGCAGACATTTCCGGGGTTTTCTTACCCAGTGGCACCGGACAAAGGTTCCGTCAGGCAGTAAAAAAAATAAAAAAATAAGGCATTTAGTTATGTTTCTTAGTATCCTAAAATGTAATATAAGGCTATAAAAGCTTGATAGAGGAGTCAATATATTGCCAGTTCGTTAGGGATATCAAAAGGTCAATTATGTAACAGGTAATTCTGACCAAGCAATCTGATTGGTCAACTGTCTTCTTGGAAAGTAATTTAAAGTCTGAAGAGTGAAAACAGGAATGTTGCAACACTGAATTTGAGAACTGTGGGGCTTTGGATTATTCCATTGCTTTCACTATCTTAAGATCAAAAGTTCATTATTTTGTTATCTCACCATCACAATTTTTATTTAAAAAATGTATAATGTTTTTATCTTGAGATAACAACTTTATCAACCTTTTAAGAGACAAAAAAAGGTATCCTTCTCTTTTAATAATAATGTTTGTCAGAGATCACCCTATGCCAGCACGTAGGAAGTGTTTTTGAGTTTCAAATTCATATAAAAGCACACTTAGTCACACCTCAAATGAAAAATGGATAGGATTTAGTAGATAAACATGTCAAGAAATCTACAAAAATAATATTCTTTTTAACAGCTCTCGGTTAAAGCAAAAGCTAACAAAGCAGTATATCCATTTATACCATCCATCCATGCAATTACCTGACCTCGCACACACAGGGTTTGTACATTCCCATTAAATATGCACATTTAGACTTTCAGCTGAAAAGGATCCCACCAACACTGATGCAGCAGAAACTTTAACTTATCTTAACTAGCACTCTCCTTATTGCCTTACCGGGTCACACTGCCATACGCGTGTGATAGAGAGCAGTAGACCTTGAACGAAGACAAACCTCCCTCACGACATAATAAAATGATTAGATTATCACATACACACAAATGCACACACCCCCATGAGTCAGACCTTGGACTTTGGAAAAATATTAATTTGGACCACAGCAAGTTCTTGTACATTAGTTGCATTAGGGACCACCTTATTTTCAGTCACACTCCACTTGCACTCATCCATCTGAGATTCACATAGGTGTCTTTTTTAAAATTAGTTTGGCATTTACATGTGTCAGAGGTGACCAGAGAGACTACAGATTAATAAGGTAACCCTTTCAGAAAGGAATCATCACAGCATCTAACAAGGTAATGTGAAAAATGTCATTGTTGCTTGTTAAATTGGTGTCTAAATGTGTTTTCACTTAATAGAAGTAGGTGATATTCCACTTAAACTACTAAAACTAAATGCATCACCTCATGTATGTGTGATATGATTATTGGCGAGCTTATTACTGATTCACAACTTTAACATATAATGACAGTTATTTAAATTCTTCCAAAAATAATAATAGAATAATTGTGTTCCTACAGCTAGGTACAAAGTACAAAGCACTAATTACATGGGATAAAATATACCCGTACAAAAACAATGGTAGAAAGAAAAAGGCAAATCTGTAGAAATGAATTTTCAGCAGCCACTTAAAACAAACCACAGATTCAACAGATATGTTGAAATGTGGGAGGCTGATCTTGGAGCTACAGCTGCAAACGAAAGAGAACCTCTACCTATAAAATAGGAACAGGAGGAGATAAAAACCTGATCTAACAATAGGTGTGTTTGAAAGACAACTCGTGCAAGGCCTTGCACTTAATTAGTTGAATTGCGATAACGAGAGCCTGGTGACCATTTTTTGTTAACAACCTAGCTGCTGCATTTTGCACCAATGTCACATTCAATTTGAAAAGTTATTTGTTCAAAACCTTGAAAGATCCAACAGTAAACACGACAAGTTCGAGACGGTTCCTATAAACAACCTCACCATGACTAATGAACCTCAGGGCATTGAGAAAATTACTTTCTACTGCAATACCCTGATTTAAAGTCTTTGTAGCTTGGATGTCTACATTGTGGGAGGTTGCAAAGTCATTAAGAATAAAACATTTGTTAGACAGCGATTGCATGATGAAAAGGGGCAAAGACAAACGTAGATCTGACCTTGGCAGGCTGAGGATTACAAGAGACAGTAATCAAGTTCTTAAGGCTAGCAGCAGAATGACGGTGATTAAAACATTTCTTTTGTCTGTTCCTACTAATCACATAGATTGAGAAATAAGAAGATAAAACAAAATGCGTGGGAAACTAGGCTTGGTAGGGATATGACTGATCGCAGAAAACAACAGATTAGAATGGTTAAGCAAACACTGAGATAGGATTTACAGGGCGTCAGGTTGTGTCATTTTTATAGGCGTGTGATGGGGATACAAAAGACTACAGTGTTTTTATAGTTGCTTTTAATTTGCAGTTTTAAAACTAAAATCTGAAAAGATGGTGAATGTGAACCATTTGTATCAGTGTTTATTTTTCCTCAAAGTTTTTCACAGAAATGAGAATGAAACACTATGTAGATCTGGCAGAGATGGGGAACAAATACACACTGTGACTGTGGCACAAAAAAACAGCATAGAGTTTTTCAACAAGCTGCTGTTTTAATTTAAAATAGAGGCTTTGAAATATTACATCATGATATAATTATAACTCTGCCTTATTACCTAAGCAACAATCAAAGGTGGACATTTATGACAATGTGTTACATCATATATATTATGTATTTGAGAACATGTGTGTGTGTGCGTGTACCATTGTCACATGTTTAAATAGTCCACAAAACAATGTAGGGTGGCTGGTCAATGCAAAACAACATTACAAAAGGCTAAACACCTTTACAAATCTGTAATCAAATTTACAGTCTGAAAAACATTTTTACAGTTTGAAAACCATTTGTACATATCATACACATTAATTACATTATCTACACATATGTACAAGTGCTGAAACAAATTTGCATTTCAGAAAACAAATTAACAGCACTGCATGATATTGTGCTATGCAGGCCATGCTATTCCTTAATTATTTATTACATCAGTTTGATGCCACTTACATTTACATGCTTGCACACTGTCTCACACTGTATTTGATTGATAAGTATACTGCATGTTTGACATTTTTAAATAGATAGACTAGTAGATACAGCTTTCCCCAAGATGTCCAATGGACCGCAGCACAGATGCTGCCTATTCAGGTCTATGGTCAGCATCAACTACCAATAAACTTTACAAAAGAAGTCAGTGAGTGGCAAGTTTGTTGTTGTCTCTGGAGTTATTGATGTTTTTTTTACCCATTTTGTGGACAACATTTGACCAGATTATTGTGTTTTTTTGTGGTTGGTCTCTGCAAATTATTAATTGATATTGACATGACATTATGCTGCAGCAGTGTGTATGATAATTTAAAGAGAGCCAGGTTGTAATAGTGTTTTGCACTTTTCCAGCCACTGTAGCAAATGTCAATGTTTATTCATGTTTTTTTCATCATCCCACTCAATTGTGCTCATGGCTCCCTGCTGCAGGGCCATGTGGGCTGTCCTGGCCTTGCTGCTTGCCCTCTCCAGTGGGGTGCTGTCTCTGGACAAACTCAACATGTGTATGGATGCCAAACACCACAAAGTGGAGCCTGGCCCGGAGGGACAACTTTACCTTCAGGTGATGAACACGAGCATCTGGGCATCAAAACTACACTTCTGAAGGTTCTCATTATGTCATCACAGGTGATCAGACATTTCACAGTATCCTATAAGCCCCTTAACCCCTTTTTTAACCTTCTTTTTACAGTGCGCTCCCTGGCGTGACAACGCATGTTGCACGGCCAACACCAGCACAGAAGCCCACAACGATAACTCCTACCTGTACAATTTCAACTGGAATCACTGCGGCGTTATGAGCCCAAAATGCAAGAGACACTTCATCCAAGACACTTGCTTCTATGAGTGCTCACCACACTTGGGACCCTGGATACAAAAAGTGTGTATTGTAATTTTCTGCTCACACTCACCCTTGTGTGTTTGAACATGCAACACTAGATGGCAGCATGAGAACAGATTAGATAGAATGATAGAAAGGGCTGGTTGGGACACATACTTTGTAACATGTCACTTTTATTTGTGGAGAACCTTTGTGGCTCACTGCACATATCAGGTGTTTATTGCTAGAAATATTACTGTAATCTGAAATTATGGATCACACGAACCACTGAATTATGTGTGTAGGCAGAAGCGGATTGGCGAAAAGAGAGAATCCTGGATGTGCCTCTGTGTAAGGAGGACTGCCACACTTGGTGGGAGGACTGCAAGGATGATTATACCTGCAAGAGTAACTGGCACAAGGGATGGGACTGGAGCTCAGGTAAAGTATAAACATTATGTACAAACACTTCTGGTTTTGAATTTATGACTATTTTTCATCATATTGCTTTCAGTCCAACCCCATTTCTTTCCCCTTTTCCTACAGGCACTAACAAATGCCCTGCAGACAGCAGATGCACAAAGTGGACAGATGTTTACCCCACACCCAAGTCTATGTGTGAAAACATCTGGTCCAACTCTTACCTTTATACCAGCCTCTCCAATACATCAGGTCAATGCATGCAGCTCTGGTTCACCGGGAAAAACCCCAACAGGAAGGTGGCCGAGTACTATCTGAACAATGCACAGCAACAGAGGAGCTTTGCGTTTACAACGCTTATGTTCCTGGCCATTTCGTCTTTCTTTGTGATAATGTACTGAAAAGATACCTTTCATCTATCCAGTGCTACCAGTACCAGTAACTTGAGTGTGCGTGTGTGTGTGTATGTGTGTGTGTGTGTGTGTGTGCGCATGTGTGTGGAGATGGGTGGGGTCAATAAAACTGACTTTAAACACTGATGTTTCTGTTGCTATTTTTTCTTTTTTAAGCCTCTAAACTTGATGAGACCTAGTGAGAACCCTCTAGTTTAAATTCACTGGCCACTTCACAAAAGCATTTGCAATTATTGTAACAGTTCAATTTGATTGGGTTTTTATCAACCACTTTGTTTATGGATCTGTTTCTAAGTGTAAGCAATAATAAATCAATATCTTGAGAAAACCTCTTTGACACCATTTGAAATCATTTGCCCTCTCTCCAAAAAGATATGCATCCAACCAATAAAATACTGTTCACCACAGTGGGTTACTAATAATATACCAGTTGATAAACTCTTCCAGTTTCTCTTCCTTTATTGCTAGTTCCTCGTGCTTTTTATAACTCTCTGTCTTATTTTTGTTGGATATATCTTCTCTCCTTTTTTCTGGACAATCAGTTGCCTGCTCACTTCAGCGGGATAAAATCAAAAACTGAAAAATATATACAGTTACATGCACAAAAACAAGATCACAGTCGTACTGAATGTGATGGAATGAAATGTATCTAAAGTGCAGGCTATGGATCATCTTAATAACCCCTTCATAACCTCAATCACAGTGCAGAGACAGTAAAACTGACCCAGGAACTGCAGTGAGGGAAAATGTTTCTCTACACTGGGCCCCAGTGATCATACCGTCACATGACCACTCTGGGCCAGCTAGTGGTTAGTGGGCTCCACTGCTTGGTAATTACGGGGTTCCGGTTCCCTCTTTCCTGGTGTGCGTGTGTGCACTTGAGAAAGGAACAAAGAAAGGGAGAAAAGGAGAATGTATAAGGGTCTCCCCTTTGGTTTAAGTATGCTTTTCTGTCTCACAGAATGTTTATGAATCTGTGTGTTGTGTTGTGGGTGTGTGTGTGTGTGTGTGTGTGTGTGTTGTGTGTGTGACTCTGAGGGGTATGACTTTAAATATATGCGTGTTGGTGCCACGTCTGAATCTGCTCCATCAGCTCTTTAAAGTCTTGTGATTGATCAGCTGGTTTGTGTTCGCGCTATGACGACAGGGGGCTCGAGCTGATGGCAGATCTTTGATGGATATTTTAAATGAGTTTGAAACAAGCATTTAGCTCTACATCAATATTCAGTGAGAGTTCAGCTGGGAATCAGCCCAATCCTTCCTGTCTCTAAAAGTATTTAT
This sequence comes from Eupleurogrammus muticus, assembly GCA_036785175.1. Lineage (NCBI taxonomy): Eukaryota > Metazoa > Chordata > Actinopteri > Scombriformes > Trichiuridae > Eupleurogrammus > Eupleurogrammus muticus. The sequence goes on along the minus strand of JAYKQN010000009.1, from coordinate 8,309,946 downwards.
AGCAAACTGTAACACTGCATAAGAATAATAATGTACTAAAAACAACATAACATTTTGACAATTATCAACTTCATAAATGTTTATTGTTCACAATGAACTTTGCAATACCTGAAATATGATTTTACAGTTACCCCAAGGTTTGATTTAGTTGTGTGGGTAAAAATGTTCCCAAATTAATGTGCATAGCTATCTTGGACCGTGGGTCTAAGCTCATGGGAGACGTACAAATTGATTCTTCTTCTGGACCCATTCTCACTCCCATTTTTGTCCAACTCATAATGAGAATGTGCAGAATTGCAACTTTGTTTTAAAGTCTGTAATGAGCATTAACGCTTTGTGGTGCTCCTTGCCAGGTTGTGGGTATTTGGTAGTCCATGACTCTATGGATGGCAACATCATTGGTCCACACATTGGTCCATGTAAATTATGTCATCAGCTTTTGGATGAATTACTACTGAATACGATACAGACATCCATGATCCCTGAGGATAAATTGTTCTATATTCTGTGATCCCTGGCCTTGTCTTTTGGTGCCATTAGCAGGTCTAAGTTACTTTTAACTCATCCTATAACTTATTTCAATATTTTCTAGAAGGATTGGTGCAAAATAAGGTCCAGATATTGCTAATAACTATGGTGACCCCTGACTTTTACTCTAGCGCCAACATGAACATCTCCACAACTACTGATTGCATCGTTAAGACTTTTGGCATACACACTGATGTTAGAATAACCCTGACTATTCAATTCCATCATCAGGTCTAAATATAAACTAACTACAACTATATTGTATTTTACAGGTAATACTTAAGATAAATACATATAGCAACCATATTGAGATGAAATAATAGGTCAATGCAGGTGTTACCACTGATACTTTGTAAGGTTTCATTTCATTTTCACTGAGCTAACATGTATAATAGCAGCACAATGACTATTTGACCTGAATGGAATGGGGCCTTAAGAAGTATTAATGGTAACACCTGTGTTTCCCTACTATTTCATGTCAATATGGCTGCTGTGACAAAGATCTATGACATGCCTATCTGTCTCAGCTGTATACTGTGCTAAAGGCTAAATGTCAAATGTTATACTTGTCACAATTACACCGGCTAAACATTAGTATATTAGTGTTGCAACTGTGAGCATTGACATTTAGCTCACAGTGCTACAGCCTCACAAAGTGACTAATACGGCTGTCTTACAACAATTTTTGCATACGGTTAAAGAATGTGCAAAAATAACTTAATTGCTGACAAAGTAGTTTTATTATGATGTGAAATCTGGCAAGACACTTTTAGTGCATGCTCATATATTGTTAGGCCACTATACTTCTACAGTCATCTCGCACACACAGCCACACAAAAACATACAGTGTGATGCCATAGCCAGAAATAGCTTCGGGATGGTTGCTGTCCCTCTGGCTATTAATACTCAGTTTTTCTGAGGTCATTGGCAACACACACCAGAGAGTCCAACTCTCTCTCTTTAACTCTACCTCTCTCTTGCTTTATATGCATTCATAACATGTTTTAGGAGTCATACATTTTGTGGGCTGCTGGTGAAGAAAAATAACAGGACGGCTGAAGTCAGAATAAATTACAATGAGGTCTGTATATGGCTATACTGGAATATGGCTATTTCCAGTGGTTTAAAAGTCTGGCCTCAAGGTGGACAGTTACACCTATGACTTTGTGTGTGGTCTGAAAAAAAAAAAGGATTGTTTAACCGAGCTGGAGCGTGTGATGAGAGATTGCTGCAGCCTGGTCTGCTTTGTGGCTGCAGGTCATGCTGATGTTCAAAAGGCCCTATGGCATTAGTGAAGGTTTTGCTGTAAGCTATGACAACTCAGCACCTGGATATGAAAGATGTGCGCATATGTGTGTGTGTCTGTGTGTTTTTTAATTTGGTGAGAAGAAGTAGGCCAGGGTCACCAAACCTGGTCCTAGAAAGCTGGCTGGATGCAGGCTTTTGTTCCAACCAAGCAGTAACACACCTGATTCTACTAACCAAGGTCCATAGCAAGGGCTCTAATGGTTGATTAGTAAAATCGTGTGTATTTTTTTGACATTATGCTATTTTACTTTATACGTCTACTTTATATTATTTCAGATGGAAATTGTAGATTTTACTCAACTACTCATCAGCTTAAAATTATTTATTATAACAGTTAATCATCAAGTTTAAATCTATAAAGCTGGTTCAGTTAGAGAATTCCAAAAAGATTTCGATGCAAATCCATTTGTTTTAGGTGTTTTCTAAAAAACTATTGTATTTTTTGTAACTTTAATGTAGGGACTTTTACAGGCCCCCACTTAAAGAGCATTTTTAATACATTGGGTTTAAAGTGAAAAATACTCTTCTCTCACTTCTCACAATCGGTTTTGTTGGTGCTCGTGGGTATAATTTGCAAAACAATATGGTAAAAGGAACCAAAACAGAATGCAGCCCTTTCACCTGTAAATTATGAAGAGTCTTCTTCCATCACACGGGTTGCATGTAAAATCTGTAGTTATTAGGTTTCTTTTAAAGGGGCTCTATTGTGAAAAAAAACCCATTCTTTCTGAGTGCTCATGTGTAAATACAAGACCACCCGCTGTAGTGTTGCTGAACACAAGTTGTTTAGAAAAATGTTTAGTTGTGATGTCACAGCAGGAGTGGAAGTTCATAGTCAACTGGTCCCTGGATCCTTCCCGAGTGCTTGTACTTGACTTCTGTTTGTCGACTGACCGCTGACCCCAGCTGTCTGAGGGGTGGGACACTTCCAAAAGGCTATTCACAACAGAGTGTGTGTTTCAGTGGGGAGTGGAGGGGGGGAACAGGGGCTGCTTTCGAAACCGGCAAATACCCACCTATGTAATAGCCAAAAATGAGGAGTATGGTATCTAGTAGGTCCAACTGGTAAGTGAACACCACCTGGATGGTTTTCTAAATCTGGTCATATTTTGGAGTGTGTATCCCAGAAATCACTGGCAAGATGGTTTTGTTGTAGTATGTCCAAATTGTGCCTTCTCCTGGCTATCTTCCTACACAGAGGATACTAGTGTGGCATTGGAGTAATAGCTACTGGATAGTAGGCATTGCTATTAAGGTTTCAGATGCAGCTGGGGTTTTTCATAGTGGAGCTGTGTCAGAAATCAACAATTAGGAATCTAGAACATCTACCTATTGTACCTCAGTAGTTACAACAGGTAAGTGAACCATACCAGGACTATTTTATACATGTGGTTAAATCCAAGTCATTGGAAAAGGGAAAGATGGCAATGGTGTAGTACAGGGGTGGGAAGTTTTTGATTCGTGGGCCACAATGGGTGCTAACATTTGACAAAGGGGCCGGACCAGGAGCGGATGGATGGAGTGCTTTGGTAACCTCACCTTATTGGAGAAAAAAAATACACATCTTGATGATATGGAGAAAATGTGTGCTTTGATTTTAAATGAAAATGAAGAAAGCATTAGAACAAAATATCTTACTTTGGAATGAGTCTTAAAACACTGAAAATGAAATGAATAAAATGAGCCTTTTTTCCCAAAATTAATACCCATTTCTATTTTAAAGCACTGAAAGTGCTGTTATCCTTCAGGATATCACCATCACTCTCCTCCTGAATGTTTTTTTGTATTTAATTTTATTTTTTAACAGTAGGAGATGCAGATGTACTTGTCCTGCTCCTTCTATTCAATTTGTATTTCTTCATTTTTGCTCCGGCCTCTTTCAACGTGGCTAGTGTAGGAAAAGGAGTGAATGACTTGTTCAAAATTTGCCTGGAGAATAAAGCCAACGTGGATTTGAAGGCTTTCACATTTGTGTACATGTTATTCACAAATTGATACTTTCCCTGCAGTTTCGTTGACCTCATTCAAGAGTCTTGTTGCTCCTCCTCTTTGAGCTCCCACATGCATTGAAACACTTAGCCTAAACTCAACCAGCGGACACAGGAGTGATAAAGCAGGCCCTGGTGATCCACATCAGTTTCTTCCAGGAACGCAATAATCTGACGATGCTGAATTCCCCCGCACATATGAAGTTGACGAATTTCATGATAGGAATCCCAACATGATTCAGCTGTAATACCAGTTTACATAGAGATTCCTGGTGGATGATGCAGTGGAGGGAAATGACATCCTGGTCAGGGTTATCATCTTTCACTTTATTCTGGATTCTCTTCAGCAGGCCAACGTTTTTCCCTGTTAAATTTGGAGATCCATCTGTAGTGACGTTGACTAGCTTACTCCAAGGAAGCTTCACATTTTGGATGACAGCACACACCTGATCAAACAAGTCCTCCCCTGTGTTTGTCCCTTCAGAGACTCCATTGTCAAAAACTCCTCCGTTATTTTAAAAGTGTCGTTAATACCTCGGATAAAAATGAGGAGCTGAGCAGTGTCATTGATGATCCAGTGCTAAAGAATACAACGTGAATGACTCTGTCTTTTTTCTTAAGCTGCTGGTGTGAAAACACCAGAATTGCAGGGAAAATTAAACATTAACAAGGTTTATTCATTACATTTTTCAAGTTCAGCGTGCTGGATTAAAATGTTTAACGGACCGTATGTGGCCATAGTTTACCCGTGCCTGGTGTAGTATGTCTGAATTATGCTTCTACTGGCTAACTTCCTACATAGGAGCTTGTCCTGTGGCTTTTGCGTAGTAGCTCCAAGGTTTCAGATGCAGACTGATTGTGTGAGAAGGCAGACTGCATTGCTCTTTGGGTGGAAAACGGCAAAATAGAACCAAAAAGTAGAATTATTTCCACCACAATTATTTTTTTCCAAACCTTTTTTAATAGATACCGTGATATTACCAATCCCTTCACTTCTCTTTCTCCTTTTATCCACTCCAGTATGTCTCTATCCCTCCATCTCTCCCTCCTCCAGAAGTCCTGTTAAGTTGGCGAGACGTAGACAACAGACTTTGTATAAATAAAGTGTCTTAACGTAAACTGGACGGGAGCTGATGTTATTCTGAAATAAGTAACCGGAAGCTGTGTGCGTGTCGGTGGTCCCCGCTGCCGCTCCTGGACTCCCGATGTGGATTTACATACCCTGATTTCCGTAGGACTGGGAAGCGAGAGAGCGGAGGGTGGCGAACCTTTCAGGAACTGAGGAAACAGCAGCAAACAGCGTCTTTACCGACTCAACAACTCGTATCCCTCCGCCGACGCTTTTTCCCCCCTCCTCCTCCTGCGTCCCGGCGGCCGTTGGAACACATTTCTTGTCGCCCTACTTTGTCTGTCAGCGGTCATCTCACCGGATTCAGAGGAGGGCTGGAGGGTTGTCGGAGAAGTCGAGAACTATCGCTAAGTTTGAGTCGAAGCCGGCGTGAAGGGCTGTGGCCATGGCAGGGGGTGGAGGTGGCGGCGGGGGTGGCGGCGGTGGTGGTGGGGTTTCTCCGTTGGGGCCCGTACCGCCGATGTGGTATCACCGGGACCTGAGTCGAGCGGCGGCCGAGGAGCTGCTGGCCCGGGCCGGGAGAGACGGCAGCTTCCTGGTGCGGGACAGTGAGAGTGTCAACGGGGCTTACGCGCTGTGTGTACTGTAAGTGACTTCATAACACACAAAAAAAACACTTAACTTCTACCTTTTGCTCTCGGCCTCGTTTTGCTTTGTTTGCTGGGAGGAAAAATACGACGCTCCTGGCAAAAGTGTAAATGGTGCTTTACACGTTTTAGCGACAGGCATTCTCCAGGGAGTCAGATATTTGTGCCAAGTCAGACACCGGTCTCCTGAAGTTGTACACAGCACTAGACTTCAGTGTTGATGCGACCCCTCAGTGTTTAAAACCAATAAAAACATGGGAGAAGCGGGGGACTTTTATTTTGAAAAAGAAAAGAGTAATTCATGCCCTCGCGTGTGTTGACTCAGCACGGATATTATTACATAAGAAAAGTTGATCTACAAGAAAATAAATAGTACAGAACTCCTGAGAGTGACTGCATTATAATATATATGCCATTATATGGATTTTTAGTTATTGCTCAACATTTAAAACGACGTTTTAATATATTTTTATAAAGAAAAAGGCACAAATGAGGCATAAACATTCATCATAGGTTTTTGATTCAAAACTCAGGGGGGGAGGTGACCCCCAGACCCCAAAATTTGCCCTCCCCCACCCCAGTCCATGGTCCTCCTGGTTGTACTTTACACAAACGTGAAATTCTTTCAGCAGCAAACTCAGTCAAATTTTATTTGTCACATGTATTCAAACTAGCACACAAACTAGTGTGTGTGTGATCAGATGGGTGCTGCTGCCTGCATAAGCAAAGTGTTAAACAAGGTTCGAGCCAAACGCATTTGTTTACTTTCTCCTGGAAGCCAGTGAGTGGGAGGCAGAGCGACTCTCTGTCTGCCCAGCAGTGAAACTCCAGCATGGCACACTACTTTCGGGCTGTCCCTGTCTGTCTTGCCTCTAATGTGGTGGCCTGCTGTTTTTTTTTTTTTTTTTTTTTTTAACAGGGCACACTGCTACAATCAGCCTGCGGGTTGTGAGCAGTGGCCTGGATGGTGGTGGGGGTAAATATAAGCATCTATGGCCTGGTAAAGCTGATGTTTTCCCCTTCTGTTCAAAATTGTTTTTTTCCCCCCTTCTCGTTCCCTCTGATGGACATTTTAGCTTCACTGTGCAGAACGATGCATGTGTAGAGTTTGACACCAGAAGGCTGTTTTCACATTCACCCACTAAAAGTGGAAAGTTTCTCTGAACTCATTAAAAAGGTGTTGGGGGGGGCTACGTGCCTGATTTTGACTTCATAGTGGAGTAGATGGCCTCTTGTTTCCAAGAGTTTTCACTAATATACGTATTGCCTAGTGATTATTTTTTAATTGGTATAGTTGAGTTTTTTAAATGTCTGAAGAGGGTCTTTAAAGTTCCCATATGCTCTGTCCAGTGTTGAAGCAATAGACCTTTTTCACAGCAGCCACATTGACATGAAATAGTAGGTAAATGGCTTCCAGTGGCGTTAATTAGATACTAAAGGTTCTGATCCATTCAGGTCTAATGGTCAGCATGATGCCATTGTGCATGCTGGTTCACTGGAAAGGGTCCACCACACTAAATGGAACAGAACCCTAATTAGTTTAATTGTTAACACTTGTGCCTACTTGCTGTTTCATATAAATGTTGCTGGTGTGAAAATGGTCTGTTGTCTGAGCTGCTGGAGCAACATGTGCTGCCTTCTGTCCTAAAATAATGAACAGGCCTTTTCTATTAGGATAGATTTGAAGGCTTCGCTATCCATTTTTTATAAGAGAAACAATAAAACAATCACCGTCCCTTACACAACCATCGACCCCCTCCACATGCAGTAAACAACATAAATAAAAAAAATGGACGACCAGGCTTCAAGACATAGATTTTCATGTTAGTATTGTGGGGATTTGACAACATCTTACCCATGTCAGGTAAAGTGTGAAAAAGGGATGTGAACACAAGGGACTCCAGCGCCCTCCCCCAGCCTCTGCACACAGATGCATGGACTCCTGATAGGAATTAGAAGGCATGTGCCATGTGAAACGCTACACTGACACCTACTGACATCTACCTCTGTTCCCTATCTGATAGTTACGTCATGCTGATTTCAGTGTATCGGTCCGTGTGAGAACATAATGCTGAATGCACTGTTAAGTCGAAAGGTTACGATGGCCAGCAGCATTCCTCACATCCGTGCATCATCCGCTTCCAGATTTATTCCTGCCTCCGCCTCTCCCTTCCTGTCCTCTCTGACCTTTCATCGTCATTGGACTTTGTTTCATCTCAGAAAGTTTCCTCGAATCTGGCTGTCTAGAGTTTAGCCAAACTTAGCTTTACTAATGGTGTTACTGCATCCTGACTTGAAAGTTTTGATCACATTTACTTCCTGAGCAAATCACTGTCATAAGGGGGCAAAAACGCTGTCCTTATAAGTCCCCCTTTAAACGTCTTAGTTTTTCCTTTGCTCTGCTACAAGGGAATGATGACAATGGGATTCTATCAGATCCTCTGTAGTTGAGACAGTTTTTTGCTAAAAGCCCAAAAAGTTTTCCTTGTGGAAAGTTAGTGGAAAAGTCAATGGGTCACTAAAGATTGCCTCTGGGGATGTTGTGTGTCTGTCCAGCAGAAATGTCAGCATTCCTTACAGCAGCAGCAGCAGCAAGAATAAAATAAACCACATATATGCATATATAATAACTAGATTTGGTAGAATTTCATCAGTGAAGTATTGATTTGAGTCACTTTAACCAAAGGCAGCTGCTCAATACTGGGATTGGCTCAACCTGACACAATTATTGATGTTCAATACTTACTCACCATCCAGGCTAAATTCAATGATCAGTAGCATATTAATTAAGCACTTTGCTTACTCTAAAATAAGGACACAGACCTTTAGGCTACGTCGTAGTCCAATAAAGGTACTTTTAAATTTGCTTTATGTTGCACTGTTGCTGTTGTGAAATTTACAACTCTAGCTCACAATGGGAGCTGTGAGTGATGAACATTCAACCTCACTGAACCTGAGTCATGCCTGAAAAATTGTAAGAAGAGTATAGAGCTTTTTGGAAAAAAAAAAGGGGAAACTATAGTTTTACTTTATTCAATTTCACACTTCTTCGGACAGATCACACTGCTGAGGCTCTCAAAGTGCTGATTTAGGATGAAAACTAGCTCATTCAAATTGCTCAGATCAGGTCTCTGGGAAATCAGGAGACCCATACAGTCTTTTTAACATGGACATACTAGACATAGCTTTTTGTTGAGTTTGCCCTCATGACTCGCGCACACAGACGTGCACTTCCCTTCGAAGGGCTTCGGGTGCATCGGTGTGTTTTTAGGAAGTGTTTCCACTCTGCTGTTGTCTGAGAATAGATTGGTGGGAAGAGGGTATTTTTTTTTTTTAGTTGGTAACTCTAAAGACGCTGCAACAGCATTGGGTCGGTTTGTCATTTGGCCTTTGCCTCTCACTTCCTCTTAAATTTCAGTCGGAGCAGTTTTTTTTGTTTTTTTTCTTAAGCTGACCTCTTTACAGAAGTGGCCGCTTTCGATTAGCTAACATTTAGCAATGAGAAGATTGAGATAGATATCTATATATATCTAGCATACAATAAATTGTTGTTTATTTTTTGTGCTGCAGATGATGCAGATCACACACGATTCCCTGTTTGGTGATTTTATCAGTTTAAAAAAGTGTAATGATTCATGTGATATTTGCCTAGATGTGCTTTGGACTCCTGTTAACTTTAGTGTTGTTTTCTTGTTTCTCTCTATTGGATTGTGGTGGTTGTATGGATTGGTGCTACATTTAGTGCGTATTTTAAAAAGAAACACGTCGCCATCGGGTGAGGCCGTGTTTAAAACAAGCTTGAGTGAATGCGTCTACAGAGATATTGAATTGTTTCATAAAATTAACCATCAGGAAGATGTTCCTCACTGTCAGTGCAGCGCGTCTAAACATGTCACGGTTCAGGCATGGCCCACTGTCTGAAAGTTTCTGTGAAAACATTCCTCACCAAGAAGGTGTGTTTAAGTGTATATCTCCTTTTAGTTTTTCAATGTATACTTTTCTACTGTTTCGTGGTTGTCAACAGTTTAAAAAGTAATGGTTCCACCTTAAGTTGCATGGTTTGTCTTATTTTAGCCTTTTGGCAGTTGTTATAGCAGCTGCTTTACTGTTTGTCATATTTTTTATTGAGATATTGCATGTGAGGATGATACTTTTCATGTAGAAACTTTAAAATACAGGCCATCCTAAACAAAAATATCCTTCTGAAACTCTTTCCTACTATTTTCTTCTTTAGTATTATCAGCTTAACATATGTAGGGGAAACTGAGAAGGTGACAAACCTTTAAGGGCACCCATACCTGTTTAACATTCAGCAACTTGATGAAAGTGAAGTGTCTTTCATATTTCTGTAACTGCTCTGCACAATAACATCAGATAGCTGGATAAAAGCTATGACAATTTGCTTTTTGAGATGCTTGAACACAGTTAAAAAAAGATCATGATAATATTTGGAATCATTCTATTTATCTAATCTGATTTGAGCTATCTACCCTCTGTGGTCTGTGTTTATAAGACACATACGTTTTACCATCAAATGTCAGTGGCACTGACCTGAAATGACCTGCGGCAATTGAGGATGGAGCATGTGACAACCAGCACTGACACAACGTGGACAACAGAGCAGGTCAAACAAGAGAAATGAAGCTGTTAAGTGGTGTTATTAACCTTACACGTGTACATTTGGATCATACAGGTGGAGAAAGGTTCGAGGCGCCTGAAATGGACAGGACAGAGGGAGTTAATGACGCAGTCACTTCACTCAACACACACACACTATTGTTGACAACACACACTGTAACCCTTGGGTCTGTGTCTATCCCATAATAAACCTCTCTCTCTCTTTCTCCACCCCCTCCGCCGTTATAACTTTGCTGCTACTGAAACAATAGTATTTACTCCACAGACCGTCTGAGAATCTCATCAGCTGCCAACAGGAACACACACACACACACACACACACACACACACACACACACACACACACACACACATAATGGTGCAGTGACTCCTCTCTGTGAATCCTGTGCCACTGGACTTACAATGCTTTGTGTTTATAATTGAATTCACTGTGATAGCATTGAATATGCACAAGATTTCAGACTATAGATGGAAACAAAACTGCTCTTCTCACTCACTATGTTTATTGCTGGACCTTGAGGTCAAATAAGGCGCCAACATATATCAGGTTTATTTACTCAGACTGTTAGAGGCACAATGTATGGAGCTGTTATTAGTATCAAGTTGCAATCATACATCTGCTTTATGTAAATCAATACAGCATGGGGAATTCTGTCATGATTGCTGTTTAACCCGAATAATAAAATTAGTGTGTCTCCGCCCTACTCTCTCCTCTGTGTGTTGGATAAAAGTAAGAGTGGCAATATCAGAAAGACATAAAATGGACATCTTACACTATTTATAATATAGTATATGGACTATGGGTCGCACTCCAGCAAGAATTAGTGATAAGAAGCCTGTAAAAAACACAATTGTGCTGTCGTTATTTGTTTGGAAACCCATTTCAAGATGTACTGGAAACCAGATGTTTTCAAATTACCAGTTAAGCTTTGGCAAATTAAAACTCCCTGTTAAACTAAAAATGTTTTTTTTCTGATGTCTTCGAGAAATTTATATTGCTGCCCCGTGCATTGTGATACTACTAATATTCAGTTATGATAACGCATTCTGGGGTTGACAAACAAGTGAATATAAAATAGAATAAGTAAGTTTGATTAAAATCTTTCTTTTTTATTGACTCACAAAAATACTAACAGCAGAATTTTGATGATGAATTAGCTAATAAGAGAGTTGTACCATCTCTAAACCTCCCAAACCTATTATCAGGTTTGAACTAATCCTTTTCCAACCACTCAAACAATATCAGTCACAAAAATGATCTTATTTCTACTTTCATCTTACAGCAAAGGCATAATGCAATGTTAATAGTGTGGAACAACACTGAGAGAAAAACAATATCTTATTTTATTCTAAAGAGAGAAGGTGGGAAAACATGTTAAAACTATTGAAGTGAATGACAGCTAATAATACCTATAGCTATCATTTTAATTTAGTCCAAATGTATAGAGAGAATCCAATGCATTTGTAGCAATCCTCCCATTGCAGTTTTTCCAAATATCTTTGTCTATTCATCCAGTCCATGTTTTAGTTTTTTCCTGTTGGACACTGATCTGCAAAGACCAGAAAAACAGCAGAATGATCAGGGCAGAGTGAATTCCTGACATGGATTTATCCCTACCTCAGTTTAAATTGGAACAGTGTACACATAAGTATATATGACTAAAGTGTTTGCATAGGCTGCCATCTGAGCTACCATACTTCACACTTCTAAAAAGATGCACAGTCAACCCACACAGAAACACACACACACACACACACACACACACACACACACACACACACACAAACCAACAGAAGTAAACCACAACGTTTGCTTGGCAAATTGAACATGCTATGTCTGGTCCACTGAGCAGGCGTAGAGTGCAGACATGAAAATCATTGAACTCCAGCTTGTGGCTGCAGGCGTGTAGTCATGACTGTGTAATCACAATGTCACAACATTGATTTGCGAAAAAAAAAATGCTTTATTGTTTGTTATATATTGTTTTGAAACATAGATAGTGGTTGTTAGGAATAAGGACCCAAGTTTTTTTTTTTTTTTTTTTATTGTAACCAATTTAGAAAAATCATCTGTCCTGAAAATGATGGTGTTTCTTATTAGATTGTATTATCACTGTAACTGTAACATTCTGCAAACACCAGGTTCAACTGTTTTCAGCTCTACTGTATCATGCTACTGTAAAGATAAAGTCTGCTCACTACTGTGACAGACAGCAACAGGTTTAAGTTCTCCACAGCCTCTAAAGCCACCCTCGTGCTCACACACAGACACACACACACACACCCCCCTATCAACTGAGGTCAAGTAAGTGTGTGTGTGTCTGTGCATTTGTCAAGCAGATTTTTTTTGTGTCAAGGAATTGTTTATCTTTTCCTTCCATCTGTTGATCTGTCACTTTTTTCTGCTCTCCCTCTCTCATATCTACAGATTTCAAAAGCACGTCCACACATACAGAATCCTCCCAGATGAAGAAGGGTTTCTGGCTGTACAGGTACAGAGAAGACACACACACACATACAAAAACCTTTGTCCACTGAGATTACATGTGTGCGCAAGCAAAATCTGTATTTGCTTCAGTAGCAGCTGGCAAGCAGAGATGCTTTTGTTGGCTCTGAGCTCTCTCGCTCGTGCACACATACCAACAGCAGCCTCTTTGTGTGTTGTGCTCAACAGCTGTGAAGTCCCTACCACCACTTGCCACACACACACACACACACACACACAATGATTCTGTCCCACTACAGACTATCCACGTTTCCAAACCTCAGACATCTGTGTTGCTGCTACTTGATTCTTGGGTACTTGGCTGTGATAATGAAGATGGGCATAAAAAAAAATACAGCAGCCTACTGTCCAACATTGCTTTTCTACAATAGAACCAGTTCTTCCTGGTTTGAATCTTATTTAGATTACTGGGTCATATTTGCTTACACAGCATTAAACATGGAACAATAGGGGCCACTAGAGATTTCAATAACATAACGACTCATAGCCAAGAAAGTGGGTGTAATTATTATTTTCATCCGATGTCTGTCTCTTGGCGTGTCCCTCCACGTTTGTTTGTTTTTCTTTCTCTCAGACGTCTCAGGGTGTGCAGCCTAAGCGATTTAAGACGCTACCAGAGCTGGTGTCCTTGTACTTGCAGCCCAGCCAGGGTCTGGTCACCACTCTGCTTTACCCTGTGGACAGAGAGGAAATGGCTGTCAGTGATGACCGGGATTATTCAGGTATCTTAGAGAGCCCAGACAAGCACACATGTGGGGGCGGCCTCCCTCGCGTCACATGTTAACTCTCCTTTTCCTGTGATTGGTAGATGGGGAGGATGAGAAGCCACCCCTCCCCCCTCGCTCTGCCTCCACCTCCACTCCCCCAGGACCGGATATGCCCACAGACAGGTACAATGTTCTCAGGACTAATTTTGATGCACGCAATATACTAAGAATCAAATCATGGACTTCCCACGGGTCTTAACCAAAATGATAGTGATGTAGTACTCGCACACAATCACTGAACCTCAATACACACAAACAGAGAGGATGTTCCTTCATTGCATCTGTGAAATGTAAATATATTCACTCTGATCATAAAAATAGGAGAACTGAGGTATTAGTGCTGATATAATCAAATGCAGCCACATCCGGCAGAAAACCACTTTCCTAACAGATGATGCAAGGCTTTGAAGTTAGAAAATTGTGTGTCTGCACATGTTTGTCATTCAGATCTGTGTACATTAATGTAGGTCAAAGTCTATACTTAAACTACAGTATATCATGCTGTATTTGTATTATTATAAGTTAATGGACTGTGTTTATATTTTGTATCCATTTGCAGGGTTAGTTTTTACAAGATTTAACAAAATATTTAATGATAGGATTTTCCCAGAGGTGAATGAAGTAACCAACATGTGTGTATTTCACTAACCTTTGTCACAGTGTGAACAGTGGATGAAATCAGTGAAGCAACATCCTCCTTTCAGTCACTGTGGTCCTCATTTGTCAAGCTGTTGCAGAAAAGAGCATAAAATCTACCATGAAAATGTGCCGTGACACTCGCCCCTTCAAACTGTTAAAATTAAACCACCAAATTTGAGCATCAGAGGCAGTCACGGAAGAAGAAATCCCCTTTTCATGTAGACACGAACACACACACACACACACACACACACACACAAAACACTGCTCTGTTATAAGTATGGTGGGCACAGCCAAATCTACATGGAAGCCACAGTGTGGAGCATATCAAAGGATCCTATATGCAGAGTTTTACAGATGCAAATTTGACTGTAGTAAAAGTCACGCAAAGGCTGTCAAAAAAAGGAAAGTAAAAGTTGCAAACATGTACATTATCTGTCAACCGTGTTTCACGGAGGAAAGAGCACAACAGGTGTTATTAGACACAATGGGAAGCTGGTTTCCTCTTCTTTCGAGGCCATTTTACTGTGCAGGATGAGAGAGGAGTGGTGTTACATTAAGCAACCACAAAGTTGTGGCAGTCAAGTTGTGATACAAATCTTTGTAGAAAATAGCAGATTGGTCTGTGGGTGGCAGAGTAGACATAAGTCAGCTCTCTGGTTTAAAGGAAGCGTGTCTAAAGACCCTGACTACATGCATCTTGCACTCAAACACACACATAATGTCTTGCAGATAAGGCAACTGAAGTTAGTGACAGCTTGACACTTTTCTGATACAAAGATTTGCACGTTTCATTATCCTCTTTTTTTTTAATATCCTCTTTGAGGAACATGCTATATAAATGTGAAGCCAAACACCAAATGCAATAATGCAGTTCTCTTCAATCATTATGCATTTTGTTGTCAGAAATGTGCATTTACTGAAGATACAGCAGATGTGCATGCTTACTTTTGTCTTATTTGTATGTTTTAGTGCTCCTGCAGCTAATGGCCTGAGCACAATCTCTCATGAATATCTGAAGGGCAGCTATGCTCTGGACCTCGAGGCAGTTAAGCAGGGAGCCTGTGCCCTGCCTCACCTCAACAAGACACTAGTATCTTCCTGCAAACGCCTCAATGGGTGAGAATGGCACACCAGCACTTTCTCACACACACACACACACACACACACACACATACACACACACACAAACACACAGACAGTCATGTGTGTCAGGATTTGCTCTCATCCTGCAGAGCCTTCTGCTGCCTCATTTCATCTATTTCTCTGGTCACAAAGGGTAGATGTTCCACGTTCAGATATTGCAACATAAACTAGATGTTTTAACTCATCAGATTAATAAATAACACAGAGGATTTAAAAATATAGTCAACCATATATAGAAGTGCATAATAATATGAAGACAGGAGTCCTGAGCCTTGTTCTAGATACTTCATAATTTCAATTTTTATTATCTCAGTTACGGATGACCGTTAGGATTTTACTAAGTTGCTTTAATGTCAGTTGTCTCTTAGGATAGAAATTTAGCTATTATATAACTGTCTTTAGTGAGGATGGCATACTTCCTATTCTAAATTACAACAAAAAAAGAAAAAAACTGGCAACACATTGCTGTTAGGCCTATATGGCCATGACAATCATGATGGGGAAACAACATAACACAACATACCATGTGATTGAAATTCTACTGCACAAACTGTATGATGATGCTTTCTTTCTTTAAATTTCTTGGAACATGTTGGGTATATGTATCAACTGCCTTACAAATTTGATTAGCATGCCACGCAATGCTTTCCTCCAGTTCTGGAGAGGCTAGATATTACATTCTAATGAAGGATACAGGCAGCCTTTGCACATTCTACACACAGATACAGATCTGACAGGACAATAGAAAGAATTGAGTTTATAGATCTAGTAAGGGTTGCTTCAGATAAGATTCTATGTCCGATATAAGGTAAGACATAGACACAAATGTAGCAAATTCTTCTGTCATAGAAAGATAGGAAAAATCCTATCTTTTCATAGGATCTATTCAGGCATATTTCTGTAATAAGGCCCCAGGTGAAAACTATTTTCCCTGATCTATTTCACTAAATTAGATCATATTGATTAGGAAAAGGTTTGACACAACTGCGCTGTGGAACATTCTTGTTTCCTTTAATAGGGAGGTGGACAAGGTTCTGTCCGGTCTGGAGATCCTGTCTAAAGTCTTCGATCAACAGAGTGCCTTCATGGTTTCCAAGATGATCCAACAGGTGTGTGTGTGTGTGTGTGTGTGTGTGTTTGTGTGTGTGTGAGCATGCGTTCTTAATCAAATATAAACAAGCGAAGCATTCCTGCTTTTGCATGTTCCCGTCACCACTAATCAGTGGACATCACTCAGACTGTCCAATGCAGATAAAGCAGTCATCATTTATATCTAGTGTGTTTGTCAGCACAATATTCACGAGCAGTTGGTCATGCTCTAGCCAAACTTTCACACAAAATCCAAAAAATAAAGTTGTTTCCCTTTTTTTCCCAATAATTACATTTTTCTGTAATATTTGACTGCTCATCGCAATCTTTGTTGCTCAATCTGAACATGATTATGACTCTTACACACATTTTCACTAATGGAATATGTTAGACAAATTTTTTCCAAAGCTTTACTAAATAGTAAAGCTTCTTGTATACAGAGCAATCAATCAGACTACATGACATATTCAGTAACATAGACACACACGCATGATATCTCTAGTGCAGTTGGTGTCATGAGGAAAAACTTATTTTTTTCACCTCCGGGATCTTATGGGGACAACAGTTAGTCACTACAGTCATAAATGCTGCCTCTGATTCATGTGGTACTGATGTCATCAAGTCAAAAATGTTTAACATGTGTTACAATGTCAAATGAAAAAAAATATTCCAACCGTTTGATGTCTCATAGCTATTCTTTGAAGCTTTTTTTTTCTTTGTTTTTTTTAAATCCATCAGTCAGTGAATCAGGGTGGAGACCAGGAATTGGAGAACCTTGTGACCAAGCTGGCAATTCTTAAAGACCTGCTGTCCTCCATAGAGAAGAAGGTAAACACATACACTGTTCAGTCATGTGTCGACATGCACAAACAAACATTGTGTGTGTGTGTGTGTGTGTGTGTGTGGCGGGGAAGCTTCTACTTATAAAGCACAGAGAAGGTTTGTTACATTGGTTATACGTTTTTAAGCTAAGTTTTGTATTATATGCTACTATTGTTTTTGTCTTGTGCATTAAACCTCTCACGGGTGATTTCCTGCTGTTTATTCCTGCCATGCAAATGGAGACCAGCTCTACCTTTTTACTACTATAGGTCAAACCCATTCTAATTGGACTTCATGTGCAAAGGGGTTGGTTGTCTAGAAAGGAAATGGCCATAGTACAATTGAGCTACATATCTTAACTCATATGATGTTGTTGGCTCCACCTTCCCTGCGCCTATTAGGTCATATCCTGGAAATGGGAAACTGTTTCCTTGTTGACACCAAGACTGAAGCTGGAAACAATACAGTTCATCAGTGTTTGTGTGTGTCTGAGTGTGTTTTGTTTGTGTGTAAGTTTCTCCCAGAGTTTCTCTTTTTTGCTTTTTAGTTTTTCCCTTCTTCTTCTCTCAATAAATTGTGTACCTCTGCCCCTTTTTTTCCCTCAGGCTCTGAAAGCTCTTCAGGACATGAGTTTGTCCTCTCCGTGCTCCCCTCCTCCTCTCTCTATGCGTCACAGCAAAGCCATCCCTGTGCAGGCCTTCGAGGTATGCTTGCGCACAATGACCACACCCACACACTCATAAATCACAAACACAATTTATTAGTGGTTGTTCTTTATGCAGGGTCATATGACTTCACTACTAATCCTCACTATTGTCATTCCTTCCTAGCTTTTGAACAAGAATTGTTTGTCTCCATTATTTCTTAAGAGGAGGGTAATGTAAGAAATCTGTGTTTTATTAGTTACCAAAGTGAACAAGAGACTCAGGACATTTCTCGCCAAGTATTCCATGTACTGTTTTACATTTATTATGGTTTTATTTATTGTTTTTTTTTATTGTTGTATCAGCTGATGTCTGCCCTTCGGCGACATTAATACTATACTTAACCTTTGTAACGACTCAGGCAAGTTTTCAGTACCAGGTTAATCACATGTTCTAATTTAAGGGAATTGGTGTGGAAACTCTATATACCTTAATAATAACATTAAAATTATTTTAGTTTTTGTTTAATTTGTTATTTTAGCATGGAGGTAAAGTGATATGTGTTGAATAAGGCTGAAAAACAGGTTTATTCATTAAATGTTACTGTTTAGGAATGGTTCGTACAGGACAGACTGAACTTGACCGATAGTAAAACAGGTTGTGAGGTCTGCATCACTCAACATGCACAGGAAGGGGTTCTTAGCCGAGCTGATGTGATACCAAAGGAATGTTTGTAAGACACTTCCTGTAGCATCATCAATGTGTCATGATATGGGATTTTTCACTTTTGGTACTATGTATATTCTCATGTTCTTTAATGGTACAATACTTTTGTTTTTTGTATTTTGCCATTATTTAAGTTTAAAACCTTCACACCTACCTATCATCAGTACTGGTAGGAGCCTAGCCTCTGTCTGTTATCAGAAAGCTAAAATATGCCAGAAATGTAGAAATCTTTACACTACAAGCCTCTTCTCAGCTAAGTAGTTAATTTTTGCAACTATAAAACATTGCTTCTATTCACTTTTGTGTTCCAACCACCAGTTTCAGCAACATGATGCTGGTGAGTTTGAATTCTTAGAGAAGAACTATGGTATGTAGTAACTCTGGCTGTACTAAGCCGCGGGGCACAGCGTGAACTGTTGCCACTCCTGCTGCAGCTGGTCAGATGTAGCTTGGCTTGCTCTCCCCACACTGACATGTGAGAATATTATACATTACTCTTTTAAATAAAATACACTCACCAAGCCGCATTCTAGTACAACAGGCCCGCCATAAATTCTCCTTTTGAAAAGCACTTACATTAGCCTTTGTTGACTTACTCAGAAATTTGGTAATTGTACTTTTATTATTAAAGGTCGTAGTGGGTGTTGGTGTTCTGAAGTTTATGTTTGTATCATATTGTTTGTACATTTTATTATTCTAAGTCTATGGAAGCCCGTACCACTGTCCTGTAAAATACTAAGAAATTTGGCACACTGATTAGGGATAGTTGCCCCACGATTGGCTGGCGACCATCTGGGGTGTATCCCTGCCTCTCGCCTTAACGCGCTGGGATAGGCTCCAGCAGACCCCTGCGACCCCGAAAGGGAATAAGCGGGATAGACAATGGATGGATGGATGGATGGATTAGGGATAGTCGCCTGATTAATGTCATGTTGCCACCTCAGACTCTCTAGTGCCAAGAACTCAAGTTTGAGGTACATTACAAATGTAACTTTGATGCATTACAACCCAACATGTTGGTATTACACTGTGGTGCAATTTGGCTATTACAATTGGCAAAAAAGCATTTTGGCTCATATCTCAGGATGTGTTTGGATTAGCAATAACATGTCAATGTGTGGTCACACTAGATTATTTTTTCATTTTTATATTGAATGTTTGCCAACAAGATGACTTGTATGTATAGGTAGAAGTCTGTAGTTTTGTTGATTTAAAACAATATCTTTGGAAATATGTTCAATGGAGTAGGGGTTAAAAGGTAAAAAATAGAGAGCAAGAGTGTTGCTACTGAAGAGGAAGAAGACTAATTTGAAATATTAGCTGTGGGCCAAGTTTGCATTCTCTGTGGTGGCCTCCTTTCAACAGCTTCCTGTTTCCTGTTGATAGATTGAAGATTTGACACCTGATTATCCCACGCACACACCAAAAGTTCACATTCAATGAAAGTATAGATGCACTTCTGTTTAATGGTTAAAATATTATAGTTCTAAGGATTCAAACAAATTGGGTACATTTTTTATCTAAGATAAAATTTGTCTCTTTGGCCTACAGTTAAAAGAATCTGAATGTGTCAGCTGAATAGATATATCTAATACAAATTAATGTGATTCCCATATAACAGAGAGTGGGCTCTGCTTTTTTTGGAGACCCCTGGTGGTGAATCATGGGTATAATTTTAAATAAAGGAAGAAATATGTGCGAGCAGTCATAGTGTTCTTTGAACAAGTAAACGTGTGTTTAATCCTTTTTCTCTAATCTGTTACAGGTAAAGCTGGATGTCTACCTAGCTGAGCTGACCAAGATAGGAAAGAGTCAAAAATACACTCTCTCTGTGGATGTGGAGGGAGGAAGACTGGTAGTAATGAAGAAGGTGAAGGACAGCCAGGAGGACTGGACCACCTTCACACATGATAAAAGTGAGAATGTCAGTCACGGCAGTCACTGAAGAAGAAATTCCCTTTTCTCACACACACACACACACACACACACACACACACACACACACACACACACACACACACACACACACACACACACTAAACTGTAGACGTACCAATTAATCACAGGTCAGTTTCTGTTGGATCCCACCACAAAATGACTCAAGGATGAGAAGCTAAATGTATTTGATATGGCATTCTATTGATCCAAACCTAGAATAAAATAAAGCTCATCAGATTGACACAGAGTCTAGATCATAATGTAAAAGCTGTGTAAGGACCGAGTGGTTTTGAGTTAATTGACAAGTTTAAATTTCCTCGGCACATTTTTCTGTTTCCCTTTTCATATTTACTTCCTTTTTTCCCTCCTTCTCTAACCTTCTGTCTCGCGTCTGTCTGCCTGTTTGTCTGCCTCTCAGTCCGTCAGCTGATCAAGTCTCAGCGGGTCCAGAATAAGCTGGGCATTGTTTTTGAGAAGGAAAAGGACAAGAGCCAGAGGAAAGATTTCATCTTCGCTAGTGCCAAGGTCTACACACACACACACACACACACACCAGCTCACACACTATCTCTCTATCGTGAAACCTAGCTCTCACAGTAGGTCAGTCATTCAAACATGCAAATCATCTTTCTGTGAACATTACTGGAATACACATTTATATGTACCCTTGAATTTCCCCTTTATTTGTATATTTGTTGTCATGCAGTGGACACTGACAAAGTCAAGGTTTGTTTCGGTGTGTTTTCCTGTATCAGCATTCCCATACACTTCCCTGCATTAAATCAGTAATGTCACATGAAGAAGAACGAAGAAGCATATTCTGCTCTGTACCTGAAAGAATACTGCAAGAAAAATGACCATACAGGAAAAATCTTAAAAGGTTAAATAAAAGCACATACAGTGTAAACACACTTGTTATTAGACAGTTTTTAAGTGCAGCTGTGCTTGTGTATATGTGTGTGTTTTAGAAGCGAGAGGCATTTTGCCAGCTTCTGCAACTAATGAAGAATAAACATTCCAACCAAGATGAGCCAGACATGATTTCCGTCTTCATAGGCACCTGGAACATGGGTTAGACACACCTTCTATTTTCTTTTTTTAACATACAGTAGCATTATGTACTGTTACTTCCGTATAAGATATAGTATTTTTGTGTTTTTATAGAGCACAACAGCAATATTTTAGATGGAAATGTATTTTTTTGTCTTCAGGCTCTGTGCCTTCGCCCAAGTCTGTGGCCTCATGGGTTTTGTGTCGTGGCCTTGGAAAGACTCTCGATGAGATGACCGTCACTATCCCTCATGACCTGTATGTGTTTGGAACCCAAGAAAACTCTGTGTGTGACCGTGAGTGGGTAGAGTCACTGCGTGCCATGTTGAGAGAAAACACAGAACTGGATTATAAACCAGTGAGTAAGATGAGTGGAAAGAGTATTTAGGAAAATTCTAATTTTGCATAGAGAGAAGTGCAGCAAACCGATTTTAAAAGATTTACTGTGGTACCTTGCTAACACATGAATGTCATTTGTTGTTCCTGTTTGTAGATAGCAGTACAGACTCTGTGGAACATAAAGATTGCTGTGCTGGTGAAACCTGAACATGAGAACAGGATCAGCCACGTGGGAATGTCCAGTGTCAAGACAGGCATCGCCAACACACTAGGTAACAGTTCTCGATAGGAAAATATTAGGAGGGGAACTGCATCCATGAGATGAATGATAGGCAGTTAAAACACAATTACTGCAGCTCTTGTGGCGATAGTAAAAACTCGACCATGAATGGAATAAATAACTGTCTTTAATGCCGATGTTTTAGTAGAACAATAATCCATTTGTTGGTTTTGGACAAATTTTACTCATTGTCTAATGTTTAAAATGGATGGTTCTCTAGGTAACAAAGGAGCTGTGGGTGTATCCTTCATGTTCAACGGAACATCTTTCGGTTTTGTAAACTGTCACTTGACTTCAGGGAATGAGAAGATCGCCAGGTACCATCTGACACACACCAAATGACTACACCTTAAACGATACATTTTTACTAAGTCAGCACCTTCTAATCCTTACATAGATATTTGTTCCTTCTTAATTTTATATGTTTCTGGACTTAAGTAGAAACTCAACAGAAGCACATTTTCTGTTTTTTGACCACTGCAGGAGGAACCAGAACTATCTAGATATCCTGCGGCTGTTGTCATTAGGAGATAAACAGCTGAGCTCCTTTGACATCTCGCTACGCTTCACACACCTTTTCTGGCTCGGAGATCTCAACTACAGACTGGATATGGATATACAGGTGAAACAGATACACAGAATGATCAAATGCATCTAATTAAGATAGAATTGCGTTTTGAAATCCTGTCTCATATGTGCTTGCAGGAGATACTAAACTTCATTAACAGGAAGGAGTTTGAGCCTCTGCTGAAGGTGGATCAGCTCAACCTTGAGAGGGAGAAGAATAAAGTATTTCTAAGATTTGGTTTGTATTCCTATGGAGTTTTCACCTGACTTTTGTCAGTTACGCCAATGCATTGACTGACATTATTTCTTAGATCAACCTCAAAGTTTGTAGCCTTGCACTATTTTTTATGTGTATAGTATATCATACTGCCCTTTTTAATTTAATGTGGTTATTATGTTTATTGATGTTATAAAAAAGAGTGTATACTACAAACCTTTTTACAGTCCTATCCTGTAAAAATGTCTTCTTGCTTGCAGCGGAGGAAGAGATTTCTTTCCCACCCACCTACCGTTATGAACGTGGCTCAAGGGACACGTATGTTTGGCAGAAGCAGAAGGCGACCGGGGTATGTTTAGCAACCAGACATTTTTTAATTAAATGCTTCATTTCCTATTGTGCATCATCCTGATAAACCTGCCGTGTCTTTTTTTTCCCTCCCAGATGAGGACTAATGTTCCCTCCTGGTGTGACAGGATCCTGTGGAAGTCGTACCCAGAAACACACATAGTCTGTAACTCCTATGGTATGATCATCAGTCGGATGCCATTTGATGCACAGGAAAATTATCAAACTGTCATGTGGTGTAACCCTAAAAAGTTGGTACCAGATAGTTTAACCCTATAAAAATGTTAGAAAAATTAAAAACACATGCTATGAACTAGTTTAATATTCTATATGGATTAATTATTTGAGTTACACAATTATTATTTGAGTTTTTTGATATTTTGTCACAATAAATTGCACAAAATTGTGGTTTTTGTAAAATAAAAATAAAAGACAAGGAACCAACATGAACACAAAATGTTGGGGTTTTTTTTGAGAGAATTTCGAGAGACCTAAAGGATGGTTCTTAAAACAGTATATTAAAATGTCTTTGACTTTGTCATCTTTCCAAACATGATTTGTCAATGACTCACAAGATTCACTCTTAATGCTTCACAAAGCAATGATGACTAATGAATGACAAGACTTAATGTTCTTTCTGTCTGTTAGGTTGTACAGATGATATAGTGACGAGTGACCATTCCCCGGTGTTTGCTACATATGAGGTGGGCGTGACCTCCCAATTTGTTTCCAAAAAAGGTACAATTGCAGAAAACTAATATTCCCAACCTTAAGAAATTACTTTTCTCACCTTCTTTATTTTCTTTTTATTTGTCGTACTGCACGTCTGCTTGTGATGTGTCCTATCCATCTGTGCTTCTTCTTTTATGGAATCAAATGTCACATGAAACAAATAATACTGTATCTGCCCTGTGAAAACTCACATCTCTCTCTCTTTCTCTTTCTATTTACCTATCTCTCCCTCTCTCTTTCTCTCACCATCCTATTCCTCCACCTTCCATTACCTCCTGACTGCCTGGTTTTGGTAGGGTTGCCAAAGTCTTCAGAGCAGGCCTACATTGAGTTTGAGAGCATCGAGGCCATAGTGAAGACAGCGAGCCGAACCAAGTTCTTCATTGAATTCTACTCCACTTGTTTGGAAGGTGAGACAAGCCTGCTTTGACTCACTTATATGCCCACACACCCATGCATCTCAGTCACAAGCTGGCCAAGATCCACCAGGGGTTACAGTAAGTCATTGTAACAGTAAGTGGATGTAATAGAATTGTATCTGCTTCTTCCTTTTATATCTCTCTCCCTCCCTGCTATCTCAGGCAGTCAGTATACCTTTTTAAGCTAGTATCCAGTTTTGAACCCCACTGTAACCCTTGCCTTTTGCCCATTGTGTACTTCTTGATAAAATGCCAAAGAAACATCTCCCCATCCTCTCCTCCCTTTCTCATCCCCACGTCTTTCCTTTTGTCGTCTCTCCCATACACTCCGCCCTCCATCTCTTTCTGTCTCTCACCTGTAGAGTTTAAGAAGAGTTATGAGAACGACGGTCAGAGCAGTGACAACGTCAACTTCCTGCGAGTGTCCTGGTCCAACAAGCAGCTCACAACGCTCAAACCTCTTCTGTCTGAGATTGAGTACTTGCAGGACCAACATCTGCTGCTAACTGTGAAATCGCTGGATGGATATGAGTCCTATGGTATAAAGAGAGTGTTTATGGCTGTGGCATGTGTTTGATTTGTATGTTGGAGTTAAAGTGAATTGGTTTGTTTAGGACTTAGGTGAATCTGCCAATGCTTTGAAGATGACATGGATCTTTTTTTTTTTTTTTTTTTTTTCTGATCGGTAGGAGAGTGTGTGTTGGCTTTGAAGTCAATGATTGGCAGCACAGCACAGCAGTTCCACACCTACCTGTCCCACCGTGGTGAGGAAACAGGAAACATTAGGGGGTCCATGAGGGTCAGAGTCCCCTCTGAAAGGATGGGAACCAGGGAGCGTCTCTACGGTACTGTATTGTGTGTGTGTGTGTGTGTGTGTGTGTGTGTGTGTGTGTGTGTGTGTGTGTGTGTGTGTGTGTGTGTGTGTGTGTGTGTGTGTGTGTACATACACTATTCTAATTTTACTCTTTTAATATTGCAACTCTTCTGCTCTATTTATATTTCAGAGTGGATCAGTGTGGACAAAGATGAAACAGGATTACCTAAAGGGAAATCCACCCTGGTGTCCAGAGTGGGACATGAATATGTAAAGTAAGTGAAGTGTTCTTTAACTGAGATCAGATTATTTGCCCATCTTATTATATTAGATATTAAGATAACAAGAATGAATGAAAAAAAACATAGTTCAATTTGTCTTATCTTATAGATAAAATATTGTAGAGGGTGTTTTTAAATCCTAAATATTATTATACATAATAAATGTTCTGCCGATTGAATTTCTCCATCCAAGCTGTGTGCTGACATAAACTGGAACCAATATTTTTTTCTGAAATGTTTAATTTAATTTAGATTTTTTTTTTTACATTTTTTGTCACATCCTGTACAGGCCTTCTGTAGTTCGTAAACAGCTTGGGGAGTTGGGGAAGGTCAGTGAGGAGGGAGAGAGGAGCAGCAAGGAGGAAACGACTGCAAGGTTTAAACACACATGCGCAAACCTTACACCCCAGAAAACAGTTTTAAGTATAACTCAAGTATATGCAACCAGGTTCATAGGATTTAAAAACCACATATGTCTTTTTTAGGCCCAAGCAGGATTCTTCAGATGGTGATCCATCCATCAGCAAGAACAGCTACAATAATCCTGCCTACTACATCCTGGAGGGTGTTCCCAACCAGTCAGCAGCTGCTATGTCTGAGCTTCTCCCATCTCCTACCTCCGCCAATCCCCAGGCAGCTAAAGCCCCTCCACCCTCGGCTGGAGCCCGAAACAAACCCCAATGTGCGGCCTCAGCACCCTCTCACCCACGCAGGCCTATGGCTGGTCACGCAGTCCGTGCCATTAGTGAGGAGGGCTCCTCGGAGGACGATGGAGGCACTTGTGTGACAGGGGTGCAGGGGGGACCCCCAGTTGGAACCACACTGAATCGACCCCCACCTGACTTCCCACCTCCTCCTCTTCCCAAAGGAGCCCTGGAAATGGTAGCAGAGACCCCTTTCCCTAAACCCCGCCCAATTTATCCGGACCTGGCAGAGGTCAGGATCCCAGTAGCAAGTCCCGGGACCCCTCTGGCCCTTGGGGAAGGTTTCAGGCGAGGAGCAGGAGGAAGTGGCGGTGGTGGAGGAGCAGGAGCAGGGGGAGCGGGGGGAGCAGGAGCGTTGGACGACCAGTCGTGTTCCGTGCTTCAGATGGCAAAGACATTAAGTGAAAGCGAGTTTCCGGGACAGCCTCCACGTGCTCCCTCTGCGCCGCCGCCCCTCAGGGGGCAGGTGATGGGTTTAGGTCTGGACGCTTGCCGCACCTTCCCACCCAGAAACCCCATCACCGAGAGTATTGCAGAGGACCTGCCAGAGGAGGTGGGCAGTTCATTCAAATTCACATTGATGCTTTAGCTATGACGTCGTTGTACCAGGGTTTCCCACAGCACTTTCTAGTTTCTACAACAAATTTCCTCCGCCTCGCTTCATCCCCCTGAAAAAAAACAAAACAAAAGAAAAACCTTCCGCATTTCTTCTAATGTAAAATCCCTCAAACCACATGCTACGCTGTTAGTGGGTTTAGCTGCTACTTTATGCCTTACACTCACACAGGCTAATGTGGCCGAAGTAAACGCCAAAATAACAAATTTTGTAACAAAATTTAATGAACGTTAGGATTTGTATTCCTTGGCTTGACAAATTTTCTGCAGGAAACCCTGTGTACAATAAGTCAGCAGATAGGAACTGACTAACTGCCTCCCTCTTTAAGGGGTCAGCCTAACTGTTCGTATGGCAGTTATAATTTAATTCTGTGTTTCCTTTGCTTCGTGAAGGCACTTTGGGGCAGCAGTAGTTCGTCTCTGTCTGTGGGGGAGTCGTCAGTGGGGGAGTGGCTCCACAGACTGGGCCTGGAGAGGTATGAACAGGGCCTTCTACACAACGGCTGGGACGACCTTGAGTTCCTCAGGTACGTTAGCAATTCTTTTAGGTGAGAATGGCTTAATCCTCTTAAATGTGAATAATACCTGTTTTCTAAGTGAGTCAAAGGGATTATTAAAAGTACAGTGTGTACAAATTGACCAACTGATCTGAACTCTGTGCATGTGTGTGTTCTGACTATGGTACAGGGGAAATTTTAAATAGTCTGTCTCACTCACTGAGTAAAATGTGAAGTGTACTGTATGCTGCAGCATGTGCTGCCAATTCTATGGAGACATTAGAGCCAGAGGTAAATTCCTATAGAACTGCACACCGATCAGTTTACCAGATCATGCATCTGAGTCATCAGCTGATCACTCATCCAGCGGCAGCGTCTCCATCATTTAGTCACAACTTTAGAAGTAGGATAAACTGATGTCATATTGGGAATCTAAATAGTAACTCTGAAAACATATTTCAAATAACTTGACATATTGATAGTCCTACAGTCTAAATTACAGCAGATTTCCCAGCTCTTCCATGTTTACTCCTGGTGGCTCTGACGTTAGAAAGAGGTCAGATTGGAGGCTACAGTGACTGATTATTGCCCCTTAAGGGAAACATGCTATTACAGGTTGGGACAGGGCCATCTTAACTTCTATTAACTATTAGCATCCCTAGATACAGCACAGTTTTTGTATATATATATATATATATATATATATATATATATATATATATATATATATTAGATTTTTTTTTTATCCTTTTCTGTTATTTCAGCATTTAAAATGTCCAAATTACCATACGTGTGATATTTGTGTATTTATTATAAATCTCTCTATCTCATTTGGTTCTTTTAATCTTGTAGTGACATCACTGAGGAGGACCTGGAGGAGGCAGGAGTTCTCGACCCCGCTCACAAGCGAATCCTGCTGGAGAGCCTCAGGCAGCAGCAACAGAAATAAACTGTTCCAAACTGGTTGTTGACTGGTCCAAACCGGCCTGGCACCACACCAGGTCCCAAGAGGCCAAATCTCAGCTGAACTGAATTGAGCAGGAATGTGCCAATTGATGCCAGACTGTGCCTTTTGAGAGAAATTGCACTCTATTTTTACTTTCAAAAACACTTGTTGAACTGACTTCTTCTTTCTTTTCAGTTGTACTGTATGTTGTCATTGTCATAGATGTGGCCTTATTTAATGATCTTTTATCATTTGAGTCCTTCAAGCATCACTATATAACCCTTGACTTTAAATCTAGTGAGAAGATGCAGGTCAAGATCATATGAAGAGCAATTGATGTCTTAACAAGAACACGTAGGCGAGAAGTGAGGCAGACCTTTTTGTGACATGATCAGACTCTTTTGACAACACTGTTCTTCTCCGAGTCTCAGGTTTTTCCCCTCTAATGGTCACATCTGGGAAATGATGCAGGAAGAAGCTAATTGTTAGACAGAGTGACATCAGCCCACAGCCTGAGCAGCGGAACCCCACTGCTTCCGTAATGGGGACAGACAGGAAGGGATGACATCATTAAGATGTACTGGAGAGGACCTAGCTAAAGTGAGCTCAACTCGAGTTTCTTTTCTTTTCTTTTTTTTCAATTTGACGTGTGGGCCATTGTTGTTCGTTGTCGCAGTGCCTCTGCATGTATTTATGTTTTTGTTTTAATGATAAAGGGAATATGGAGCAAACCAACCAAATCAGTCCTGATGGAGCTAAAAATGCATATTGGCACAACATTTAAAAGTTATGTTGGCCCTGGTGTATTATTTGTATGTACTTTAACACTGATGTTTTGGTTTTCTCAGAGGCTATCAGAAAACAATATCTGTCGAATAATGGATGCTGCACCAATGTGAATTATCACTTGAAAGGTTTTATCCAGTACATTTCTCATGTTCACACAGAGAAATCGCAAAGCATCCTATGACCCAGGTTTGATGGGCTTTACATCACATCTTTTACGCAGTTCATTTTAATTTGTGTAAAAAAAAAAATGTTCAGGGAATCGGTTCACATAGCCAAGCAGATAAACTAATGTTACGTCTACTGAAGATTTACAATACCATCATGCACTCGTTGTCTTGGAGGAACTATTCGTCACTAAAAAGTTTAGATTTTTCTTATTTTGTTACGTTAGTAGAGAGATGGCATCATCTTTTGAACGTGACATGTTTTGTCCACATGGGTGAAGATGCCATTTCTCATTTGACAATGAAACAGAAATGTCAGGCTCATAAAAGGTTTCTGTGGGACGCTGCTTGTGTAAAGGATGTTGTCGTTCCCTGATTCATCCAGCTGGTGGTGCTGCTATTCCTTAAATCCCGTCAGTAGAAGCTGACTATGGAAGCCAAGGGTAAATAAGACCTGACCAAATCAGGTTCATGGGTTTTATTCCTCTCAACAGTCTGTTAATATACAGTTTATTTACTTTTTTCTTAATTTAAACCCGCCTCGTCTGTAAAGCCAGTTTATTGTTTGGAGAGATGCTGATGTGGATTCATCTCGACATACCCAATATCACCTCAAATTATTTCTCTTATTAAGCACACAACTCATCTTTGCTACTAAAATATTTTGTAAATATATTATCCCATGCCAGCAGCTTAATCTGAGAGACTCTGCAAAAGTAAAATGTGGAAATTTCAACTTGTAATAATGATCTGTTTTCTAATTGGGACTAAATCTGATGGAATCATAAAGCATGTGATCCATTCTTAGACTGAACTCCTTGCTTGTGTTGTTGTGTTGTGTGTGGGTGTGCGTGTGTGTGTGTGTGTGTGCTGTACCAGACCTCGAGCATTTAAAAAAAAAAAAAAAAAAAAACAGTGTTTAATATTTTTTCATGCCGAGAACGTGTCTTTGATTTTAAACGTTTTAAATCTAGTTTTCTTCTGAGCTTTTTGGTCTTTCAGTGTTCTCAGTCGCGTGTGTGTTTATGTATTTCTGTTCACATGTTAGTGCAAAAGAGAGTTGCCGTTGCTGTTTTCTCTTTCACACTCCATTTCTTCATGTAGTCTCCTCCTTTGGTTGTGTTAAGTTAATGTAAGTTGTTTAACCATGTACATTTTTTTCCAATTAAAATGTAATATCTTTCCTTATTTACGCAAATGCACTCATTTTTTTATTTTGTCATCTGCAGGGCAAAAAAACTGAGGATGAAACCTTTATGAAGGGTGAGATGTAGACCGGCCGCAAGAAAGGAAAGGGAGAGAGTTTATACGGTAAAATGGAATAAATGTAGCAGTCCTTGAGGGTTTCTATTTACCTTGGATTTCAGGAGCTTGAGATGAAAACACGTCACACTCTTCTCATTCTGTCCCACAGAAGAAACCAGATCATTAAACCACATTACGTAGTGCTTCCATAATGTAGATTTATTAG
The DNA here is from genome assembly GCA_036785175.1 of Eupleurogrammus muticus. Lineage (NCBI taxonomy): Eukaryota > Metazoa > Chordata > Actinopteri > Scombriformes > Trichiuridae > Eupleurogrammus > Eupleurogrammus muticus. The sequence continues at coordinate 8,279,258 of JAYKQN010000009.1, read as the reverse complement.
AATATTCAGAGTAGTGCTATAACTTCTCATTCACTAGAGCTTCTGTCAATTCGTAGTGTTCATGGACGTGTTCGTGTATGAGACAGATGCTCTGCAATGACATGAATCTGTAAATCAAAGTGAAGGAAATTAACAAAATGCTATCTAATATTTATATTACTAATTACAGAATTTACAGTCACAAAATTTTATGAAGCAGTTCAAAGAAATTTGTGGATTCCTTACTGGCAAAAAATAATAAATACACTTTTTTTTTCCCTTTTTAAATTTCATGAGTAAAGACCCCCATAAAACAACAAAGAAATCACCTTTGTTTCAGTCATCTGCAACAAAATAAAACAGCAGCATTTTAAGAAAACAGCTGCTTCAGTTTCAAAACTGATGGGAGTCGAGAGGCACAAAATCAGGGTGGAAAACAGTTATTGGTGACAAAATGTATAATGGACACACAGTAGAAAACTCTATCAACTGCATCTCTCACTACAGTATATTGCCAACATGTGACCACCTTGTTTTACGCTTTTCTGAAAAATCACCCCACATGCGTCTGCTGTGGGAGCATTAATGAAACTGAGAAATGATTAGAGTCTAGAGTGGACAACGAAATCAGTGTCCACAAGAGTCCGAAAGCGCCTGCAGGCCTCGTTTCTGGGAGAATCATCCAAAAACCCCTCAAGTCAGTCGCTGAAGTAAAAGCAAATTGCTGCACCATCAAACCAACGCTACAAGTCTGTTATAATTACAATTTTGCTTATGCTTTGTGTAAAACAGATTGATCTCTTTTGGCAGATCCCCAAAGAACGGGGCAGGAAACTGCAAGTAAAAAGTAAGCGCAGGGGGGAGAAAATCACCTCAAAGTGTCCCATCTCTTTTCCTTGCAGAATTTCAACAAACTGCCCACTGTGTGATAGAGAAAGGCATGATGGGACTTAAAGAGATGGGGGTGTAAAGCCTGGACTGAAAACACAGAGAGGATGAGAATGGGGGGGAATCAGGACCTGATACAGTATAAGGCAGGGGGGGATTGAGGAGGTGTCTAGTCTGGACCCGGCTGCTCTAATTGGATTTTGGGGTGCCCTGCTCTGCTCTGCATAGAGATTTAGTGGGGTCCTGTTCCTTCTGTTGGGGAGGGGCGGTTTGTGTGTGTCAAGCGGGTTTAGAGGAAGTTGTGCTTGCTGGTAAAAGTTTTTTTTTTTTTTGGTTTCCCCAGCAGAGGCTGGAGCATGATGTTGACTTTTCTACTTTAAACTTGTTCCTGACCGCCATGTTCATCTGAGCTGCTGCTGTGGCTGCTAAGTGCACGACTGGGTTCTGTTGAAATGCAATGATAATGTGAGCGTGTGTGTGTGTGCGTGTGTGTGTGTGTGTGCGTGCGTGCAGGACAGGCGGGCAGAGTGTGTTTGTAGGTGTCTGTTAGAGCTTTTTTTTTTTTTTTTTTTTTTTTTTTTAAGATTTTAAGTGATTTTATTAGACTCAATAATTCCGCAGAGGGTAAGAGTTCAGTGTTTCAGGAAGAGTATGAACATATCCAACTTCAGTTTTGCAGCTATAATGTGCACAGTTGCATATCTTTATAATTTGGGATGACAGATGAGGACCAGACCTACTGACTTTGTTGTCAGTTTGATGGAAGAGTCTTTTGAGCAGGCCCTAAAAAAGGCCTTGCTGACCTACTGTGGACTACACCAGTGGATTCATGGCTAAAATGGATAAGTCCTTACTTTCTCAACAAAAGATAGAAACTCCTCGCTGTTCCGATGACCACACAATGTCTCTCTGATCTTCTCCTTTCCCTCTGTACTTCAGAACAGGTTTGTCTTGATGCCGGGGTTGGGTTTTCTGTGGAAGGAGGACAGGACTCCAGCGAAGGGCCCACTCATACTGTCTGCTGGCTGCCAGGCCTTCAGAATCTCCTGAGTCTGGGCAGCAGGCTGGGCCACGGCTGGGTTGGACGGCCCCAGGCTGGACCAGCTGGGCGGCTTCAGCCCCTGCAGGACCGGCGAGCTGGAGGCGTTGACGTAGCCGCTGTTGACGGGAGCAGGGCTCGGGCTCAGGCTGGCAGGGCTGCCCAGGTTCCCGTTGGCCGAGCCGGGCAGGGAGGCCGTGCTGTCGGGCGTGGGGCTGCAGGTGGACTCTTTGGATTCATCGTCATCGGACGAAGATCTGGGCTCTCCGCCCTTCTTGCCTCCGGAGCTGGTGGTGCTGCTGGTGCTGCCCGCCGTGCCACCGGAGTTGTTGGCTTTCGCGTTGGCTGCGCGCTCCTGCTTACGGAACTTGGCGCGCCTGTTCTGAAACCACACCTGTTAAACACAGACAGAAGGTAAGATCAGCACGGGACACAGACACATTAGAAATAAGATGCAAAGATAAAAAGTACAATTGTCAGACGATACAATACTGGGCCAATATCAATGACAAATCAAAGCCTAAAGATTTAATTTGTCTTGTTTGCTGTCTATGCCCTGTAACTTTCAAGAACACACCAGAGAGATGGATGAAGCCTTTTCCTCTCACCTGTACCCGGGCCTCCGTCAGATCTATTTTCAGTGCCAGCTCCTCCCGGGTGTAGATGTCTGGGTAGTGTGTCTCGGCAAAGACCCGCTCCAGCTCCTTCAGCTGGGAGCTGGTGAAGGTGGTCCGGATGCGCCGCTGCTTCCTCTTCTCATTCAGGCCAGAGGGGTCTGAGAAGAACTTATAGGGAACTGCGGAGGGGAAAAAAGATTGATTTATTTAAATCAAGGTTTACTCGATTATACTAAATAACTGTATGTAAAAAATAATAGGATGCATAAATGAGGTAGTGCTGATTTACACTAATCTTGGTTTCTTGCTTTTTGTGTAAATTGAAAAACTTTTAACTATTTTCAGAAAATCATTCACAATAAATGATTATTTTGATTTTTTCTTATTTTTTATCATTTATGATTTAAGAAAATATGACAAAGGCAGATATTGTCATCTTGTACATTATGTTGTAGGCCTCTGATAGCCCAAATGAACCCTGCTATATAATGCATATAATTTAGTCTAAACTAGTCTAATCTTTACATTACACTGAAAATCAAGTGTTTAGCCTAAAAGCTCAAATTACTTATAGACTTGAGCCTTATTAATAAAACTTATTATACATACAATATTTAAATGATTTAATACATTTCTACTACACTACTACAGTCTGTTAGTGTAATCCTAAATGTACCTTCCCAAATAGAAATTAAATGGATGATTCTAAAATCAGGAAGAGGAAAGAAGTATAAAATCAGTGTGACTCGTTTATTAAAAATAATAAAAAAAACACATAATTGTGATCGCTGAAAAATAAAGATAAAACCGCTTGTTAGGTGGGCCTGTATGGGCAACATGTGCGCGTGTCAGTTTGATAATATTAATATCACATTAACCTACTACAACTATAATAATTAACCTCATAATAAATATAAAAATATCCTAAATAATGCTCTTAATTCGTATCTTAGGTCCTAAATTAATACATGAATTAAATATGCAAATTATCTGCAAATTCCTTTTCTCAATGTCATCAATAAAACAAATAAGGATGCAAATATTTATTGTGACTTTAATGATTATCTAATTAAAATTCGTTTTGCACCGTTTTGATTCCTAAAGCATGAATTTAAAACTATTACAATTTAAATCCGTGCAATTCGAAAAATAATTTAGGCCCCAAATTGTACAGATGTTTATGTAGAATATGAAAAAATGAGTTGAATTTTATGTGTTGACCCTTTATTTTACAGAGCATGCTTTCAATCGCTAGAGACAAGATTTGTAGCCTCAATAACTTGTTTCCTCTTCTCGTTTAAAAATATAACCATGCGCTCAATGAAGCAGCATTTCTCTCATTGTAGATACTGAAACCGCAGACCCTCGTAATCAGAATCAAATATTTACTTCTTGACTAACCATATGTTGATACATGAATATTATTATTTAACATACAAAATAATAAATAGGTTTACTATCTTAATTTGCTATTAATATTAATTATCGTTTTGTATTAGTCTCATATGCAAATCACAATCAACAGATAGCAGAAGGAATAAAAACAACTTTACTTAGCCACTCAGTACATTACAATCTTTTTTATGCTGATTGTGGTTCCCGTTGAGAATATGAGCCTTAAAACGTGCATCACAGGGTCCCCGCAGCCTACCTGAGGAGTACGGGGTGGGCTGGTGCTCCCGCAGCGCTCCCAGGGTGCAGCTGGCCGTGCTGAGCGGGGTGCACGCCGGGTTGGAGAAGGGTCCGCTCCGGATCGGGTTGTACTGGAAGGAGCTGGCCTGGCTGCAGGAGCTGAAGTCCGCGTAGGCCGAGGCTTCCATGGCCGCCATGCAGGAGTCATAGGAGTTCAGGTAGGAGTAATCCATCTTATACATGGAGGTCGAAGCCGGTGCGAACACCGGTGTGCAAGCGCGACGGAGGTGGAGGCGGACAGTTTCAGGTGCGTCTGCGTCTGCTACTGCTGGTGATGGTGGTGGTGGTGGTGGTGGTGGTGGATTCTGGATATGCCCACCTCTGCTGCTGGTTCGTCTCCAAAACTCCCCTCAGCTCTGCGCACTGCCACGCGGCTGCTTTTCTTTGTAAATAATCCAGATGTTTCTATTTCCTCTCTTACAGTCAGAGAGTGTCTCTCTTCCCCTCTCTCTCTTTCTCTTCCTCTCTCTCTCTCTGTCTCTCTTCCTCTCTCTCTCACTCGTACCTCTGACTGTCCGCTCTGCGCTCGCGCTCCGTGTGACAGCGCGCTGCAGGCTCACGCGCTGTTTATAATAAACTTGGCAGAGCGCGAGACAATGGCGAGGCGGTGGTCTAGTTTCCATGACAATGCCAGCAGTCAGCGAGCGTGGACACGGATGCCCCCCCCACACCCCCCTTCATCCCTTAGTCCCCCTCCTCTTCCTCTCCCTCGTGCACCGCCCCCGCAGGTGTCCTCAGAGTTCAGAAAGCAAACTTGTTATAATATCGATGCTTCCTTTATCGGACGCTCTTGGCCCCGGTGATTGTGGGCTTTTTTTCGCTTCTCTCACCACCAAATATGAAGGGAAACGTGAGGACCTGCTGTTTTATGTCACGAATTTCTATTTTCTCCGCAACCCGTTTTCAGCCTGTGCGCTTAATTAGCTAATAAACCCTCCGGTGGAACCTCCAAGACCAATTTCAAGTGTGTTTGATGCTTATTGTTTTATTTCCCACTGTAATAATGTTTTCCCTTCATCCATCCATCCATCCATCCATCCATTGTCTATCCCGCTTATTCCCTTTCGGGGTCGCAGGGGTCTGCTGGAGCCTATCCCAGCGCACTTTATGGGCGAGAGGCAGGGGGATACACCCCAGATGGTCGCCAGCCAATCGTGGGGCACACACACCATTCACACACCATTCACTCTCACACTCACACCTATGGGCAATTTAGAGTTTACCAATTAACCTGAGCATGTTTTGTATTGTGGGAGGAAACCGGAGTACCCGGTGAAAACCCACGCAGACACGGGGAGAACATGCAAACTCCACACAGAAAGGCCCCAGACCCAGGCCCAAGGCGGGTCTTGAACCTGCGACCTTCTTGCTGTGAGGCAACAGTGCTACCCACCGCACCACCGTGTCGCCCGTTTTCCCTTCATTACACTTTAATTTGGTTGAAGGCCTATGAGCCACAAATGTAACCGGGCCCAGCAGCCTCTGAAGCGGCCGTTCAGTGAGCTCCTATTCGGGTTAACAAATTAGGATGCTTTTACTCTTATTCCTTGTAAATTTATTATTTGCATTTAGAGGGAAAACTCGTTTGTGTTGAACTAATACGAATAAAGGCAAAAAGCTGTGATGAAAGCGTAGCTATGTATTTGTAGGAACGTATCCACAAAAACAGTGAATAAACATCCTGTGTGATTAGTTCTCGTATTATACATAATTCTTTATGTTCAAAAATATAACATGTTAATTGTAATAATAATGAGCTACAAAAATGCAGCTCAAGTGCAGGTTCATCTTCAAATAATGTCTCATAATGAGCCTTTTTATCACTATTACTATTTTTTTTATCACCACCCCTCAAACGGCTCATAGAAACAAGTGCAGCCCCGCCACAGAAGTCTTTACGTGGGAGGAAACATCCAGATGTGACGGTGATTGCTGGTATTAAAAGCTTTGATTTGATTCCGATCACTTTTTACGGAGATGTCACCGGAGCCAGCGTCAGTTTGATGTATAGGACAGAAGAGAGAAGCGGCTGCAGCCACCGACAGGCTGACCGTAAACGCATTGACGCTTCATAAATTGGTTTAAGTTTATTGTTCGGTGTCATACAATGTGATAAGTCATATCCCATACGGCCAACTTCACACTCACACACACACACGCGCGCGCTCGAACGCACGCACAGGCGCACTAACCGCGAAGTGTAAAAAAAAAAAAAAGACAAGCTTTTCATTTAATACATTTCACGGAATAAAACAATCCGCAAACCCAAATGACTTGCGTGCGTAAAATGTGTAAAAGGAGACGTGTGAGCGCGCTCCTCTGCATCACTGCATGGAGACGACGCCGGTGCTTAATGACATTAAACCCGGGACACGCGCACGCGTGCGTTCGATGCGACGTCGCCTCCAACGCGCTTCAACTAAAAATGCGTTACTTAATAATAGGATTTGTTTAGGGGGCTTTTATTGTATGTGTGTTGCTGGTTTGGATCATGATCCTCACATCTGGCTGCGCGACAACAGGAAAAAACGCAGCCTGTGAAGACACGTTTGACGTTTTCGGAAGGAATAAAATGCAACAATTAAACTGCCCACTGTTCACGTTCTTTCTTATCCATGTTTTATACATGCCTAATTTTGTTCTAATTATCGGTTAATCGTGTTTCGTTGTAATTACACTAAATTAATAAATATAATTGGCTATATTATACATATATAATTACTAATTTTGTATAATATGCAAAATATCGTTCAAATGTTACGCTTGAAATGATTAGGTCAGATTTGCACGTGAATGCACCTCGTGAGCAAAAGATTGGATATTGGATGCAGCTGCTGCCTCCTCTGAGATAACGGGTGGAGTAATTAGGTTTGTCAGTTGTTATATTAACGTCTCGTTGCGAACATTTGGCTTCATGGTGCAAACCAACAACTTTTCTGTCCCAGTCTCGGGAAATAAAACCTGCCTGAAGGAGCAACTAAACTTATTTCATGTGAGCCACCTAAACTTGTGTCGGACTCCTGCGTCTGTGGTGCGTCCACGTCCCGTCTGGCGGGTTCAAGAGGTGAGTTTACCGAGAAACTTAAACTGTTTCAAAGTTAAACTTTCCAGGCTGTTTCTGGCCGTCTTGGCCTCCCAAAAAAAGAGCAGCGAGGAGCGACCCTAGCTCTCCCGGCTTTAAAGCATTTCGACTTTAATCCCTTCAAAGACGGGACCGGTCTCTTCCAGGCCACTAATCCGCCCTATAGTGCTCCGGCGCAGGGGGAGACCTCTCCTCTGCGGAGGCTTTAACTTTGGACTTTTACATTCATGGGGCGATTTGACGGAAACAGTAACGGGGATCTTTTGCATTCATGACGTCTGAGTCAACAGAGGGGGACACAATGGTCCCCTAGAGGCTCCTGAAGGCCCCTGAGAGAGGGACCCCAACTATAGGGATTATAGGCCCATGGAGGACTGTTACTGGGGGAAATACTTAAACCTCATAGCTGCACTTAAGAAATGCTTCTAATCACTCAGGAGCTCTAACGCATCATTTTAGTGTTTCTCTAATAAAAAATATATTACTCTAGTATTTAATATCACAATGTTGTGTTAATTTAAACAAGCAGGAAACACAAAGAAAAATAACATGTAACTACTGTAATTGATGAAATAGATGGAGTAAACTTAATAGGGCTTTCTCTTTAAACCTCCTTGATAGTTTTCATAACTAATAACTAATATTGCTATTAGTAAGATTGACCTAATTTAACATGCTCCTTTTATACAAACCCATTGATTATCTGGCCTACCTTTTTTGACCTGTAGAGAAACACCTCTTGTATAACAACTCTCTGCAGCTCCACTCTGTTTCTGAGGGGTGGGTGCAGAATGCGGACTGGCCTGAGCTGAGGGGGTTTTGATGGAGAGGTGTGTGTGTGGATAGAGACAGTGGATAGAGAGATGGCTAAAGGATGGGACAGCCACAGGAGGAGGCCCTGCAGCCTGGTGTCTGTCTGGTGGTGGTCTGAGCAGCAAGTGAAGCTGTCAGTCACAGAGAGAGAGACACAGAGAGAGAGATACGTAGACAGAGACTAGAGAGAGAAAGAGGGGGGCTGCCATCATCTCCATCCATCATGGAAACTCAAAGAGTAACATGTCCTGTATTTGCCCAAAGCCGGTTCCCTTCCTCAACCTGCAGGCAGCTATTGATTCACAGGGCTGGATAAAGTGCGCGGATAAATCATGTAAAGTCAAGCTGGTGTAAAACTGTAGCCCCATTATGTGCAGCCACATGTGAGCAGCAGCTGCAAGAAGACAAATCATCACGGGAGATTTTTTTCTTTTGTTTTTTTTTGTAATTAACCCTCCAAGCCTGCTTGATTCATTCTGCAATTTCTGCTAATGTCCAGACGTAATAATGCTACAGAAACGGTGGGAATCGCTGCGATGTATTGGAAAGAAAATAGCCACATCTCTGCGGTTTTAATCAGCTGTAATAATTAAAAAAAAATAAAACAAACTCAGTTCATGAGGTATATTATGCTGATAATTATTTTTTTTCACATGTCGATTAACAGTAATTTATTCAAATGAACACGGTTATGATATAAAACTGGATCATTTTGATGTTGAAAGCAAAAACACCAGAGGTTTGGTTTGTTGCTCTGTCTCGTTATAAATGATTTCATCGCATCGTTTTTATTTTTTGCTGCTGAGCAGCAGTTTATTTATTGTCAGTCTGTTGTGACTTGTGTGACTCGCATGGTGTCAGCAGGGTTTTTTCCCCTCTCTCTGTGTGCTTGTACCATTTTTTGTGGGAGCTAAGCATGTGTCTTTAATTCCAGTGAGTGGTCCTAGGAAGTCACGTTTCATCTCTTACCAATCGATTCGATATTCCCTGCTCCCCCTGCGGTGATATTTGTATGTTTAGTTCCATTGCTGTAACTTCATTCATTGGGCAGCTGAGTGAGTGTGTTAAACCCAGCGGTTCCATACCCGTGTCACCAAAATGTGTCGTGTCATCGCTCCCTCTCAAGATCCTCTTCTCTCTGAAGCTCGATTCGATTGCGCATAAAATAAAATCAGAAATCGCAGATCCTGCCGTTGACACAGGCGCTGCGCCTCTACGGCAGCCTGGTGGTGCGCATTTGATTTGCCCAGTGATGGATGGGGATACGGCTCAGGACTGGAGGGGGTGGTGGAGGGGTGTGTGTGTGTGTGGGGGGGGGGGGGGTCCCGTCGGTGCGTCTGTCCCAGCATTTCAATCCTCAATTACCGGAATGCACCGTGACGCTCGGGCTCCAGACGGGAGCAATGTAACCGGGTTAGAGACGCGGCTGCACTCCGCGTTACACCAGTCTCAGGTAGAAGTGTTGATGCGCAGGATCAGAATCAGCCCGGGCCTGTCTGGCTGAGCCTGAGACGCAGAGGAGGGCGACATGAAATAAACCACGGATTTATAAAAAAAAAAAAAAAAAAAAAAGCAATTTCTTTTTTGTCGTTATTGAGCCGGTTACTTGGGTCGTAGCTTCGGGCTGCAGCTGAACCTGAGAGGCGCTGTAATTCATATTTATACTAAACAGCACGGAGGAAAACATCCTCACATTATTAGAGCATTTTACAGAAAAAGGCCTGGAATGTAATTGCGCCTTTGTGCTTCACGAGACATAAAAATCTGGCCCCATATTGCAGCACTTCCTCATGCCCAATATAATTACAGAATTGTACACAATATGTGCGCACCAGTTTTCCCCCAAAATCATCAGTGGGACCTACAGGGAAGAGACTGTAGAGAAAACGAACACACGTGCTTAAATGTTCTTCATGAGTTCTGCTCGACGTCGTTTCAGTCGGAAAAAAAATCCGCGAATTGTAATCCGATTGGAAAAACCAGAAAAAAGTGCAACACGGTCAGGAAATAATAATTGCTGCTCAGCACAAAGGCTCGAGAGGCTGAACTCTGGCTCAAAACGTGGCCATTAATTTAAACCCGTCAAATTACACTCATCCTAATTTAAATCCACTCTCACATCAATTTAACATGCATTCATCAGCCAGAATGTGACGCGGGGCAGCTGCGGTTATTCACATGCTGCGGACATCTCTGCACTGCAGCACCGGGGCCGGTATTATCCTAATGGATAGCGGCATGTTACTTAAAAAAGAAGCTTTTTAGGATAAAAAACAGGTCCCGGGAGACCACGGTGCAACACACACACACTCTCACACGCGCACACCACAGCTGGAGCAGCGAGGGCTGGCCGCGCGCATGGAGAGCTTCTCCAAACACGCTAATTAGATCTGCAGCTCTGGCCCCGCGCTCTGAAAGCAGCCCAGCGGCGGGGCGCGCGGAGCTGTGGAAAGTTAATTGAATTAAATTCCCTCTAAACTAATTAGGCTGCAATCTGCCACGCGAGCTGTCCCCGAGCAAGGTTCGAATTAGGCGGAATGGATTTGTTCCTTTTCTTTAAAAGAAAGGCGGACAGACTGGTGTGTGTGTGTGTGTGTGTGTGTGTGTGTGTGTGTGTGTGTGTGTGTGTGTGTGTTTTCTCGGTGGGGTCCTTTATTCGTCTTTTATGCTAATTCTCTCAGGGGACTGTCACGTGATGGCCTTGCGGTAACCGGACGGCATCCGGCGTGTGTGTGTGTGTGTGTGTGTGTGTTTTCTTGTGTGTGTGTCCGCCGGTCCACCCCCGACCAGCAGCAGAATCTCCACATCCACTCCGAGCGTAAAGCGGTGTCATCCTAACGAACACGTGAACCCCAACAAACGACATGGTCGCAGCTCGTCTTCTGCTCCGCAGACGCATGAATGAGCCGCGTCTCAACCTGAGCGGAGTGGACGGAGGTAATGGAGGCGGAATCGATCGCAGGGAGAGAGGGAGAAAAGTGCAGAGGGACACGGATGAAAATCCCCCGTTAAGAGCAGGGCAGATATGATAATGGGAGAGACGCTAGTAGTCGTTCATCATTCAGCACCCCTGACTCTGCTGCTGCTGCTGCTGTTGCTGCTAACAACACTCACACTGCTGTTGCTGCTAACAACACTCACACTGCTGCTGCTAGCACTAACACTTCTGCTGCTGCTGCTGCTGCTAGCACTTACATTGCTGCTGCTGCTACTGCCAGCATTAACACTGCTGCTGCCAGCATTAACACTGCTGCTGCTGCTGCTGCTGCTAACACTTACACTGCTACTGCTGCTGCTGCTAGCACTTACATTGCTGCTGCTGCTACTGCCAGCATTAACACTGCTGCTGCTGCTGCTGCTGCTGCTGCCAGCATTAACACTGCTGCTGCTGCTGCTAACTCTTACACTGCTGCTGCTGCTAGCACTTACACTGCTGCTGCTGCTGCTAACAACACGCACGCTGCTGCTGCTAACCATACCACTGCTGCTGCTGCTAGCACTTACACTGCTGCTGCTGCTGCTAACAACACGCACGCTGCTGCTGCTAACCATACCACTGCTGCTGCTGCTAGCACTTACACTGCTGCTGCTAGCACTAACGCTGATGCTGCTAGCATTAACGCTGCTGCTGCTGTTGCTAGCACTTGCGTTGCTGCTGCTGCAGCAGTGTTTATCTGTAGCACATTTCAACAAGGTAATTCTAAGTTCTTTACAGTATTCTAACACATCAAGAGACAATTTAAAAGCATTGATTGAACAGGGAAAATACAAAAAATGAACTTTGAGAATAAGAACAAGGTTACAGTGCAGTGAGCGTTAATTAAGAAATGACTGATATATGATAGGCAGCAACAAACAGATGTTTGTCTCGAATCCTGAGCTCTGACCTAACACACTGAGATCTGCAGCAGACCTGCAGTTCTCTGGGAGTTTGTTCCAGATGTGCGGAGCATAGAAACTGAACACTGCTTCTCCATATTTAGTACTCACTCAGTGCTGCTGCTGCTAACACTAACAATGCTGCTGCTCACTGTGAACCTGATCTCTTTTACACCCAATAGACACACACAGGAGCTCAGTCTGATGCATCCTTGGCTTTACTAAAACACCATGATAGCAGTGTACAAATACTTCATTACAAGTTAAAAATTAACACAGTTCTGCTACATCTTTAATTTTTTTTTGAAATATTGGAGAATATTGTGAGAAAACATTTAGTGTAATAGAGCTAAACTAGTGTATTGTACAGTATTTCCCTCAGAGATGTAGTGCAGTAGAAGTATATAGTAAGTACCTTAAAATTGTACCTAAGTAAATATAGATGGTTACATTCCTCCACTGTGTATACCTGGACGTTTTTAGGTTTAATCTCACTAATGTGCATGTTCGGGTCCTGGATAAACTATGTTATCTTGCAGCGTCTCAGCCGGGGGCCACAACAGCCGCCTGCACACTTGCTGCATTTCAAATGCTTTTGGTAATTCAATTCATCGCCAGTTTGTTAGAGAATTTGCACCACTTACATAGAATATCAACTAAAGGGTGATGCTGTGTGATCACCATACTTAGGAGCCACGTGTCCAAATTGTGTTTATCAAACTCATTTTTAATCAATTTGTCACAAACTAAGCGGCAAACGTGAACAAAATGGAGTCAGGTGGTGTCATTTCCGATCTTCGGTGTTGCGTTTTCTTGACCTCCCGCTCCTCTTTTCTCCTCCGATGGTTTCGGAAGAAGAAGGCGTGAGAGAGACGGCAGGCGGCCGAGAGGACGGAGACGAGTGGACAGATGGACGGGACGGCGGAGGAAGAAGGAAGGGCCGAGAGAAAGAGAGAGGAAAAAGGTGGAGGAGAGAGAAAGCGAGCATGAAGAGGTGGGAGAGGGGGAGGGAGGGAAATGTGGAGGGATGGAGGGAGGGGAGGTTAGGACGATGGAGGGCCAGGTTTCTGTTTCTCCATAATCTAATCAGAGAAATGGCAGCAGTCAGAAATAGCCTGACGGACAGACTAAGAGCCTCTTCTCTTTCTCCTCCTCTTATTCTTGTCTTCCTCCTCAGGGAGGGTAAATGGATACATACACGTACGTGCTCACACACACACACACACACACACACACACACGCCAGCTTGACTTCCTAAAACCATAAAGTGTAGATGTGTTTGAGGGTTATAAGAGATGGGAAAAGCCTCAAGGTATCATAAGCAAAACCCGATCTACTGTCCAGATGCAATCCCGTTTTTACAAACGTCTGCTTGTTTCTCTGTGGCTCTGAAAAGTTTTCTCCATGACTGCAGATGTCATTTCAAGTACTATATGACAATTTTTTAGTCTGATGCAAAATTAAGGCAAGAAAATGCTTTTTATTGTTAAGTTACACTTTATTGCTGTTCACAAGCAACTGCTGGAGGAAATATATTTTGTATATAATTAGATACCAGAGCAGCACAGATGATACACTGATGAGGTGAAAGCCATCATCAATTGTTGATTTCCATTATAATAACTATACCAGTCATAAAACTCAGTAATGAAGCAGGATTTCTTAGGTTTTAGACAATTGAGACAATGTCATAACTATAGATGCATGCTAGCCATATGTTTTTTACACTGAGCAAAAGTGGAAATGTGAGAAAGTTGTTGCAGTTCATGAGATGAATAATCTGCCAACAATTGTGAAAATCAATCAGTAATTTTGGTAAGTGACAAATCATGATTGGACAAAGTTTGGGAAGTTGATACAGTAATACAGTTTTATGAGCATTCATCGAGTATCTCAAAATGTACATTTGTGTTAAAGTTGTTTTCTTGTCATTTGAAGGTTTTTTTGTAACATCTTCTTTTGGAAAAAAGTATTTTTGTGCAATTTTTAGACACCAAGCATCCAATAGTGGGACAGAAAAAGAATGATAAATTTTAAATACTGAATCCACAGAGAATGTAAAACTTGTTGATAGCATGTATTTTCATTCAAAGTAGTTAAACTATCTGGTACCAATAACAACCACCATATGACAGTTTTGACAATGTCCCATTTATCAAATGCTCGAAAAGCTGCTTTATTACGTCCCAAAATGTGGGGATGTGTAGCTTTTCTTTATTGTAACATTTATTTTGGGGCCTTGAAATATTTAAAGACTTCTCCTTGCGTTCTGGTAAATTTGTGAGACAAAAGTATTAAAGATCCATCCATTATGAGAACAACTATTAGACCAATATTGCAGTGAGGCAGCAGACAAACCACAGGCTGGGTGTGTGCTGTTGTTGGGGGGTCCAGGTGGAGCACAGTAAAGAGTGATGTGTCTTTTTCATTGCATGCTAATTTCTCCCTGTAGGGAAGACATTCCTGCAGGGTGTGTGTCTGTCTGTGTGTATGTGTGTGTGTGAGACGTTTTCTGTATCTCAGCAGCATTTACCGCGTCGCATTCCCTCCCAGTGTTCGACACAGACCAGGATTCCAAGGAAATTCCTGTGTCATGTTGATTCACAAGGTGGACAAGCGTTATTGTTGCATGATTCCCACCCAGGCTCTGGTGTCTCTCTCGCTCACTCACTCTCACACATCCATCAGAAGTGTCAGCGCAACACAAACGAAACAAAAAGACAAAGGAATTCCCTTTTTGTCATGACTTTATTTACACGGAGGACGTCGGGATACAAGAATGAAAAATGTTGCCAGATTACATTTGGCGCCTTGTCAACATGCTGTTAAAACATTTATAGCACAGAATATTATTTTCTCTCGTCAGACACATAGACACACACACACTGTACAGACCCAGAGAACGTCATGACGGACGAGATGCTTTCACATTAGCAAGTAACAACAGAAACAATTCACCAGGCAGTTATATTAACCATCATTCAAATGGAACTGCTGCAGCCTACATTTGTTCTTGGATTTCTGCACTAACGCATGCTTTACTAAAATAAAATTAATAAGCCACTCGTGTTTCCACATATTTATCAGTGTGACTCTGCTGGGTTTCTATATGGGTTTGTCTAACAGGAACAATGCACATTAGTGAACATTTTCCGATTTCACATCTATGTAAATCAGACTTAGCTCAAGAGCTATTTTACATCTGTAGTCTCTATTGCACAATACATAAAGGAGTGCATTAAAGTGAACATACATGCAACGTCAAACTATCTTTGGTCAGCAAGACGTCCGAGTCCTTCATTTAATTTTTTTATTTTTTGATTGAACTCTGGTAACCTTTATGTGTGAAATGAATCACCATTTAAAGCTGTACTATTTAAGATTCAATTCTATGTTGTGTTCTTATTGGTCTATTTCCCATCTCCTTCCAACTTCAGCTTTTCTAATGCTCATTGCCATGTACATACATGATCATGTGTATAAATACATGTCTTACAAGTAATAATAATAAAATGTTGGTTATTTTCTAGTCTACACCTGTATATATGATGAGATCCACTGATGACATGTTTGATTTGATGAAGTTGCAGAATCTCTGAAGCTGCTACACATTTACTCAGTGTGTTTAACTTACCCTTAAATAATTATAAATATACACTGATATGAAGGTTTGCTGTAACATGAAGTTTTCACTGTTTACAGCACGATATTTGGCAGATTGCACTGAAACAGAGGCAGTGATGTGTTCAGCAGGGGTACTTTTATTGGTGACATCCATCAAGATCCATTCATCCTCCTCACTGTATGATGATGATGATAACGTGTGTTCGGAAAGTGCACATGCTGACTGAGTGTCTCTGCGTTAGTGTTCAGGGCTGAGTGGCGGACGGATGTCCAGTGTTCTCGCTGAGCTGTCCTCCCCGACCACTTCCAGGCGCAGGCTGGGCGCGCTGTGCTCCTCTGGGTCCTCTGATTGGACAGAAAGTCGCAAGATGCAGCCTTTGGGCAGCAGCTCCTGCTCGTACGCTGCTGCTAACTGGTTGACAACCCGCCGCTCCACCTGAGGGATCGGTGCTGAGGTTAGTGAGGACGAAGTGTGCAGCCAAGCAGCGGCTCGTTTCATGTTTAAAACCGGTATCCTGGCTTTTGTACCTTCAGATTTCTATTTTCCTTATTCTTACTTCAGTTCAAAATAAATACCCTTTATTTTCCGTGTTGGAGCCTGGCTACATTGTTCTCTGCTTGGAGATTAAAAACGTGTCACAGATTAAATATCTTCCACAGATTCTTTGACTATATAACTACAGATGAGTGTTGATTGCAATGCTAGACACTGATGACTTATTAAAACACCAGTTCATTATTATTTCTGTATAAAGCATGATTACACAGGGTTTGTAGCTCGCAGCATTCACTTGTTACTATTTGAAAGATAAATGTCATTTGCTAGAAGTTATTTATGTTGTATTATGTGGGTTGGATAATTTTAACCATATTTTCCAAACCAGTAATTTAGGATATTAATCATTAAACAGTCTATTGTGAATGTTTACAGGGTTACTTTCTGCTTCTGGGATGGACTGTTTGAAACACGCTGTGTCCCCAGATGTCAGAACTACAATAGCTGGAACAGCAAAAACGAGGCTCAGGTATTTTTGTTTTTTAAAGGATTTTTCTTTAACATTATTAAAACGCCTTCTAAGGCCTTAAGAATGAAAATGTAATTTCAAAGCCGGGTCTGTGTACCTCATGTTTGATGGAGCGAGCGCCGTAATGCATGTTATAACCGCCTGCCAACAGGTCCAGGACCGGGCGATCCCACTGAAGAGTGATGTCATGGCGCTGCTTGGCCTTAACAACGGGGGCGGTGGGGAGGGAGAGAGAGAGAATGAGAGAGGTAAACCAGGAGTGCTGCTGAAACCTGCAGCAGACACATCACAGAAAAGACTAAAAGAATGAAGCAGGATAGAGAAGTAAAGAGTGAAAAAGATTAAGAGAAAGTGACAAATGTAGGAGACAGAAGATCCTGTCAAGCTGCATGCCTGCCTCTGCTAATCAACGGGCCCTTAATGCGTTTTAATCAAACACCAGTCGATAGTAGTGATCAGTGCGGCTCATTTAGCTACCAATGTTAACACTCTATTCAATACATGCGACACCATGTTTACTCCTGAGATATAAATGCTAATATTACCACATTATGAATATCATAGCAAGGCAATAATTGATCGAATTTAACATTTAATTCATTCAATATAAGTGAATGACAAAAGAATGGCTCATGAGGATTCAGTTATAATGAGATTCCTGCCTTCAGCATCACTGCCAGAAACTGAGACGAGTTATTATAAGACATGCACACTTAAAAAATTAAAGACGACACATGCACACACGACACACACATATAGAAAAGAGACAAATGGAGTCATTGAGTCATGAGTCAGGTTCCTATCAGTCGCCTGCAGGGCCCATGTTGGCTGTCAGGAACACCAGCTGTAATATTAATAATTAAATATTGATGAAGGCTCCACATGTTAAAACACTGTAATCACATTATAGTGAGTAGCAGTGGCACATAATATTGATCTGCGTGTGTTCCTGCACAGCTCAGCGGCTGCAGGACGGAGTGGATGAGGCCTTTAATTCCTGCTGGAGGACACCCGCGCTGTAAATGTAGCCTGCTATGAAGATAAAAAATGCTCCTCTGCTCCTTCCCTCACACGGAGCCTTACCAGAGCTCTGCTGCACTTTAGTAAGTCTGCTGTGGTTTTAAATGTTTGTCCATCTCTTCTATCTCAAATATAAAACATAATGTTGATTTGCACTGCTTCTATTCACATTAACTCGACATAAAGGAGAGTTAGAGGTTTGTTTCGTGATCAAATGAAACACAAAGTGGTAGTTTGAAAAACTACTGCTGCAAGACTGACTTCAATACGAAAAAACAAGCAGCTATAATCTGCAATATAAAGGATTCTGGATTCATACAAAGGAGTAAAACTGTTTTATATGATGTTTTCCACATGAAAACATACCTTCTTAGCCCAGAAGCTGAGCTCTTTGCTGACCAACTGTAGAAGCTCAGAGTGACAGAACGGCAGGAAGTAGACGATTTCACTGATCCGACCAAGAAACTCGTCCCTTCGGAAATGTGCCTAGGCAGGAACCAAATAAATGACAAAGGCAACAGGAGCTGGAAAGTCTGAGGTCAATCACAGTACACTGCTGAACTAATAACTACCAAAATGTGCTTGTAATGACACTAAAAGTTTTCTTTTTACGCGTGTGGGTACCTTCAGGATAGGTTGAATCACAGATTCCTTGAAATGTCGGGAGATTTTGACATCATCTCTTTTCTGTACATCCTCTGGGGAAAAGCAACGTGTGATTTTATTCACTTGATGACTCTGCATTTGCAGTTTGTGGTTGTGTCCACAGCAGCTTTGTTGCTGATCCTGATTCTTCTCATGTGGTGATAAGTAATGTCTATTCATTCAGGCAATCTGATAAATGATATTATTTACTATACTTCATATCGTATGGTCATCTGGGCCATTTTAAACAACAGAAATTGATTTAAACAACATTTAATATGCCAAAACAGCTATTAAACTGATGTGGGAACTAATAAATCACAACATACAATTCATTTTGCATAAGTGGCATCTAATGTTTTCAGAAGATTCGCTCACCAAGGTTGTCTGCCAGCTTCCTGCGGCTGACCACCTCCGCTTCCTGGCGAAGCTGCAGTGCATGGTGGGCGATTTCCTCGCTTGCAACGTTAGATGTCATGATGAACACGGCGTCTTTGCATTCGATGGTCTTTCCCTTGCCGTCTGTGAGGCGACCCTAAGGGAGGAGCGGCACAAACGACAGACCTGAAGTCAGTACCAGAAACACAACACGAGGACCTGTGGTTCCGTGTATGTGTGAGGTCACACCTCATCAAAGAGCTGCAGCATGATCGTGAGGACATCTGGGTGAGCCTTGTCCACCTCATCAAACAGGACCACGGCATTGGGACACGCCCGCAAAAGCTTGGTCAGCTGACCTCCTTCCTCGTGTCCCACATATCCCGGCGGGGAACCAATGAACTTCGCTACCTGAGCAGAGAGAAGCAGGAAAAACGAGTTTAATGATGAAACACAAAAAGCATCTTGTGTTTCTACCAGTGTCATACGTCACCTTTTATACACTCAAATTTGTCACAGAATAGAAATGCTAATGAAATGTGGCTCTTATAACGTAATATAAATTTAATTCATTGATTAAATATATTCATAACCTAAGCTTCACAAGGATGGAAAAAACAACATTAATTTCAATTTCTGCATCAGTACATGAACGGAATTAATCCAATATGTTGTTGTGATGTATCTGCACAGCGATACCACTGAAACAGAGCTGCTCATCTGGAATTAATTCATTTCTTTCATAAAGGGTCAATATTCAACAAAAAAACAAAACAACTATTTTGACTTCTAAATCCATTCGAGATCCAAACTACACATCAATGTTGTGACAAAAGGTTGAAAATAAAAAAAAAAATTAAAACCTCTTTACCTCGTGTTTTTCCTGAAACTCTGACATGTCCATCCGGATGAAACCCTGCAATCACAAGATGGGTTAAAAGATGTTACTCCATGTAAGTCATGATTCTATGCTTTGGTTTTATTCTTGACCGGGTGAAACCTGTGCCACTAATAGTTACCATGGAAACCAGCACAAATCAGATTCCATGTCATCTCTTTGAGGTGGGAAGACCCACTAAATTAAATGTGTTTCTATCTATGGGAAGAGCTGTTTACCACCAATTGACTAAACAGTAAAACGTGTGTGTGTGTGTGTGTGTGTGTGTGTGTGTGTGAAATAGAAAGATGCAGCATCACATACCTTCTTGATGTCCTTGTGCATGTAGCGAGCCACCTGTTTGGCTAACTCTGTCTTTCCTGTGACAGTCAGACAAAACACAGAGCTCATTTAATTATTCACTACCCAACAGGAACGACCCCATTAAATTAAACAAATGTAATGGGACCATTAAAAAACCATCTCTGATTTAGAATACAGTATGCAGAGATTTCAGGAACTCGGGACAACAAGCTTACTCATTTCAGACAGAAAGACGATCTCTCTCTGGCTCTAAGTGCTGGCCTAAATCCCAGTGCCTCCCTCTCAGAGCTTTCAATCATCTCCTCCTCTCCAGTAGCTCACATTATGTCTGGCTGTAAAATATTCTGCATATAAATGCTCATATATGATATTGATGTCTTGTGTTTGGTATGCATATGAGTACAATGATGGTGTGTGTGTGTGTGTGTGTGTGTCTTGTTGCTGTGTTTAATATTGATGTCTCTTGGCCACTGTTTGTCGCTGAAGGCAACAGAATATGAACACTGTCTCTCCTTCATCTATCTCTCTGGCCATCATTTCACCATCTCCCTATTTTCTAGTCATTTATCTGGCCCATAATATCCTCCTTCTCCTTCCTCCCTCCTTCATCCCTCTCACCCTCCCCCCAAACACACACACACACAAATACACTTTCATCTTGTGGCCGTTTTAAGAACATTTAAGCCTTGAGAGTTCTTTTATTTTTATAATATTTACATAAAAGTTATTTTAATGATCCTGCATCACAATTTCCTTCAGTGTTTGGTTAAAGTTCCACTGTTGGAAATGTGTTGGTGTGGATTTGTTGAGGCAAGTTCCAGACAGGGTTAAGACCAAGTCAATACCTTTCATTGATACTGCTGGCTGTTGTTTTGTTATTGTAAATGAGATTTGGTCACAATGCTCAAAGAGGTTCCACTGTTTTCAAGTACAATTATCTGATTTTTTTAAACAGCTGTTGTGCCCAGAACTTAATGAGCTACAACAAATTGATTTGAAATGAATGGAGCTTTCTAAAGCCAAATATTAATCAATAAAAAAAACAAATACCTTGCTTACAATTAATCTTGTAGACCATTTACACATGCAAGAATCTGTTTTTAGAATTGTGTGCATTTACTGTGTGACTTCTGAGGTAAATACCACAATGAAATATAGTTCCCAAGTTACACTTAAACAATAAAAAAGGAAAAGTGCCAAAAAGCTTGCAAACAGTCACATTCTTGTATGCATGTAAATTAAACAGTCCTACCTTTGTTTCTATAATTTAAATTAAAAAAAAAACAAAAAAAACAATTACTCTTGAAAGCAATGGACTGATTTTTGGATCCTTTTTTATATTCTATATCATTAGTCTTTTTTTTGGTTGGTGGAAAATTTACTCTAAATGGATTCAAAACGTTTCTTTCTGCAGCTACTTTAAGAAGCTGGAGTGTTTTTTGACCATTATTTCATGACATCCAACCAGAGAGGAAGTGTTGGCTGAAGAAATGATGAGAGCAGGAGTGAGTGATTTACCGATTCCTGATGAGCCGAGGAAGAGTAATACGAGAGGGTGTTCTTCATCATACCAGCCGTTCTCTTTCCTTCTGATGGCTACAAGAGACGAGCACGAAAGAACGAAAAAGAGGCTTTTATCTCAATCATTTGCATTTGTTGACTTTGCTTATGCACCAAGTATTCCAAGTTTTCACCCAACTGAACTAAGTTGACCTGAGGGTGGCGGGTATCCCAGAAACTATGATAAAAGAGGGAGAGAGCAGGGATGAGAAAAGGGTCAGAGACATTTGTTGGAGGAAAAAAAAGGAGAAAGAAGAGAGAAACCAGTGAGATGAGAGACCTCCAGAAAGCTACCCACGATGCCTCTCCTCCCCCCTCAGTCAGTGGGGCCATTAGCCAGCGGTAATTGTGTTAGCCTCCCTGGCGCGGCCATGGCAAAATCAGTTTAGCATGGATCGCAGCCACACACACACACGCACGCACACACGCTTAAAGAGGAGTGCCTACCCAACCCTGCCATCACCCCAGCAACCACACACACACATGCACAAAGACGAGATGATGAGCTGGATCAGAGGGGAGTAAAGAGTGTATTTGGCCGTGGTTTCGGCCACTCGACGAAGAAGCAGACACGGAGCACACACTCATCCAAAACTGAACCTGTTGAGAGCAGGCGGCCCTGTTGAAGCTAAGTCCTGTTTGGAGTTTAGCTCTTCTTGTGTCTGCAGAGGACATGGTGATTGGAAACTCTAAATATCTCCCCTCAGTGTCATGGTGGTAAAGTAAAGGTTAGGGTGTGTGCTCCTGTGGTGGTGGATCCTGATCCAGATGTGTCTGCTGCTGTAGAGACACACTGGGAATATAACGTGAGAGAAAATATTACATCTCAACAAAAGAATGTATGCTACGAAGTGGTGACATAAGACTATAAAGCATGGATCGCCTCTACACCACCATCGTCTACCCACACAGGTCTGACCTCTATTATACTGGGCTTGATTGACAGCTCATTCACTGTTAACTGTAGCACCTGCAAGAAGGTGAAAGTTACAGTTACCAGTGTTTATTGTTATGTAATCAGCAGTTATGAACTACTATCAAGAGTGAAGGCTTATTATAATTAATGAGTCTGACATGTAACATCCTGTTTTTTCTAGATCTCTAAAGAGAAATCTATTTATTTTTTGTATTTTAAAAAGACACTTTCCGCTTGTGAAGTAGGAAAAGCACATGATTAAGAATGAATAACATCAATGATGGCTATATTCTGTTTAGGTGAGCCAGGCTAGTGTTTGTGGTGTGTGCGTGCTCAATCACTAACATGTTTAATTTATTAGAGCCTGGACTAATAGGTATTATTTACATAAGTGATATTTCTGCTGTGAAAGGTCAACTTTGTGCTGTAAAATGTAAAAATTCAGTGAGTGTCTTGTGATCTCTGCAGACAAGTTTCTAAAGAGAACTCAGAGCAACCATCTATTCACTTGCACTTTAGGCCACAGAGAGAGTGAGTCCTGATGAGTCTCTTCCTGCTCATTTTTTAGAAGCAGCAGCAGCTGAGAAGCGCACACACACACACACACACACACACACACACACACACACACACACACACGCACACGATCAGTGTTAAACTAGCTTTTAATAGTATGATAATCTTAAAGAACAGGTGCTTGGCAGGAGAGGTGGAAAGAGAGAGAGACTGAGGGAGGTAGCGAGATGGAGATGGCCGGCAGGGACACAGGGAGGAACACAGATAACGGGAGGAAAGAGGAACGAGGATGTAGAGCCAGATAAAGAGGGGAAGGAGCGAGTGATGGAGATAAGGAGACAGAGCCAGGCCGAGAAACAAACGAGTGTGTCAGAGATGGACTTTGAGATGGAAAGTGACAAGAGGGGCTCCAAAGCTCCGTCTGCTTTATCAATGGCTGTGTGAATGACAGCGTAACCTTCTGTGTGTTTGTGTTTTAGCTGATTGAGAGCGACTTTGACAGAAGGGCACATTGACATTTCTCAGAGGACCCTTACAACAACAAGGAAAGGAAGGAGACACAAAACAAATGAAAGCTCCCTCTCTCCCTCTCCCACATGCATGCACACGGCATCTCACACTCACACACACACTGAGCAGTGTGTATTGTGCAGGTCTGGTTGGCTCTAACATGATTACAGAGGGATGATTCTCTTCAATAACTCTTAGCCCTGAGAGCTAAACCTGGATCAATCTAACCTCTTTCCTGTGTGTGTGGACTTGTACCTCAGTGTGTGTGTGTTTCTATCTCGCTGCAGGCCAGCTGTTCGTCATGAGGAGTTCAGGCATTATAAATACAAACCAAATGTACAATATTTACACCTTCCTCTCTTTCCCGTTCTAAATCTTTGCTTCCCCTCTCTGATTTTAATAAATAGAGATAGAACATAGCAGGCTGTACAAGTGAATGTACAGTAGATCTGAAGATAGTGGTTTAACTTGTTTCCCTTTTTCTCGGTCTGTGTCTCTCAGAGTGTGTATGTGTGTGTATGTGTTTGTGTGTGTGTGATATATTCACTGTAATACTTCTCTGGGATCAATAAGCTGCTCCTTTATCACTGTGATGACGTCTTCTATGGCTTTCAGGACAATTTGCCATGATAACAGCGATCATTTATCGCCTTGCCAAAGACTTCAACTTACATGACTCTCTCCTGCTGCCCTGATGCTGGAGCTACAGCTCAAAAAGCATCATCTCTGCATAGTTTGTATTTACACATCTGTAGTTGTGTGTAGTTTTTTTCTTGTAGAGGTTTTAAAGATAAATATCCGAGTGGCTCTCCTGTTGATTATAAACACAAAGAACTATTTGCTGCGACAAAGACATTACAGATTATAATATCCCTCTCTGCTCTGGGAGTGACTTGATTATTTTCACAAATCTAAACAGAAACTGTCCAACATCATAAAAAGGATCACACACTCACACTCTCTCACTCACACACACACACACACACACACACACACACACACACACACACACACAAACACACACGCGGATCAATACATGGCCTCCATGGATGCCTGGTGTAATATCAGCTCTTTACGGTTTGCTGTGTTATTGTGCTCTAACTCATCCTCCCTCCACTTCTCCATGCATTACACCCGCTCTCTTTGTCTTCCTGGTAATGCTCACAGCTCTCTGCTTCTCAGCTTCTTCTCTGCTATCTTCTCCCATCAGCGCTCCCACTGCCTGCATTTGTTTTTTCTCCCCTCTCTCATCTGTTCTGTTCCTCTCCCTTTTTCCGGCACTCTGCCTTTCTCCTGCCCGTCCCTGACTCTGTGTGGCGTGTCAAAAGGGAATAGGAAAGGGAACGATGGAGGAAAAGGTGCGGGAGGTGCATGGGGCCACAAACTGAAAGTAGGAAAAGGACAGATGGGTGAAGGAGGAAAAAAAGCATGTGTGATGGAGATGGAGCGGTAGAGGAGGAGGGAGAGAGAAAAGGAGGATGATGAAGGAGGTGGGGTGGGGTGGGGTCTGTAGTATGTCTCCTCTCTCTGTAATCGTGTTAACTGGCGGCTCCAAGCCTGGCCTCTTCAGCTGTCTCACTCACTCACACACACACACACACACACACACACACGCATGCAGCACCTGTGTACGCCTGACAGACAGCTCATTCATCACAATTAACCAATTACAGCCTCCGCCGGTCTGTCTGAACCCGCCTACTGCTGGAGGGAAGGGAGGAGAGACCAGAGAGAGGAAAAAGGAGAAAGGAGGCGAGAACAAAACAGAAACACACGAAAAAGAAAGAAAGAAAAACAGAAATGTACATGGCTTAAAATTGGGTGTTTATAATTGTTGTTTCCCCCCGTCTACCTCTGTGTGTGTGTGTGTGTGTGTGTGTTCACCTGAAGCCACGGTGTTGATGGCCCCCTCCTGTCCGATGATGTGCTCCTTCAGCCTCCTCTCCAGGGGGAACCTCCTCCTCTCCTCTGCCTCCCGCCGAGCCTGCGCCTCCTGGAACTAGATGGAGGGAAAAAGAGAGGAAAATGGAGGAGTATAACAATATGTAAAATTAACTTTTTGGGTGAAAAAAGACTACACCACTTTTTCTTTTTAGCACCTTTTACTTTCTGTGTCCACCTTTCAATTCACCCTAACCACTAGGCAGTGTGTTGATGCAATAGTAAATCCTCCTCAAGACATAAGATGCAGAGTATGTGCTTGGCTAACGTGCAAAAGGACAATCTATGGGATTATGACTGAAGGCAGAATCTGGAATAAATGCACCATAGCATGTTTTACCTTGGTTTTGTTCCTCTTAGTGTTTTTATGTAGGTTGTGCTACATTCTGTACAGATTGTACAGTCATTCAAACATTTGAGATTCTGTGCACTTGGTGCATTTATTAAGAATTTATGTTTCAGTCAAGCTACATTCATCAGGCGTTTTGCCAGAAGAATAAGTATCTATTATGACAAATAAATTGGAGGGTGTTGCAGCTGATTATTGTTACTTACTAAACAAAAGTTTGGTAATAAATACATTTTTCAAGGATTCATTTTACATTATGCATCACATTTTCAAACCTTTCATCTGCCCCTTCAGAAAAATCTCCCAGCAGCCATCAGCATCTTGTCCTCCTCCTTTGCTACACACTCATTGATGTCTCCATCTCACCCCCCCTCTTGTTTTTTTCCCCCATGTCTCCCGATGCTTCAATTTCTCTCGTTCCTCTGGACTCTTTTTCAAACCTCCATCCCCTCATCTTCAGCTCTCCTGTTTTTCCTTCTTGCAGCTTCAACATGATTCATTCATCCTGATTATTCTCTCTCTCCATCTTGCTTAGCTCTCGCCTGCTGTCAAGCAGACGGATAACTACGGGTAACTCAAGTTTTATTTAAGAAAACCGCAGACCCCACTTCTACTGCTACTACTTCTACTACTGTTCATGTGAGTCTCTCAGCTCTGAATTACACTCTGATTAAATGAGGAAATATGAACAGAAATAAAAAAACAAGATAAAGAACAAGAAATTATTTCCTTTACAGTTAACTGACAGCTTTTCTACTTCATTTCCAAAGTGTTGCTCTTTGTTGTGCAAAATGTGCTAAATCATATCACCTGTTCATAAAAATGTTCTGCTTTTGAGATGCTTTTATATGCAACTGATTCATAAATGGTAAAAACAGTATTTCTGAATATATATTCTAATTACCTGAATATCAATACTTTCAGAAGATGTATATACACGTTTTGAGAGACAATTACTGTGCATATTGACTGCAGCATTTTGGAATTTGAGAAAGAGCTTAATAGTAGGGCCCAAAACCTCAAGCTTCTGTCTATTCTCTGGCTAATATTTTTTACTATCATTTAAAAAGATGCCCCAGATCCTTCTGTAAATCTCCGGGTCTTTTGCTGGGGTGCCAAACCTAAAATGGCTGCTGGTGGCATCTTAAAACAATACTTAAAGTATTTTTATCAGTAGTCCTGTGGATCATTTTTTAAAATTTATTTATTTCTTCTTTTTAAACTAAATGTGCAGGAAAATCACAATATAATAACTGAAATTTCAGATTGTGCTTTAGTTTCATGTCATGATGTGAACTAAATATTACACTACATCTCTACTCTCTTCACACCTTACTTTAGCAGGTTTTTAACCCCAGTTAACCCCGACCAGCTTTCACATCTCTTACACTCAAAAGCACCTGTCACTCATCCAGCAGACTGACACAGACCTCCTGAAGAGCGTGCGTCTGTGTGTGTGACGGCGAGTAAATGACACAGATGTCTGCTGAGTGCTGAGTCACATAGACCTGGTGAAAAGGAAACTGCTACCAGAACATCTGTATGCATGGCGTTGTTTTAATCGCCTGCAGAGCCGGCACAGAAGCAAAATAACATGATCATTTGTGTCTGTATGAATGTGAGAAGTGTGTCATACCTTGCCTTCCCACTCCTGCAACAGTGTGCTCACTTCTCCATCTTTGGCGTAGGCCCGTGCTGTGTGTCCCAGACCATTGGTCTGCAGGGGGTTGGCACCTGTATAATTATAATACAGTTAAATCACGCAGCATTCATTTTAATATGGTTCATAAAATGGTTGAAACAAGGACAGACTGTTTAGATTTATATACATTTTTTAATATTTATGAAGGAAATATTCACACATCGCCTCAGCAGGTGGGTCAAAACGTCGATCGACTCAATGAGGTCCAGGGGTGAGAGGGCATGTGGGTTCAGGGGTCACTGAGGGCTAACTGCAGAGAAGGAGGGGGGCTGTGCACCGGCCCAGTGGGGGGTTTCATATCTGCAACGCGTGCCAATAACACACACTTTGACCCTACACCCGCACAATAACACCCCGTGCTATTATATAATCTATACACACTGCAGGTTGTTGCAGGTTGGGGGCCAATGAAGCTGAGAAGCACACGCTTCCACGCAACAGGAGGGGCAGAAGAGAGGGAGCGTTGTGTTAAATTGTCTTTTGACCATCCTTACGGGGTCAGAGTATGAACCAGGGAGTAAAATAATAACACAGCGTGTGTGGAGCGTGCGATGTGTGGACGGTGGCGGGCTTGTCAGTGAGCATGGTTAGTGCTGCCTTCTGCCCTGACCTGTGTAACCACTCTCAACCCAGAGGCACCAACGCACTCGTGCCTCCACATGAACAAGTTGGAAGTGAAGGTTCATCACCTCACACGTTTAAAAATGTTTTTTTTTTTTTAATTTCTTTCCATTGCAGTACATAGCTTAGATTCAGATTCTTGCCATCCATCACATACTCACCTTCTGTCTACAGGCGGTTATTGAAAACCTAAATACTTTCGTTGTTCTGTGTTGACAGAAATGTGCCATGTACAGGAAGCATTAGCTAAAGTCTACTTAAAGCTGACGTGGAATGGTAAGTCAGATTCTTCTTCTTACTCATTCTTTGTTCAGACAATTTGAAATTAGAAGCATTTTGCTTTTTAACAAAAATATGTTACTGTTAGAAGTAAAACTTCAAAAACAGGTTTGTAGAAAAACACGTTTTTGGTTCTTTTACTATTGAGGTATAATGGAAATCAGGAAATGGCACTAACAAGGAGAAACAAAAAGGAACCTTACTCCTGTCTTTACCAATATAGGAAACAAACTCTTAACTTAATAAAAGCTGCTTACTGTGCAGCAAGTGTTATATTCCACTGAAGACAAATACACACACATCTGTCTGGATTTGTTTAGGCCTGAGTTGGATTTTTTTTTTTGATTGGTTTGAAAGTTTGAATGCAGTTTGACAGAACTTTAGGAAAAAGTGATCAATTACATCAGATATCCCATCTTAAAGAAGAATATACAGGAAATATGGTAACTGAGTGAATACACGTGGCTCTAATTATCACTGATATTTTGTATACGTTTTGGGATGAGTGAATTTAATCAATACATGTGCAGGTTCTTCCTATTGTTCTGAACACAAACCACTGACTAATAATCACTATGATC
This sequence comes from Eupleurogrammus muticus, assembly GCA_036785175.1. NCBI lineage: Eukaryota > Metazoa > Chordata > Actinopteri > Scombriformes > Trichiuridae > Eupleurogrammus > Eupleurogrammus muticus. The sequence continues at coordinate 8,250,401 of JAYKQN010000009.1, read as the reverse complement.
ATTATTGATAAACCCCTACATATTGTGACCTGTTCAAGCAAGCTATCGATCCCAACAACAATACACCAACAGTCACCCCCACTAACCAAAACATGAGGAGGGAAAGCAATAAAGTACACACACACACACTCACACACACACGCACACACATACACACACAACATAATAAATAGCATCATTTAGGGCTTTAATATCAGGCCAACCCTCTGGGCCATGGCACTTTATAACAGGATCAGGATCAGCACTAACGACACATAGTCCCTCTCTCTTTTTCTCTCTGTCTCACCCACACACACACACACACACACACACACACACACACACACACACACAAACCGACACACACACACACACACAGACAGACACACACCCATACACACACCCATACAGGATCCCTTCATTAGGAGTGCTTTAGTTATGCCTATTAGAAGTACCCTCCCCTTTCCCATTTCCTCCTCCCTCTCTTTCTCTGCAGCTGGTGGGAGAGATCTCCTGCTGGTCTTTGTGTGTGCATATGTGTGTGTGTGTGTGTGTTTGTGTGTGTGAGAGAGAGACAGTGAGTGCATGTGTGTCCTTGTGTCTGTACTCTGTGCATCTGTGAGCATGTGTGTGTCTCTTCTGGCCTCCTACCACCTACGGAGCCGTCCATTACTGAATGGCCCCTGGCCATGGGCCTGATGTGGAGCCTGGGGAGAAGCTAGAGAGCCTCCGCAGGTAGGTTGAGGGACTTTGGGGCGAGGACGGGCCCCAGGGTGGGCCTGGAGACTGTGATGGATGGAGGTGTGGGTAGAGGGCTGGCTAGGGCCAAAAGAGCAAACCAATGGCTACTAGGGTAACATGGATGGACACAAACACAGGGGAAATAAATCCACACAGATGTCCTGAAGCTGTGGCGCTTTATAAGATTTCCTGTAACGATGTGAACAAAAGATGGATACAAAGGGAGTAAGGAAGGCAGTGCAAACACAAGCTTTACCAAGAATAATGAATCGCGTGTTAAAAACATCTTTAATTATGCATCCTTTAACAGTCACAGCACATGGACTGGGTTACGCTTGTGACTGCGAAAGTGTGATGTCATGATTGTTATTGGCTGTGATGGCGGCGCCAACGACGCGGTGGTCCAGTCGGGCCAGCAATAACCAACCCCCATCTGTAATCTGATTGTCTTAAAACAAATGTCTCTGCTTTGTGAGATTTCTTACCTTTTTAATTCAAAAATGCGTCTGCGGAACATTTGATCGAGTTAGAAGAGGTGATTTGTTTAAGCGTACAGAGTGCTTACAGAGCAAGGGTGAGACGGGACAGACAGAGCTTTAGATGCACCATCCATCACAAACATAAACAGGGCATTAATATTAGCTTGTGTGTGTCATTTAAAAAAAGGAGAATATTTTAGATGGAAAAAAAAAAATACAAATGTACCCAATCCAAAAAAAAAAAAAAATCACATAAACTGATTCAAAAGAATATAAAAGCGTTCATGAATACATGAATATTTTAACTATTGAAATGGACGCTTGAGTGCAAAAACACATGTACTCACACAAACGTACATGCACAAAGGCACACACTTCCTGTGACTGTGGAGTTACCCCAGGGGGATGTTCTGTGTGGAGGTCACAGTTCAACTAGGCCTCGCTTGTTTAAAAGCAGCTCGCCTGGAAACTGAGTGGGAGATTCTGCCCCCAGGGCTTATGAGTGTGTGTGTGTGTGTGTGTGTGTGCACGCTGGTGGAGCTGAGTCAACGACAGGTGCGAATTGTGGGATGAATGGGGGGGAGAGTCACAATTGAACAAGTGATCAATTTCAAATGAGCTGTGTAATACTGCTTATTACCCGGGGGTGGGAGCATTAAGGTGGTGATACATGTGGAACGTCTTAAAGCAGGTGAAGAGAACATCACCCTCAGCTCTAATTGGAGTATGAGGACTATGGAGTTTGGATAGGGGTAAGATAAGGGGTCTGACATGTGGAGCGGAGGTAAACCTGTTAGTAGTTTTTAACCACAAATTAGCTAAAAATGATTACGAATGTAGAAGAAATTTGTATCTATTTATGAATCTGTACAAATCTGAATGAAACTATGCTAAACCCATTTTTAGATTCAGAAGAGACAACAACCGTATAGAGGGTTGTCATGATGACCTTGGTGGGGTGGGATGTCTACTCGCCAAGTCAAGTCAATTTTATTTGTATAGTATATTGTTCCACTAGGACTTTTACGTTTGGTGACAACATAATTGATTCAGTAGTGACTGTTGGGTTCTGGTGACAGCTGTATTTTAGCAGTTTTGTTTAATGAGGGAAGACAGACTGACAGACAGACTTTGGAACTTCTTTCTCTGTGTAACTGATGGATGAATGGATGGAGCCACACAATTGAATAGAGAAAAATTGGGGAACACGAGCATGAGCTTGAAATTCTTAAAGTTTATTTACACCCTCAAAAGCCTCCTTCATGAACTCTGATTTTGATTAAAAGTGAGGGGTTGGGGGTGTGGGTGAAACATACCGGCCTCCAGCATCATGTGGACAATGCGCGGGTCATCAGCCAGCGTTGCGTAATGAAGCGCTGAGCAACCACGGAAACCGGCCCGACTGCTGAGCCTGCTGCTGAACTCATCCTCTCTGGACACCAGGACTGCAGGAAGGGACAGAGAAAGAGAGCAAGATGGCACGGAACTTTACCAGGAACATTCACTGAGAGTGAGATTATAACAAAATAATGTCTAATGTCTGACATTAGTAACTATTTTAGATTCAGGGAAGGTTACTGAGACCTTATTATTATGGGACTTATATAGGAAAACAACTGTCAATTCAATCATTGACAAACTCCATTTGTATATCTTCTAAATGACAGCTCCTCTGACAGCATTGGAAACCTCCCCATGATATCTCTAAGACACATTGACTTTGGAGTTTCTTGGACATGGCCTGCTTGGAACTGTCATCTCCAAGGATTAACAGTGCTTGACAAGACACAATCTTACTACAGACAAACGTGATATTAGACCTTGAAGATATTGTGACAAGATAAGGACGTAAGCAGTATGTTAAGGTGCTTAGATTAGTGAGGTGGTGGAGGGAGGGGCAGCGAGAGGGGATGGGAGGGAGGATATGAGCTGTTATTAAGAGCCTTTTGTATCTTTTGTCTATTTATGTAACTGGATAATCTAAATAACATTAATTGGGGGAAAAAATTAATTAGACTAGTACACGTCCTGCAGCTGACTCATGTCAGACGGCCAAGTTAGACTAGGAGTGTTGAAGCCTTTACATCTATAAAACCTCCTAGGTTTTGATCCAACAGTCAATGATATGCTTCCACAAAGTATGGTATGACAATGACCACGCTGCCTACTTTAGAATTATTATTCTAAGTTTCCAGCTTCATTTTCACAGTTAAGCTCAACTGTCCAACATTAGAGGAATAACATGCGTCTGTAAGTCTGCTTCGCAGTGCTCCTCAATAATAACACAGACAGTCTATCATTCTCTCCTTACTTCTTTTTTTTTTCATAACACTCCTCTTGTGCCACTCCTCTATCATCCGTTTGTATTTTTCTTCTGCCTCTTTCCTCTCCTCCTCGGTATCCATCAATTCCTTTCATCACTCGCACCCTCTTTCCTCCCTCCCTGCTCCCTCTATCCCAATAACTTTGTCTCGTCCATTTCCTGACTTCCTCTCTTCTCCCTCCCTCGTCATCCCACCCATTTCCTCCAATCCCTCCTTCCATCCGCCCTACAAATATCCACACGCCCCCCTTCTATTTTCCTCCTTTCCCTGCCTCCCTCTTTCCTTCTTCCGTCTTCCATCAGTCTTTTCCTTCCTCCATCTATTCCACTCCTTTTTCTTGATCTTACCGACAGTTTCTCTGCAGTGACTGTGTGTGTGTGTGTGTGTGTGTGTGTGTGAGAAAGAGAGAGGGAGAGATACAGACAGAGATAGAGAGAGAGAGAGGGCGGGATAATCATAGCTAACCCAATAAAGCGTCGCACAGGACCCCCTAGCCCATCCATCAGTGTGTGTCTGGGAAACGCTTCCCCACGCTACGCTGGCCCCACGTGGACCCAAACCTGACAGCCATATAAATGTCTGCAATATACATATCCCATATAAATATGTCTGCAGAAACCCAACACAGACGGGGGGTGGGGGTGTGTGTGTGTGTGCCTGCTGCGCCAGCCTGGTGTTTGTGTGTGAGTGTACGCAGCTTGGGAGGAAAAAAACAAATAAAACATGCAGTACTTGTCACAGAACATACAAAATAAATAATACAGAAGAAGTGAAATATGTATGCAAATCCTTATGCAAATTAGAATATCCCTTTGTAGTCTTGGGATTCATGTGTGTAATATAATGACCACACACAAACATGAGCATATGTGACAAAAGTGCAGTCGCAGTTGTTTTTTTGTTGTTTTTTTACCTTCTAGTGAGTGGATGCCTTTCTCCCTCGAGGTGTCGTAAACATTGTTGAAGTGATCTCCGGCATTTGGGTCGGCACCGGCGTCCAGCAGAACCTTTACCACACTGTAACACACCCAATCAGAGAGGCACATACATATTTATATATATATGCCGCATAGGTCTCTACTGTTTGAACACACACATTATTAACACAGACAAGCAATTTAAGTGTAATAATTCTGTACTGGCAGCCACTAATGCAGAATAAAATAAAAGTAATTACAACAAAAACATCAGACACAACATACTGGCTGATATAATGGCAATAGATGAAAACATAATAATTGCTATTGTTCCATTAACGGAATTTCAAATGATATTTATTTGGGTTAAGAGATGTCCCAAACCCCTGTTTCTAAATGGGGATCTGCTTTAAATAAATAGTTTTAAGATGAGTTCTTGTTGAATTCTACTGATGATTTTGTAGCCTTTTCATATTTACTCTCAATACTGCTCTTTTTGAAATTAAGCAATATTAGCTATGATATCAATATCAGCCACAACAAACAATTACTGGATATTGACTCTGAAATTCTCAAATCTGTGTGTGTCATGGTTTCCTGAGTAGATTTGTCTAAGCAAATAAATACATAGTTATATGAGGTCATGAGATCCATTAGTGAAACTGGGAACCTTCATGTAAGTAATTATGATTTAACATTTAAAGCTTGTATCCAAATCTATAACAATACATGTTAAAGACGAATGAAGCTAAGTAACACACATTATTAGTGATGATTTTTGTAACACCTGCTACTCTGCTTCATCAGAGCTACAGTGTGTGGGTGTGATTTCTACTGATCAGATTTTACTGATATTGATGAAACAATCCACTGACTGTCATCAGATTTGGAATCATTTTCTATTTTGATCAGTGCATCAAAGTGTGTGACGTCACCTTTTTCTAACAGAGTCAAACCAATATAAAAAGAGCACTGATAAAAACAGAATTACACATATATGTCCTGTAAAACATTCAATTTTCACTGTAACTGACAGAAAATAAGACTATGTTTTTTTCTGAACCTTCAATGATATTTCTTCCTTCCATGACAAATAATTTGTACACACATGCAAATAACCAATTTCTTAATTAATGACAGCTCTTCACCTGATTCACTTGTTCTCTCTATCCTGTTATAGTGGATACAGACAGGTGACAAAAGAAAACAGCATCACATGTCCCCAGAAAAGCTTTATATTATATATATTCCCTCAATCTCTGTGATCCGTAAAGAGACCTTCAGGATAGAAATGTTTTATCATAGGATAAAGTCAATTACTCTTGTAATAATTCCCCCCCCCCCACAGCTTCAGAGAGGCAGCAGATCAGTAGTGTTCTCCTGGTCTACGCCACACAGGCAGTCGCCCACATGTGGAGAATACGGCGAAGGATGACTCATCTGACATGATGACTTCTTCACTGATCTCTCAAATGTGCATTCATTTTTGTAATGATTAGTAATTGTACTCACATTGCACTAATGCACGAGCATCGTGGTCATTAAACGTGGGCTGTCGACCACAATTTCCGACCCTATTTACTGATGTCTTTCACATCAATCTAAATGCAGATGTCACTTTAGTCGCTCTCCCCTTTGAAGCCAGTGGAGGTTCAATATATAGAATATATATGTTTTATATACGACACATGAGCATGATAACACATTGATTGTCGATATATACAAGGCACCTGTGTGGAAGCGTCTGAGTTTATGCTGCTCTACTCATTCATTCAGTCACCCTTCTGCATGTGTACATTGACGGGGCAAGGGGTCGGGCCTGTTTCCGGCACTGTTGGGGGGTCTGTGTGTTGTAGAGGGTGTTTGTGTGTAGTCCTTCATTGGAGCGTACAGCCTTATAGAACAAACACAGAGTACCTCGGCAACACCACTCACTGTGACACGACGGACATTCCAGGTACCGTCTCTCCGTCTACAGAACACACTGACCCACACACACACTTTACATTTACCACATGGGCATGAGCGATGGCTTTGACATTGAGACACAGACATGCATATGAATACACGCAAACACACAAAAGATCATCAGCCGGGCTGTGCCGACCAGGGGAGAGAGAGAACGGGAGCAATGGCCGAAACGTGAACCCTGCCAGTACGCTCCTGGCTGTCATTAAACCTGGGACTATGTAATGCAGCCTGGGAGGCAGTGATGGATCCTTTTCAGCTAAATGCTTATAGCAGGGGACCAAGAGGCCTGAAATGGTTTAAATTGAGCCAAATGAATATTCGAGCAGGATGAGGCGTTTTATTTTGAGTAACTACCTTTCACCACTCAACAGGCCGGCATTCATGCTATTGAAACATGTATGACCTAACAAATAATCACTCTTTATTAATAAACAGAGCTGTAAGATTTACCTAAAATATTAAATATTGTACATCGGATGACTGTCAACTATTTTCATAATCAATACAATTTTAGGAAATAAATGACAAATATTTCCTGGTTTCTGCTTCTGAGATTTAATAATTTGATGTGACTGTAAAAGGAATGTTTTAAACTGATGGGTAGGCAAAATATAAGACTCACTGTTATCTGACATTTTATGGATAAAAATAACTGAACGAATTCAATATTAAAACAATTAATAATCTGTTAATTGTGAATATAATGTGATTCTCCTATTTTAATTATTAAATAATGTGCTGATCATTTTTTGATTTATACCTGATATAATTATATACTTGTTGTTCTGACAAACAGAAACAAGATATTCATATATATGTATATATATATAGATCTGATTAAATTTCTACCAACTGATGAACTGATTAATTGTGATAGCTCTAAACAACTGATTCCTTTGTCTGCAGGATGCCAGTAGAGTACACTAGTACATGCTTTACAATACAGAACGCCAACAAGATCCAAACGTATTCCTATAGCATAGCTGTGAAACTAAAGAAAAGGAGAAGTTTTCCTTATTTTCCCTTGATGAGACTAAAATGTGAAGCGGCCACCTCTCTGGGCAGAACATGTGTGTTCCTGTGGGAAGAGCCAGGCTGAGAACAGCCAGGGCAGGTCTTTGTGTCTGACCTTGCTGAGGGGGTATAAAGGACTATCGGGGGGTCTCCTTTTGTTACTGTATCACTGTGGCTGGGGGGGCGGCGGGGGGCTTTGACCCACAGAGGTCTTCTTCTTCTCTCACCCTTGCAAGCACTTCTACAAACACATGGACGCATCCTCTGAGACACATGCAGCCACACACTAAATGCCGCTGGTCACACGAGGCTGGGCAGCACTGTGTGAAGAAATGAGACGGTGTGAAAGGGGTTAATGGCATCAGAAAGGTAAACACGCAGGGATAAAGAGAGGAAAACCGCACGCAGGAGGAGGAGAAGGAGACCGAGCGGATGGAAGGAGGGAAGTGCGGCTACAAAGATGAAAGAGAAGGAGATTTAATTATAAAGGATGGTGCTAAAACTAATGAGCTTTTGAAAACAGTTTATAGTTTTACTAATCAACTGATGATCAAGTGGCTAACTTTATTTGGGACATTTAGGCGGAGAGCTGCACCACTAATTTGAGGCCAAACTGAAGGCATGCAGAGGTTGATTAGGTTAAACTCCCATTTTAAAGGACTGGGACAAAAGTTGAAATTACAGACTTCCTAATTAAATCTTATGAGTATCCAAACATTATTATCTGTAAATTACTGGATTATTTTACTAACATAGCTGAACTAAAGACAAAACATGACAAATGTAGGTTAATTTAATAATAAAATGTATTTATAGAGCACATTTAAAACCAACATAAGGAGGGTATCTAGTTATCTCAGTTGCTGACTAACTACACCAGGGTTTGCTCTATTGTCACAACCCTTAGTGAAGGTAGACTAACAACACAAAATAACATTTTGTTGAATTGGAAAGCACATATACATTTTCTTTGTGCTTTGTTAATAACATATTTTGAGTTTTATCAATTTTATCCTGATCTAGAAATTGTAGTCATTATTGCAACAGTTGCCCTTATTATTAAACAATGTTAAAACTCCTGGCGTTATGAGCGATTCAGCATCTTGTTTGAGGACATTTCAAACTGAGTGGCGACTAGAACCAGGACCTCCAGTGCAGCGACGTTTCCCTGCCATGCCGCTCACCCATATTGTACCAAAGCACTGACATAACGACACCGATCACTTAACAAGTCTTAAGGTGCTGAGGCTGGTAGATTAAAGCGTCCAGTTCCAGCTTTGCCAACAGGTGAGCGGTGTTACTGCTGGTGTTTGTTTCCCATCCTGCCCTGGAGGGAAGACAGGAAGCAGACGCTTCCGTCTCCCCGCTGCTATAATAGACACCCGAGCCTGAACTGACCATCCATGTCTCTGACCACCTGGCCCAGACGATGGACCTCACTTGACCCCACCTCTCCTGGTGCACACCTGAGGTCAGCGAGAAGCCAGGAACAGGGGGTCACCGCATTTACACAGTGACACTTTCTTTTTTTGCAAAGCTAAATTTAGATTATTTATTTGGATGGGTTTCAATTTGGGTGACAATAATGAGTATTATGAGAAATGTTGCAATCATCAATGGTCACTAAAGAACTATTGTGGTCTGTTTAATATTACCAGAATGTGTCCAAGACTTTTTAAGGCCATTCATTCATGCACATATCCCATCATTTTATGTTTTGTACCTTAACTGACTTTCAAAAAAGGCAAACTTCCTGTCCTAAGATGAATGCCTTGATATGATGCAGTGGTTTATTCATAGGTAGGTAGACTTCTTTAGAGAAAAAATGTTCAGATGTTGATAATCATACTGAAATTCATAAGGTTGTGTAGAGTGGCTCCCAGCTTTATATAAAAAATGGCACCCAGCACAGGAAACAGAACCTTAAAATTCCCAGATGTGATGGCAAAACGGTAAACCAAACAGACTATGTAACTGGACACTAACGAACATTCATATAAAGCTTTAAGGCCTCATAGAACCTGTTCTATAACTTTATAGAACCCGTCTATAAAGCCTTAAAGCAGCTCTCTCTTACTGGATAGTCTTTAATTTTGAGTGATGCATGTTCAGCCTTAAGATCTGTGATGTTCAAGCATTTCTTTGAGCTTTATTGCTGATTCCACCTGTGTGACTGCATTGTCATTTATTATCTGCTTCTACACCAGCTTCCACTAATGGTTGCCTGCAAAATGAGATGACAAAAATACGGTATTGTCTTATACCAACAATTATTCCGGTAATAAATTATATCTACAGTTATACTATTATTTAACTGTTAAAAGGGAGATTTAAAGTAATGTTATAGTTTGTTATATGAATAAAAGTCTAGCATAATATCTAGTTGTCTATTGTTTTCCATCATTTTGTTTTAATGTTAGACATTATTAAATATGCTATATAAGAGAAAAATGGAATGAATAAATCTTGTGGCACCTTGCTTAAGTGCACTGTGAAAATAAAGGGTAAGCAACAAAGATACCATAAATGCTGAGTGATTCTGTCACTAATTTAGACTTTTTAAAATCATAATATTGTCAAGCCCTGACCACAGTAATAATTAATAAATATTCATTGAGTTCTCTTTGCTGATTTTTTTCTCCATACATGCTGCTAATCCCACTCCACATTACTCTCTCCATTGCTGAACTATTCTCTCCCTCTCACTTTCCCAACGAGCCACTCGTCCTCGGGTTCCGTCGTTCCTCCGCTTTCCCTCATTTCTGCTCCCTCCCTCCCATTGAGCCGCTGGGCCGACAGGTCGGAACGGTCAACAGGCGTTACACTCGGCCGAGCGCTTATTGTGCACGTGAATACGGCGAGGGAGGGATGGAGGGAGAGAAAGAGAGATGGAGATGGGTATTGTGTGTTAAAGAGTGCAAACAGAGGGCCAGGCCCTGCGCCTCCCTGATTTAGCCCCACATCAAAGCAAAGCAAACACACGCCCCCGAATGTCTCAGCCTTAATTCTTACACACACACCCCTTTACTCCACCCTGATTCTCTTACACACAGCCGGCACCTTGACCCCCCGAACACAAGCGAGGCTGACCGCTGGGCGATACGCCTGCAAATGGTCAGAAGACAGCTACCGTTTTCCCAGAAATGGCACTCGAGTCAAATTTTCTGCTCCTGGAAACAGAGTTATCACTTCTGCTCCAGGAACACATAAATACCCTGTGAGGGAGGGGGGGAATAATTCAACAATGTGGTCCATGTTGACATCCTGGCTACAGGCTAGACCCTGTTCATGAGTGACGTTCCCTGTGTTTTCACTTAACGGCTGCAAATAAAGTTGTGTGTGGCTGAGTAATAGGCAGTTGGCCTATAAGATATTAAACTCTCGTTGCGTGTGTTTACGCTTGCGTTCACACTCGTATCCTGAGTGTGAGTACGGATGTTTTGTGTGTGGATATGAGCGCGTGTGAGAGATGTGTGAGTGATGTGTGTGAACCGATGTTCTGTCTTCCCTGCAGCAGTGACGGCTCATTGGGGGGTTCGGAAGACGGGATTAAACACAGAGGAGTGTCACTGCCTCGCGCTGAGTTATGGCACTCATAACACACACACACACACACACACACACACACACACACACACACACACACACACACACACACACACACACACACACACACACACACACACACACACACACACACACACACACACACACACACACACACACACACACACACACACACACACAAGCGCGGGCAAAGAGCAGAAGGACACAGACACCAAATCTGTAACCAAAAACACCGGACTAACGGAGGAAGACGCATCACATCATTAAACATGACACACACCAACGATCACTCAGCACACACATTTTTACATGCTGAAGCTCATACATGAACAGTAAGAAAAATAATAACTATAGACAAATATTAACACCTTAAAAGAGCTAAAGTATCTTCTCAAAAACCTGCACTTGTTCTGGTAGACACTGATTTGCCTGTTATTAGCTCACAGTAAAAATTAGTTGATGTTCAGTTTGACGTTCCTTGAAGCAGCATCTTTAACCCTGAAATTCAGAATTAGCTCATTTTTATGTTGTTTTCATAGTTAAATTTCACATAATGTTTCCCACGGGCGCATGAGGCCCTCAAACAAAACCAAGTGACCAGAGAGTCCTGACCGGGGAAAAAAAGAAATCTGTTTAAATTGTATTTGGCCCTGCCTTAACCTCGGCCCCTCTCTGTGTTGTGAGAGTTCTGGGGGCCAGGAGGCTAATTTAATTTGTTGGACAGCGAAATGGGGGGGGGGACGGGTAAAGACCGTCTGTCACTCTCACAGTTGCACTGCACAGGAGCTACTGTACCACGAGAGCATGGACAACATACACTCACACAATTATGCTTCAGCACTGAAAATGCACAGCTTTGAGTCATTTCTCCAGAAAAAATGTCCAAATTGTGTCTGTTTAAATGTATAAATGTTCTCGTTTCTATTGTTCTCTATGATAGTGAACTGAACATTTCTGGGTTGTGGACTGTCGTTTGGGAGAGACAACCTTTTTCACAATTATCAGACATTTCATAGAACAAGCAACAATTTAATTCTAAAAGATAATATATAATTAAATAATTAAGAAAATCAAATAATCGTAAGTCTGCGCCAACACCCACACGTACCTGTGGTGTCGGTTTATGGACGCCACCATGAGAGGAGTCCAACCCAGACGGTGGCGGTGATTTGGGTCCACGCCCTCCTTTAATAGCCTGATGAGGGGGAAAAAAAAAAGAAAACAGAAGTGACAATATCAAATATGCATCAAATTCAATATTGACATAATGCAGGAATTATCCTAATCAAGTCCCATCTGATATTGGTATCAATTTGTTAGAAGAAGAGTAATAGCGTTTTGTTAATATTGTAACAAGAACTGATGGTGGATTCATTTATACTTGTGCAAAGGCAAGAGATATGACCGGCCAGCTGTTAACGTGACTGTATCAAGGATCCTTTTACCATGAGACCACCAGCATGAAACCAGCCTATCGTGCCTTTTTCTCTTGACCAGTAACTGTGTGTGTGTGTGTGTGTGTGTGTACATAAACCAGGTGTGTGTCGGGTTTTGTGCCCGAGGGTGCGACATCAGGTGCTGCTGTGAAGTAAGTGTGTGTGTGTGTGTGTGTGTGTGTGTGTGTGTAAGTGATCCGTCTGCTGTCTCTCTTGCTGATCAGGCAGACACTGTGTGTGTTTACAGTCAACACGGTGGCCTCTGTCTGGTCTGCATTCTGCTCCACTGCTCACTGGTTGCCTGTTATATCAGCATTTGGGCAGAAGACATCCGCTCGCTAACTTCAATTGGAGATAAATGAGGCCTCAGGAAGAGCTTAACCCATGTAAAATTATTTAACTGGACATGAAAATTACAGTTCTCCTATTTCAAGTTTTTTTCCCCAGTTTCACTGGGAAATGAGTGACAAGAGATGCTCTAGCTTCATGTTTTGCTTTTTATTAGTGACAATTTTAATTGGGAGTATTCTTTGTGGTCTCCCAATTGATAGAACATCGGATTTTACTTGCAACTTCTAGTGCTAAAACACTATATTTAAATTTAAAATCTTTCGCCACAGCTGTAATTCAATTGTTTTTTTGTTTTTTTAAGCCCATGTGAAAAAGAGATCTCTTGCCTCTCTGTAGACACACCCTGACACTACCACTTCTACAAAACTCCACTAAAGCACTTAACACATCTGTGACCTGCTGACTGGCTGACTGGATGCCTTACTGCTCTCTCACCTACGCCATCTGCCACATGTGCACAGGTAACTAGAGCCTACAAATGGAGACACACATGGACACACACATGGACACAAATACACAGGCCTACTTTTACCATTAATGGGATCTATTCCTAGAGATGAGCAGAATGACAAGAAACACAGCCACAAACCAACAAACCACAGACCTGTGTGTGACTGCACAGTGTGTCACAGCCGATTTTCTGTTCTCACACTCACTCAAGATTTGTAATGCAATATTACTGCAAGACAGATGGGGCCGAGATGTACTACAGGCCTGGTGTAACACACCCGCATTCACCTGTCCTCCTGGCATACCCATTTCGGTTTACTGGCTCTGAATATACAGGGTATGAGTATAATATGATTTGTGGGTTACGATAAATAAGAAAAACAAAACAGTTAATAAGAAAAGGAAAAAAAATGATGCCTTAAAAAAACGTAATAAATAAATAAAACTGTTCTTTAGCTCCATCCTGCATAGTCCTACTCATTGCACATTACATGAAGCATATGTAGTCCTGCTCTTCCGCCTGGTGGTTAAAGTTGGGACTACAACTACAGTCCCACCACTACAGTCCCAACATGTGATAACTGTACTTTCATAACATTGATGATCCCTTTCTGGCACTTTCTGTCTGCAGGTGAAAGGTGATGCATACAAAGCTATAAAATCACACCAAAAGTGACATAATTACACTACACTTCGAAAACAAGCGGCCTTAGTTTCTTTATTTGAAATTGTTAAGGGTTAAATATAGTCCCAGTTGAGACTGATTACATTAAGTATCTCATTACGTTTGCCTCGTTAAATTCATAAACATTTATTATACACTATTAAAATTAGAGGCATTGGTCATGTGGATACAAAATGACCACATCAGTAAAACATTAATGACTGTTGAATGAGCTCAGTAAATCATGTAAAAATATATTTTAAAATGATAAGAATTAATAATCATGCTGCATCACCTTACCACAACAAAAATAAAAAACATCACACATCTCAGTTGATTTTGCCCATATTTTACTATTGTCAGCTCTGCTGCACAAATGGAACTTTAAATAGTATTAGTGGTAACAGCTGTGTGGATCTATGATTTCATATCAATGTGATTCGGCTATGAAAGAGGTCCAGATTTTCTCCAGGGCATTAAAACTTACAGACTTGCTCTATGGGCATTTAGAGTGATTCTATGGAGCCCCTGAAGGGACATGGGTAAAAAAAGAAAAGTATGGATGAAGTTTCAGGAGGTATGTGTAATGTGTAATGTCATGATCAGAATATCTATATAATACTGCCTTAACTATCTGTTGGGGCCCTTGCAAAAGTATTATTTTCACCCATCAATTTCCCCCCTTTTTAATAAGCTATAAAAAAGCATTTTTACGACATTGAGCAATATTGTTCATTCCAGCTCTGCTTTATCGCTTAAAGTTGTTTATAAAGTTGTTTATCGGCAGCTAAGTGACTTTCTCCTATCTCACAATGCTTTTGATACTTTCCAGTCTGGTTTTCGACCTCACCATAGCACTGAGACAGCTCTGATCAAGGTGATAAATGACATCCGCCTGAACACAGATGCAGGCAGAGTCTCAGTCTTAGTTCTGCTGGACCTGAGCGCTGCCTTTGACACTGTGGACCATGATATTCTTTTACAGAGGCTGGTGAACTGGCTGGGAATCTCTGGTCCTGCTCTAAACTGGTTTAAGTCATATCTTGAGGACAGAACTTACTTTGTTGAAATTGGAAATTGCATTTCAGACAAAATGTCTGTGACCTGTGGTGTTCCCCAGGGCTCGATCCTGGGGCCCCTCCTGTTCAATTTGTACATGCTTACGTTAGGCCAACTAATACGCAGCAACAATGTGTCTTACCACAACTATGCAGACGACACTCAGATCTATGTGTCTCTGACAGCAGGTGAACATGGGCCTGTGGATTCACTCTGTTGCTGTATTGAACAAATCACTGTGTGGATGCAAAACAACTTTCTCCAGCTAAACTCAGAAAAAACTGAAATAATCGTCTTTGGGCCACTGAAGCAAAGAGAACGTGTAATCAGTCACCTTCAGTCTCGTTCTCTAAAACCAAAAACACAGGTTAGAAATCTAGGGGTGCTAATGGACTCAGACCTGAACTTTCACAGCCACATAAAGTCAACAATATCAACAGCCTTTTACCATCTAAAAAACATTGCCAAAATCAAAAATATAGTGTCTAAACCAGACTTGGAGAGACTGATCCATGCATTTGTCTCCAGCAGGTTAGACTACTGCAATGGCCTGCTCACTGGTCTCTCTAAACGAGCTGTTAAACAACTACAGAACATTCAGAACGCTGCAGCTCGAGTCCTGACTAGAACCAGAAAATATGACCATATTAGTCCAGTGCTCATGTCTCTGCACTGGCTTCCTGTCACTCAGAGAATAGACTTTAAAACAGCTTTACTTGTGTACAAGTCTCTTCATGGTCTAGCACCAAAATACATCTGTGACATGTTAGAGCCATACGAGCCATCTAGGACCCTGAGAACCTCAGGGACTGGTCTCCTGCAGGTGCCCAGAGTCAGGACTAAACATGGTGAAGCTACATTCCAGTTTTCTGCAGCTAAAATCTGGAACAGTCTTCCAGAGAATGTGAGACAGGCCTCAACTCTGACAATGTTTAAGACCAGGCTGAAAACAGTTCTGTTTAACCGTGCATATGAAAACTGAAAGTATCTTATCTACACTCTTCACTCTTTTTTAAATTATTGATGAATTCTATGTTTTATGATTTTCCTTTTGTGATTTTATGTATGTTTTGCTCTCCTTTTGTGAGTTTGTGTAACTGTAAAGCACTTTGAATTGCCCTGTGTATGAATTGTGCTCTACAAATAAACTTGCCTTGCCTTGCCTAAAGTTGCAGGTCCAAGATAAAGCATGAGGGAGGCTACACGACTAAGTAAAACATGTAGTTACGTTTGAACATTCAGTGTGTGAGCAGGTTTAATCACAGTGCATGTGTATGTAGTACCTGGCCACATCTTGAGAGTTATTGGTCCTTGCTGCCTCCAAGAGAGCATCAGCTTGTTTTTGTAAATGCAGAAAAAAAAGAGAAAACAGCAGAGGAATTAGGAATGATGAGGCAAAGGCATAAAGCAGTGATGCAATCTGGCTGTTTAAGCGACACATGGAAAAATTACCATGTTGAGAGTTTTAAGCAGTCTTGTCAGAGAAACAATAAGCTTGTTAAAATAAAAGTAGATTTAATTTAGCCATTTGTGTGTATATGGTAATAATCTTGTTATGATTAATTGGAAGGTCACTCTGGGACAGCAGAAGATCTTAAAAGTCTGTTTCTAAACTATCACCTTCAGTTTGGAGAATGATGCAGCTGTCACAGAGTGAACAGTCCCAAAGACAGACGGGCGACTACAAAATGCATTATGGGTGGTTTACTTTCCTAATGGTCTAACCTACATAAGAGATATGTTTAATTTCAACCATACTGGTTGACATAAAAAAAAAATATCTTACTTCATCATTAAAGCATCTCATAAGAAAAAGTAAATCATGTTCTCACTGGACGGGCATTTCAGTTTTTTTTTCTCATAAAGTGCTTATAGCAGTTTTTTTCCTCCAGGGATTACCTAGAAGATTTCCACATATCTGGAACAAGTTTAGAATTTTGCTGCAATTGGCAATTCTTTTAAATCAAAACTTTTGTCCCCGTCTGTCATTTAATCGCATTGCACTGTAACTTGTATTCTCCTGTTTCATCCATCCGTCTGTTATTTTAAGTTAATGTTTCAACTAGTATTTATTACATTGAAATGAACCTTTTATAATGTGCAATGGGTTTCTTTTACGTTTCGTATTGATACCTTTTACATAAAGCAATTTGAATAGCCTTGGTGAGACAAACTTACTTTTAAAAAACTTTCTCTTCTTTATGCTGCGTGTTTTTAATGCGTTACCACTTTTAGATTCGCAACGAATTAAGAAAAAAATACATTTATTATTATATGCATTTTGTGCAAATGCGAATGCAAAGTGCCATTGCTTTCCACTACTACGTCAGACAACGTGATTCAGTCTCAGTACCTTTGCTATCAGAGTCTTTCTTCAGACAGAAGGCCAGGGCTGCAGCAGACAACACGCCGGCAGAGGCCACTCCAGCCCGGCCGGCTCTCCCCCCGCTGTCCCGGCCCTCACCCCCGCCGCTCTGCTCCCAGTACTGGTTGTTGTTGCGCCCCCTGCTGGCCAGAGCCGCCCAGGAGCTGCGGCGGTTCTCCAGGCTGGAGAGCCATCGCGGGGCGAGGTGGTGGTACTGCACCGATGGGTTCACGCTGTTACCGGCGGTCTCCTCGGCCAGTATCCCCCTCCTAGAAACCCGGGAGGTGGACACGATGGGGTTGCGGTTGGTCTCCGCCGCCGTGTCCCGGGTGGCCTGGCACGCGGCTCCGCTGGGGCTGGTCTGTAGCACGCGGCTACACGGCGAGAGGCTGCGCGACCTTCGCATAAACAGCCTGGTGGGAACGGACGACAGCATGGCGGCACGCTCACCGAAAACGAAGCGCGGGGCAGAGGTTAGCCTAAAAGACCGGGGACACCGCCTTAATTCCGATGTCGAAGCCGCTAAAGCTAAATTTACGGGCTGCTTATTAGAACCAGCGAGACGCAAACAACCGCTTCACCTCATCGTAGCGTGGATGTCACCAGAACGCGCGGTGCATTCTGGGAAATGTTGTTTTACTGGAAACGTCTGTTTCTATGGTTGCTATGGTGGCAGGTATCTAGTACGTACTTCCGTGCGGAGAACACAAATCTAGGCTCTCTATTTCTATTAAATGAATTGGAGTTTTTTCAATTAAAAAACAAAAAATCTGTTTAATTCTAACTCGCCATTCGCCTGCGGTGACGCCGCTTCACAGCTATGGTCTTTATTTTCACAATTTAACAAGCGGATTTGTATTACTTCACCTTTTTTGATGATTTTCTGGTGCTGTCCCAGGCTATAATACTCCTTTGTTATGAGTGGCCTACTATTGTTCACAAAAAGACTGTCACTGACACAAACTTGATGACACAGGATTTGTCAAAGCACTTGTTTTTTTCACCGTGTGTCATGGCCGCCAGATGGCGCCAAAGCACAAAGGAAGGAAGTTGCTGTGAGTGGCTTCATCAAATACAGCCTTCAATTTTAATCAGAAAAAACAAGATTACAAAGCTCTAAATGAAAATGGTGACAGGGAAAGCACATTAAACATTGATTTACCAATAGGTGTAAATGTTTTAAATAGGTTACAGACTGATGAAACATAATGTTGATGCCCATTCCCATTAAAAAAATACATTTTCATAGCCTTAAATTATTCACCCAGCCTTTATCTTCATATTAACATGCACATACAGTGTATCTGCCCTCTTAAACTTTTGACTTTTTGCTATTTCAAACAAAGATAGGTAGGTTTGCAGTGGTTTCTATTTCACTTCAACGGTGCTCATGAGATGTTTAAAGCATGTGAAATCTTTTACATCCTACTTTAACCTTCTCCACAACAGCATCTTGGACCTACCTCGTGTTTCCCTTCATTCTTCATGATGCTGCATGTGCTTTAAACAGATCTCTGAGACTATCAAGGAGCAGTTTGATTACACACAAATTGACTATTTATCATCATCAGCCATTTAGGTCACTGGATCATTCAGAAATCTTCAGACTTCTCAAGTGGGTTGGCTGCACTGACAATAAAGGCAGGGTCAATTTTATTAGTATAGCCCAAAATCACAAATCACAGATTTGCCCAAATTGGCTTCAGAGTTAAACCTTAAAAAAGAAAAAAATAGGCATGCATTAGATGATGTGTGCAGAATAGAAACAATGCATTCAACAGGAAAAGTTTATTATATTAATAGAATAACATAAATATATCACATTGTTGGGTATGTGGAGGATGAGGTGACAGGATCCATCACAGCCTCCAGGTGAACCAGGACAGCTACACCCTTTAAAGTGTTGTCTTTAAAGCCGTTATTTGTAAGATCAGTGTTCCATGAAGGAGCCAAATCACAGCTGATCTTATCATTATGTTACTCAGATTTATGCACTTTACACAACACAGTGTTTCACTGGCTGTGACAGCTGCTGATAACTTCAACAGCCAAGTAATCTGTGATCTGTGATCAGTAACAATTCCGTGTGTGTAGTTATCAGAATCACATGGGGAAACCAATCAGGAATCATTAACATGATTTAGAGCTGTGAAACTACTTAGAATATGAAACACATAGTTATATTGCACGGCCCAATATTCATTTTATTTTTTCAAATTTTTTTTTTAATATCACATAAATTTGTTCTGATTCACATTTGTGTCCCACTTAGTGTTGACTGTTTTCCAATTCCAGATTTATATTCTTGTGTTTGAAGCCTGAAATGTGGGAAAAAGTCAAAAAGTTCAAGGCGTCAAACAATTTTTCAAGGCACCGTATACTGTGTAGATAAAAGTTCACTTTGTCCAACCTGTACATCCTCTTCTGTTTCATTGTTATAACATTATTTGCTTTGTTTTTCCGCTAAATGGTTAGTCACTTCTACTTTTCTCTATTGTGCCTCAGTGGCCTTATATTTTAATTCTTCATATACTATAAGCCAGTCCCTCTCAATAACCTTACTTTCTCTCTCATTCGTTTTTCTTCTAGCTTATAAGCTTTATATTGTTGATTTGCCAATTCACAGTCATTTATCCCTTCTTGATCTGCAAGGATAAACAGTATCACGAGGAAGAAAACACACACACACACACACACACACACACACACACACACACACACACACACACACACACACACACACACACACACACACACACACCTATTAAAGCAAGACTAGAGCTCAAACTTGAGTGGAAACATTGCATTAATGTATTACTTCCTGCACTAGAAACCTTATCTGATATAAATATGCAGGCTTTTCTTCAAAACTCCATCTCAAATTGCACTCTGCTATTTCCTCGGTTCGATTCCAGTCATGGACCTTTGTTGCCTGTCGTACTTGACCTTTTGCTGCACGTCATACCCATCTCTCTTCTCCCGTTTCCTATCTGCAATGTCACTGTGACTATCTAATAAAGGCAAAAAATTAAATGAATTCAATGAAACTAAGTAAAATAAATGAGAGCACAAGATTCAACAGACGATGATGGAAGGTATGTAAACATTGGAAAGCTGTGGAAAATCAGTTAAAAAAATATATAGATATTTAATTCTGTAGGAGGGATGGATTGTTGAAAAAACTGTGATAGTTTCATAATGATGAAGTTCCTTCTAGCACAGTGTAACCCAGGGTAAAAAAATGCCAATTCAGAGTGATTAATAGAACATGAGCAGAAACGTTGTGACATATGTGAAACATCCGTCCACTGTGCAGTGGAGCTTTAATTTACTAGGTGGGGATGTTGTTTTTCTGCTTTGGGCCTGCTGCGTCGCACCAGACATGAATCATAGTAGACATCACGTTCTGCAGCCATAAATCCACTGGCACCTTTACCAGCCATCTCATCTAAATGCTACAGTTGGTTTCAGTGTGTTTTCTTCTTTTTTTTTATCGCCGACAGCTGACAATACATTAATTCCTATAAACAGAAAACACTGTAAATATACTTAGGCCTTTCTCTACTGCTAGAGATTATACATTAGTTAACTATTGATCTTAGCAGCAATAACATCACACTAGTTGATATATATTCCTTTAGTTGCTGGCTTTATTGTGGGATTTTAGATTTGTTCAACTAGTAAAGATACTGAGCAAGCTAGTGACAAAAGGAACTTCATTAAAACGATCATTAACAGCATGTTTGTTTCAGTTAGTGTCATTAACTTATTTTGCTTTCCTTTCCAGTCAAAGATCTGTCAATTATGCACTTAAAAAGTTTTTTCACTATCTGCTTTTCCCAAGCTGAATCTTATCAGCCTTGACACAGCAAGGGTGTCTTTGCATGTTTCCTCCTTCATGGACATTTTGATTTGCCATAGCATGTAAGCACATGTGGAACTTTTATTCCGATGCAATGTAGCAACGAGCATCATTGACTCACCTTGTGTTTGCCTGCTTAAAAGGTTCGTTTAGCCTGCGGCTCTGTTCCTCCTTACAGGGGGAGCCTCCTCACGCACCCATCCGTCCCTTGACGTCAGAGTTTAGAGAAGCGATGGAAAACCTGCAGCTATTTTGGGGTTTCATTCACAAATAGTTGATAGGATGGTTGCATGACACGGTTTGGCTGTGGTGTCGTTTCAGCTTAGGGCGAGGTACAGCAAGGAGCGCACCATCCTAGGAGTGTCCAGGGGCTCATTGTAAATAAGATTTAAAAATGGCAGATCTGAAGGCAGCAATCCTGGTGGAAAAAATTAATAAGCTATAGAATACCAATAGTCACTTGCATAAAATTAGCATTTATATTAAGTTATTTGGCAATTAATGACAGATTTTTATCTGTTCTATGTACCTTAAAATATTTTTCACATTCTTTATTTAACACTTAACATGTGAGTAGACAAACATGCTTCAGGCAAGTGTCTATTGATGATTATTGGAATAATGACAAAGAGTCTCAATTACGTCAAACCTCAGTTTTGCTTTTAAAAATACTCAAAATATGGCAAACAAGTTTTAGTCATATTGACCTGGTAAATTTAACATTTACTGAGAAATAGGAGTCCTACTCACACAATGTGGAGTCTACCTTGTAAATGCAATGATTAACAATTAGGACCCAGGACACATCTGTGATGTTTTATTTCACTTTAAAAGCCCTAATTGATGTATGATGCCTCTATAGTTAGGTTTGTGTTTTAAAGACGTTGCTCAATAAAAGTCAACTCAATACACTCACGGCACCTGTCAATCACCACAGAATAAAACATTTCAGCACAGAAACGACCTGCCAGATCCATCCTCTCCACAGGACTCAAGATGCCAATCAAATTGAGTGCAGAAGGCCTGTAATGTGTTTACACGCTACACAATGATGAAGTGAGGGAGGCTGCTAAAAGAATAAAGACACAGGCAAGCACATAAAGGAAAATAGTCACAAAAATTACTGCATTAATGAAAGTAATTACTGGCATTGCAGTTTTTTCCAATAGCAGTCCAACTTATTGCGTGTGTCTGTGATGTGTGTAGTGCTGCTGAAGTTATTATGACCAGTTCAGGAGGAATTATGACAGAGAGACATGGGAGAGTTGCCTTAATACTGTACACCTCAGCCCATATGAGCTGGGCGCGCCCCCGCTGCTCCGTGAACTACTAGTTCACAAAAAGACGCTGGTGTGTGGCGTGGTAACACGTGTTGCGTTCAAGTGTGAGTCGGGAATGTCAAAATCACGACACAAAATCAACACAGATTACAGAACATGCACTTTTTAGAGAAATTGTTTTTCTTTTAATGTGCACAGCAACAATGCTAAACATTATTCAATGTGCATTAATTCAGAGGGTTTAATTCTTCTGCATAATCTGCTGTTCAGCAATTTATTGATTAATTAATGATGCAGAGAAAAAGACTGCTAGAACAACTTTACCAATGGCCTATACAGCTAGGATAAAATATGCAGTGTTTTCTACAGAAATACAGTGATTAAAAAAAGTATGTTCCTTATTTGTATTGCTGCCATCTAGGTGATGATGTTGCTTTCCTCTATTCACTAAAAATTAAATGCAGTTTTAGGTATTTAATTAGGCGGTTCCACAGATTTTCTCAAAATGTGATTTATGAATTGCTCCACTGCTTTACCTAAGCTGCTGTCTAGTGCTCCTGGGAAGATTTACCTAAGGCCGGCTGACACAGGCTGGTGAGTAGAGTTGTAGAACATCTGTTGGTAATGGCATTTAATTTATTTTTGTTAAACACAGGTGATTCCAATGATACCGATTAAGGTTCCATTTTTGCAGCAGAGCGACATGCACAACACAACACGAGCTGTGTTTAACCTGAATAAAAGTAGTAAGTATCATTGGTGCTCACTGTGCAATATCTCAGAGCACACTTCCAGGCTTTGATCTTTACGAGGAGCACCTAAAGGCACCACGGGGAGGCGTTTCCAGTGTAGCCGTCGCTGCGTCTCCTGCCTGATTCCTCCTCCTCCTCCTCCTCCTCCTCCTCTTCCTCACCGCATCCCCTCCACCACCTGCCAGCAGCGACGCAGCGATGGAGGGCTGCTGCAAATGATTGTTCTAACCAGGCAGCGACTCACAGAGGGAAAAGGGAAAAGAGGAGAAGAAGAAGAAGAAGAAGAAGAAGAAAAAGGAGAAGAAGAGCGACGGGTGGATGGAGAGAGGAGAGAGAGACAGAAACATATGGTTTCTCTAGAGGACTGCTGAACCGCACAGAAACTTATTCAGTCACCGGCGTCCAGTGGGAAAAAGACACACCTCGTCCGCTCATCTCATTGCCTCGGACACCTGTTTGCCTCGTGTCTGCGCTCTCACCTGCGCTTACACCTCTGTTTTAGGATTTTTTTTTTTTTTTTTTTTTTTTTTGCGGGTCGGATTGCGGTTGCACCTCCCCGTGAGCACGCGTGCGCACACAGGTCATCACAAGACGCGGTGCAGCCTACAAAAGCTTCTTGGAAGGAGGAAATCGAATTAGACAAGTTCTTCCCACAGCAGAGGAGGATACTTGGCTCTCGGCTTTTTTTTTTTTTTTTTTTTTTTCTTGCGCTCAGCCCGGCTCAGCGTGTCTCCTCCGGCACCGGCTCCAGTCTCTTTGGACCCCCCCTTCTCTCTCTCTCTCTCTCTCTCTCCTCCCACCTTACCCCCCATCCCAACCCCAGGCCGGTAGCGAGCCATGTCCGGAGTCTGTGGACACACTGTGACCATTCCAGACGACCGGGCGTTCGCCAGCTTCAAGGCGGAGTGCCTGTGCGAGGAGGGCTGGAATGTGACCTACAACAAGGGGGGCATCACTGTCTGGACCCAGGCTCTGGAGGCGGGCAAGTCCGTCCACAAAATTAAGGTGAGACTCCTCAATGCCCCCCCCCCCCACCACCCTCCATCAGATCCACAGGTATAACATATAGCCCATCAAACAAGCATGGATCGTGAAACAAGTAGAAGATGTCAAAAATAAAATCCAAGTTTACATCATCAAATATATGAATCCAGCTGGCAGAGAAGTGCTCTATTCCCTCATAATTAAAACTGCTGACAAGCTTTAATCACTGCTTTTTGCTGCATGAGCCCTTTGTTGTAACAGACCCCACTAACAGCTGGTTGTTTCAGAGAAATTCATTTAAATGAGACAGCATTTAAATGAATTCCCTACACACACACAAATGGGGTTTATAAATAAAAATATATATATATAGAGGGAGGTACAGAGCAATAGGAACACATTGAGTGGAGGCAGGTTAAATTCTCTGGAGACACACATCATCATCTCCTGCCAGGGAAACTATTTTCAAGTCTTTAGTTGGTGGTATATTGGTTGGTGCTCAGTAGTGTTTTACCCTCGCCTGCTAAACTGTGCCGTAGCTTCGGGGTTGTTCTTTATCGTCTTGCCTGGACTCAGTTTTGCATACAGTTTGTGGGCTGTTCAACACACAGGGAAGTGAACAAAAGTGCACCAGGGAAATAGGGCAGTCAACAACAGAAGTGACTGGTGCTGGAAAGTTGACAAACTGAAATTGAATCCGTTTTATGATGATAAAGTTAGCATTAATGCAATTTATTTGGCCGTTTCAGTGTCTCAATTCTGAAAATTTGCTCTTTTCTGGTTTCTTTTATTTGATGGTTTAAGACCAGATAAGTGGTTTGACACCATTGATTGCTTTTTGTCATTCTCGTGATACATTGAATACACGAAATAAGCCAAGAGCTGCATTCATGCAACCTACAGTTTGACATCAAACAAGCGACTAAATGTAGTCGCTTGGTTTGGGGAACATAATAGGATAGGTGTGTGAAAGCAGGCCAAGAGTCAACGTTTTATCTGCCCAATAGCAGCCCTGCCAGCTTGTCTCCAGTGCGGGTCAGGGCAGCGATGTCACTTTAAACTATGGAGGAAGTGCTTCGTATCATCTAACACATTATTTTGTTGACCACTCTCATTAATAATGCTTTGTCAGTGCTCTGGGACAGAGAGCAAAAGACAATGTCGATTGATTCGTCACGGCACACTTGTTTCCTCGTGAAGAGGAACCGATGATTGTAGAGGTATTTTACATTTGCGGACTAGCGTGTAAAATGTGTAAGTACCAAGTGAAAGTTTGTAAGACTTTCAGTTCCCCTTTTTTCAGTGTATACTACTAGAACAAGTATCTGAAGACAGATGTAGTAGTCATAGGATCTTTGACTCTGGTAATCCTGTTCTTTAATATAAATCTCTATACAGTACATTCTTAATACCTAAATGGTAAAAGCATTTCATGTAGGACTACAACCAGGAGCTATTTTGATAGTTGATTATTCTATTGAATATTGATATAGCTCATTGTTTACCAAAGCTGAAGATGCAACCTGAAATGTTTTTTCTCCAATAAAGAAAGTAGGAAAAAATCATTTTTGAGGAGGTGGAACCAGAGAATTTGGACATTTTATATTAAAAGAAAATGACTTATTGATTGTGATGGTTGGCAACTATTCAATTAATTGTTGCAGTTCTTAATTTTATCCAAACCATGTGAAGCAGTGTCTCTTGTTCTTGATTCCACACGCCCCTAGAAACTACTCAGACTAGTCCCAGAAAACCAAAAACTTAAGGTTTTGAGCTGCAATGAATAGTCTATGATTGAAAAGTTGCAACCTTGTGTGATCAAACTTCTAAGACATTTCCCCAGTGTCACTACAGTCTTCACAGTGTTGGCACAGAACCCGACTGGCATTTCAGTGCTTAACTGGATCAAATCTTCTTTACTGATGTCTTTCTCACTTCAGAACAGATTTGCAGTCACAGCTGATGGGTTTGGGATAGTCACAACTTTTAAATGTTACTTACTGAGCTGCTGTGATCTGATTAGTCAGGTTTATTTTTTCACAATGCATTTTTCTGCTAAACACGGTATATCGATGGAATCTACACGCTCTCCTCTGGATATATGCTATCCTGCTGTTATACTGCCGTATCCTGGTCTGTGTGTGAGCAGGCCACTAGGTGTTTACTTTGTTAAATAAAGGTGTGTGTGTGTGTGTGTGTGTGTGTGTGTGTGTGTGTGTGTGTGTGTGTGTGTGTGTGTGTGTGTGTGTGTGTGTGTGTGTGTGTGTGTGTGTGTGTGTGTGTGTGTGTGTGTGTGTGTGTGTGTGTGTGTGTGTGTGTGTGTGTGTGTGTGTGTGTGTGTGTGTGTGTGTGTGTGTGTGTGTGTGTGTGTGTGTGTGTGTGTGTGTGTGTGTGTGTGTGTGTGTGTGTGTGTGTGTGTCCACAGCAGCCTCTGAACCTGTGAAGCAGGTTCTTTTGTCGTTTGTGAGAGTTGGCCTCATTTGCCTGTGTGACTCCTCAGGATACGTGTGCTTGACGAGAGCTCTATCGTGTCGATGTGTGAGTTCAAGCGCGCATGTGTGTGTTGCTTATTCATGCTTTTTCATACAGGACAGGTGTGTTCCCTCTCAACAGCTCTGCAAACAGAGAAGCACACGGACATGCGCGTTTAGAGGTTGGGTGGGGTGTCTACTTAACTGGCGCTTTATCTTTATGTAAATATGACTGTTGCAGGAGCTCCATATTTGCATGGTGAAGCTTTCTGTCCCGCCCTGCCTCTAAATGTTGACACTTACTCTGGGTTAGGTGCCACGGCTTCAGCTCTTCTATTTATAGATGGAATAAAGGATCCACCTTTGCTGATGCATGTCATATGATTAATGTGAGTGTCAAAGACTTAATGCTTTTGCCCCAACCTCTCACTTCCTCATTTCCCCCCCTCCCCATTTTCTATCTTCCACTATCACATTAATAGTGGCAAAGACAAACGGATCTATTCAAATCAGAGAGAGAACAGGCTGGCAATCATCATTATCATTAGAGGTCTAATTATCATCAGTCTTATTGTCATTATAATCCTCTTCAGCGCCATGTTCATCAATTCTGACGTTTTATATCACAGCTGTAACAATGCACGATGCGTGTGCGCGTTTGTCGGTGTGTAGGTGGTTTTGTTTACTTGGAATGATTTGACAAGTTGTCAAATGGCTGCCTGCTTCTACACGCACACACACACACACACACACACACACACACACACACAGACTCCTGGGTTTGCCTTCTCCCCTGACTACAGAGGGAAGCCCGGCTCTGAATCACTCAGACTCACACTTTTTTTTTTTTTTTTTTTATAATTCCTGTCTTCCACAATCATGTATTGCTTGCCCCCAGAGGAACAAATGAAGAGAGACGACAGGTTGGAGGCAGAGAAGGGAAGAAAAGTGAGCGGCGGGGAGAGGACGAGCGTGCATGTGACAGGGAATAAGGGAGAGAAAGTGGGTGGAGTGGTTTGGATGTGCAAGGGGGTCAGAGGTCATTGGAGATGGTGAGTGTCTATACTGTATCCAGGACAGGCCTGCAAAAAGCTTCACAAGCCCCATTGTCACACACACACACACTCATGTATACCTGTTTGTCTCCCTCCATCCTGTTTTTCATATGAACTCTCTTTCACCCACGCCTCCTTATCTCTATCCCCATCTCCTCATCTCCTTGCTTCATCTGCTGAGTTTACTGAATTACTGTGTAATAGAATTACACACACATGTACTTAGCGGCCGTATGTCTTCATTCTGTTTCTGTTAATCTTTCGCTCCCCTCACTTCTCTTCTTTCGCCTTTTCATTTGGCTTCCATCTACCCCCCTACTCCTGTTTCAGTTTGCCTGTGGATACAACATGCCATTCTTCTCCCTGGTCGTCGCACACAAGGCCAAACTGATACCGGTGTGCTGGCAACCCCCCCTTTGCCACATCCACTGAAATATTGATGAGTAATGGCATCATATTTGTAAAGTTGTTAAGCAAATAATAGACTTGCATTGCATTTCTTTAGGCAGAGCACAATTGCTAATCACATTTTTAAAAAAGTCAATGAGCTCGTTTTTGTTTTTACGTTAATCCTCCAGTGGCCTCCTCCTGCATTGATTTCTTAGTCAGTGGTGAAAGCTCCTCACATTCGTAACTTCAGCTGAAGTCTTTATACCACAATTACAAGATGGCCTGAATGCAGCATTCGATCTGAATACTACTGAATCAGCCATATTGTAGGAAAAATAGGCATGAGGAAAAAATAGAATAATGTATGCATATCATAAAAAGGACCTCAACCTTGTACTTAAATGCTGTTCCAAAGTAAATGTAAATAGGCTGCAACTAACATTTCATTATAATTAATCTGCTGATTATTTTTAGATTTAATTCATTTTCAAAATGTCATAATGGTAAAAAAAAAAATGGCCTGTAATATCTGCAGCTATATTGTCAGTTTATGATATAAACCAATTTAAAGCAGAAGCTCTTTGATTTTAAATTTCAAAAAAATAATTGATAAATTTATTGTTCTGATGAATCTATTCGTCTGAAGTTTCTCCATAGTGTCCTAAAATAACAAACCACCAAATTCACTTCTGTACATGCTTTAATTAATTTGATTTGATGCCCTCAAAATAATAGAACAGAAATAGATACCCATTAGAAAAACGAAATAAAGTGAGAACAAAGAAGAGAGGAATTTTACGCTTGAAAATATGAATTGATCACTGAAAAATTCACGGCCAGAACTTGATTTGTGTGCTGTAAAGTAGACGCTGATTGAAAACTGGTTGAGACCACACAATTTGTCTCCATTACACTTGGTGTTTCATTTCTTTTTTTTTTTGCCGTATATTTAGCATTGCTTTCACACAGGTTTTCTTTGTGTCGAGCATTGTGCCACTTTGACCTTACGTCTGTTGTTTATTGGTTCACTTCTGTGTCACAAGTTCACCATTTTGGTTTTTTGTTACTTACCCACCATTGTGTTCTAAAGACTAAAGCACGAGGTGTCTAATCACTTTCTTCTGTTCTATAATGGGTGACATCAGTGATGATAGATGAGGAATGGGAGTGGTGAGTGTTGTTTGACTTGGTTAAATGTTTGATTTAGTGTTTCTGTACTTATTTTGACTTAATGAGGCTTATGTTGTACTCAATGCCGTGTGTTGATTGATACAAATTGAATGATCATGTGCCAGTTGCTGGTTTCCTGCATGAAATATGGTGCTAACAGAACTTATTAGACATTAGGGAATGACAGCAGCTGAGTGCATGAGCCTTGGTGTGAGGTACACTGCATTAGATGAGTTGAATTTGGCTGCTTGTCTTTTTTTGTCACACTGGACTGAATAAATCCGTCTTGTTTTTTTTACTTTTCACTTATTCTATGGGAGTCTGCATCTGCCTCCCAGCCACCTTCCCAGTCAGTCTGCACCTCAGTTAATTGAAAACTGAACAATCACACACAGGTGTGAGTGTGGCCATGAACCTATTTTTGTATGTTTTGGCTCTGGTGGCTACATACTTCTACACAACACTCCTTTATTTGGCCCATGTGACTTGCTGCTTGTCTCTCATAGTCTTTTGAACTTTACTTGCATTCTTGGTTTCAGTCTAAGTGACCTAGCTATTTGAGTATGAATGAATTGAGTCTTAACGCGCCCCCGATTTAGCTCCAATGATGAACTTGATTGAGATCATGATGAGGTTAGAGTGATGCCCTGAGCCTCATGCAGACATTCAGTCATGTGCTCATTCTGCATGTCTGTTATTCTGTTGGTGGCGTTTAGTTTGTATTTACCTGCACTCCGCTCTCTTTTTACTTTTCCGTATTTTCAATGAGGGTTTGGGGTGGGATCTTGTAAGAACAATTTAGCATTTTTGTTTTTTCTCCCCCCTTAGTGAGCAGCCCCGTGAGACTGTAATCACCACAAAGTCAATTAAGTGTGTGTGCACCCCTAAAACAACAGCAACTAGACAAGTGAGCATATCTCTTGCATACACTCACATTGTTTTACACAGACATAGTCAAATGAACATTCTTGAGTGCGTTTTAAGAGAAACTGGGTCATTGAGAGTTATGATACGTAGTCCCATGATAATTAACATCACTTAATTTGGGTCCTTGCCTGAAAAAGATTTTTCACTTTGAGCATTTTCCAGCTCTCATTAGTGTGTGTGTGTGTGTTTCCATGTGTGTGTCCATCCATCCAAAGCTTGTGATGTTCAGCCTCACTTGTACCAATTAGGAAATAAACATCATAAACTAATATGGTAGACATGGGAAAGGTATCTGCAGCATCGTCAGCATTAACACTTGGCTTGTTGTTTTTATTCCTAATGCCATAAAAGTTTGCAGTCTATCTCACTAAAGATAGAATAAGAAGTTTAGTGGCCGTTGTGCATGTTTTGTTGCACTAAAGGTGCCCACATAATCTTTAATTTTGCTACTGTTGTGTCTTATAGACTGAGAGCAAACTGCCCGTTGCAACAGATGAGTCAATGTAGGGTGAAATTGGTGATCATGTTCTTAAATAAAGGCCTTGGGGACAAGGGAAGGAAGAGTGTGTGTGTATATTGAGCTTTAAACCTGCTGGACTGATTTGTAAGGACCATTAAAATCATTTGGACTATACCACAAGTCTGCCCCCTTCCTTTTTTCCCTCTCCACTCCTCTCATTTGCTTGTGTTTTGTGTTTCGACACCTGTCTTTTTTTTTGTCGCTGTCTTTTCCTCTTTGCGTGACACTCCCTTTGTGCTGTTCTTGGTATTATTAAGACTTATTCCCTCTGGCACTTGTAACTGTAGTAACAGCTATACTCCAGGTCTCTGGAGTCCCTCTCCTTACAGAGTGCATGTACACGTCTGTTTATATTCACTACATCTATTTCAAGCCTGACATAGTCCCTGTGGTTCCCTTAAAGAGGTTTGACACGCCTACTCAATCCTGTTCTAAATCAACAAGTATGGAGATTATATATATATATATATATGATTTCTCATAGGCTTTTGCTTTTTAAGTATATCATAAGGATTCAGTTTAATGTTTCCTCAAGTAGATTTTTATAGTCCACATAGGGTGCTGCTGTCCTATTTCTGTAAGAACTCTATTTTTAACAAATCTGGATTTCAGGATGTGACAAGTTAATCTCATTTCCTAGAAAACTGTGCATATCCGTCATACTTTTGTCCAAACAGCAGAGGACTTGTGGATGTGAATGTCTGTGTGTGTGTGTGTGTGTGTGTGTGTGTGTGTGTGGGGGGGGGGGGGGGAATCGAATGCGTATCCCCTCTACTACCCCCTACTCTCACACTCATCTCTCTGTCCTGTGCTGAAGGTTTAGTAATGACTCATCTGTGGTCGCTGACCTGTCTCTTGATCATTTGTCATCTAATCACTTACACGCCAGTTGCCTGGTGTGTGTGAACGTTTCTTTTAAGCAGAGCATGTTCAGGATCCCTTAACACGCATTTGTTTCACCGGTTATCAGATTAAGTTTACATCTTCCTACAGGGCTCCTAGGGTACTTTGAATTTATGAGCTGTACCTTCTAAAATCTTGAACTGAAAATTGGGATATTGCATGATGTAGGTTAAATAAATCAATGGTCTACAATTGTTATGTTGCATTTGTGTGCTCTCTCTCTCTCTTCTCCCAGTCTTGTATGGTGTCCAAGGATGTGTCAGCTGAGACCATGTACGACGTTCTCCATGACATCGAATACAGAAAGAAATGGGACACAAACGTCATCGAGACCTTTGATATTGGGAAACTTACGGTCAACGCGGATGTCGGTTACTACTCATGTACGTTACACACTCGCACGTGAACAACCGGTTCATTCATTTGTCACGAGAATCGGACATGGGAGAGGAAGCAGACACAGATGGTGAAGTGACATTGCGCCGCTTGATCAGTTTTTCTTTTGTTTGTGAACAGGGAGGTGTCCAAATCCTCTTCGGAACCGCGATGTCGTCACGCTTCGCTCCTGGCTTCCAATAGGGAAGGACTACATTATCTTGAACTACTCTGTCAAGCATGCCGTGAGTATATAAAAACACCCAGTCCGCCAGGGCCCAGCTCATTCACACCACTGTGCGTGTGTGTTCAAAGCTCGTGAGGGCTAATGCAGTATCGTGAAACAAACTTGAGTCATCTTGAGAACGGGTGCACATTGGTCAAACCCAAATTACCATTGATCCATTTTGGCAAACTTGCACTGTCTTGTATGAATTATATTTGTAGAAAGGAAGTAATCATGATTCAAAACTGAATTCACACACATGCCTGCTGTTTTTGATAATTTTACCAGGAGGTTCATAGATAGCACTGCCTTCGCCTTAGAGTAGAGTAGTTGGACAATGTATTGTAGTTTGATTTCTAGTCATGCTGTTTAGGAAGTTGATTAAACACTGAGACTGGGAGTGACTTTCAGTTTGGAGTTTGGAGCCTTGTGTTTCTTTGTCTTCTCCAATTAGAAGAAAAGGATGACAATGATCCCATGTAAAATCTTGTACTGACTTGTTCTCTCTGAGGTTGTAACCAAGTAAGTTATTTTAACCTGTTCATTGTTAGTGAGAAAATGTCCTAAATGGCTTGTTTTGTCTGACTATTCCTATACTTTTTTGCCTCTCCCTCAGGCGATTTCCAGTCCCGCTTTGTTTCTCAATCACTATTATAATGTTTACAAAAGGATAAGACCTCTCATGTGACTGTTAGCGGTTGACTTCCGCCTCGCCTTCCGCATTCCTGCACCAATAAGTGTTTCCAAGCACAGTAGACTGTGGCCGTGTGTGTGGCTGTGTGTGTTTTTTAGCGAAGGTCACTCTTGACAGTCAACAGAATTTGAGAGTTTGACTAGTGGCGTGCAGCTGAAGGGTACACCGGTGGAGTGCTGAGTCCATGCGCTCACTGCCAGTAGTCAATCCAATTATATTGTATTTCCATGCTTCATTCATCTGCTCTCCTTCACAGAGTTGATAAGTGCTTTTACTGCCATAAATTTGTAAAAGGGTTTCAGCAATCATCTTTTGGGTTCCAGCCTTCCTATAGTGACTGTGGCAGATTCTACTTGTTATTGGGCTGAAGTCTCTCACCTTACATATTTATACTAATGACTGCTTTATTCCTAGTTCCTCTTTAATAACTCGTATAGCGAATAAAAAGAAATAAGATGACCATTGCAAGTCACTGTTGCAAAAAAAACAAACAAGTGAAGTTATTAATTAATTAGAAGAAGCGTAAAACATCACTTCTTCTGATTAATTAATAACCTGGACAGAAGAGAAGTAGTTGTGTTTTGTGGTGGATCAAGGCATAGTTTGAGATTATTTTTTTTTTTTTGAATGATTTTTAGAGAGGGCGATCAATATTTGAGTCTATTGTTTGTCGAAGGATAAATGGATATCATTGATAGAAATTAAGATAAAATATAGTGTGAGCCAACAGTTGGAGCTCTTACAGTTTACTGATTAAAAGGGTCCTTTTTGTTAACTACTACAGTGACTACACATTTTTTTTAACAAATTCTTGAAGTTTTTTTTATATATATATATATATATATATAAAAATGTGGACTATGATTTTTCTGGCAAACTGCAGATGTAATGATTCACGAATGCCAGCATTCTGTCAGCAGGAACCGTTGCAATGTTGCCCATTACTAGAGAATGCAAGAATGCAGGTGTCATACTTTATGAACTGCTTCCTAAGTGCTCTGCAGTTTTCCTGTCCTATTTTGCATAAGCTAACCAGTGCTGAACTTCATGAATATTAATCATAGACGTATAGTCAAAGGATAGCAAGTGGAGAGCTAGATCATGCCTCTACTGCTGTGTTAGCCACTCTAAAGGTGGTGTGGACTGGATTAGCATCAGAAATATGACTTCAGGGCAGAAAATCTGATTGAGTAGCACCAGAAAACCACACTAGAGCATCTACCCTGCAGGCCGCTTATGGGCCATTTGATACTGTCTGTATGTAGCTGTGTATTTGAACGGTTGTTACATGCATTGAATAAAGGAAAATATGACGTGTGTGTGTTATTCTACAGAAATACCCTCCTAAAAAGGACATGGTCCGAGCGGTGTCCATTCAGACTGGCTACATGATCCAGAGCCAAGGACCCAACCACTGTACTCTCACTTACATGGCCCAGGTAGATCCACGAGGTAACTATTGCGCACACACACAGAAACGCACACAGCATATGACAGCACAAATGCATGAATGGGAATACGAGCGTAAAAGACTGTGACACATGGGTAGACTGGCACTCACCCTGGTGCTAAACGCATGCTCCCAGTTCTAATAAATGATTCATTCTGCTGCCTTTATGTCAAAATGAGTCACCATAGTAACCATATGAAGGACATTCTATTTCACTCTCTCATTCTGTCCCGCTTTGCTCTTCCCTCTCTTTTATCTCACACCCGTTTTCCTATTCATTATTCCTTTTCTCTCATTCTCCATTTAATTCGGGTCTTTACCATCACTGTTTTGCGTGCGTGTGTGTGTGCGTGTGTGTGCGCGTGTGTGTGTGTGTGTGTGTGTGTGTGTGTGTGTGTGTGTGTGTGTGACATAGTGAAGTGCAGAGATTAGTAAGGTGACGTGTAATAAAGTAAACTTTAAATCCCTGTTTTATGTCTTCCACTTTCTCCTCCTCTTCTACTCTGTTTTCATCTCTGTTAATCACACATTGTGCCTCACTTTTTTTTGTCTCTCTTTGCAGGTTCATTACCCAAGTGGGTTGTCAACAAGTCTTCCCACTTTCTCGCTCCTCGTGTAAGTCTTTCTCAGTTAAATGCAGATTCTGTGAGTGTGTGTTGTATGTTAATCCGAAGCCACCGTGCATAAAGGGTAACACATGATACTCTCACAGCACAGGGCTCGTTGAGGTTCGCACTGGCCAGACCTCGCAGACATGTAAAAACTGATAATCTCTACTATACATTCCAGCATTACACGGTTTACTGTATTTGTGTTTTTCTCTGTAAGAGCATGTGCACATTTGTTGAAATAGGGCAGAGATATTCTCTAGAGAACATCCTGGGTGGACGAGTCCCTTGATTATACGATTCAGGTAAACATCAGTTCAGGGAAATGTACGGATTGTGCTGAAAATAAAAAGGCTGATGACTTTAACACAGGATAATTTTCCTCCAGGGCTGTATGTGTGTTAGTGATCATTCATT